>JAPKLW010000278.1:590879-666603 GCA_026898455.1 Plectranthus barbatus | reverse complement strand
TTTACTTTGGGATATTGACGATTTTCATTGTATTCATGAGTAGCTAACTCATTGTTGAGGATTTGGATGTGATTGGGATGATTTGAATATTGTTTGGATTTGAGTAATTAAATTTTCAAGGGTTTGATTATTATTGTGAATTTGAATTTGTGTTCCTTTCATGATTGATCACCATGTGTTGGAAAGTATGCCTCAATGAACTAACTTGATAGGTTTGATGATTAGAGGGGATTGCAATAATAATTAGGTGTTGTTTCATTTAGAAGATAGGTGAATTGGCATCTAAGTTATTAAATTCTTGAGCTTTTGGGAGTTAATCGAGATTAACATACCTAGACTTAGGTTGAAATTGAGATTAATCTACGGTTGTTACACAGGTACTAAGGGTAATGAATAGAGTTATGTGAATTGACCCAGCTCATCTTATTGAAGTTGTTTCGTAAAGCTAGCAAATCCAAGCATATTCATAATCTACCCCAATCCATCCTATTTTCCTCAACTATTCTCTCTCTGGTAATCTCAAGAAGGTTGATTGGTTTTATTTACTTGTTACATTAATCTTTAGAATTCTAAGTAGTTTAAAAATTGATCTTTCAAAATCATTTTCATCGCGTCTAGATATTAGGTTCCAAAATCAATCCCTTTTACTTAAACTACGGGCGAATTGAGTCTTCGTGTTCGATAATTTTTACTTGATAAAAAATACTGCATCACAAACTCGCGCGAGTTCTAGGCCATGCTTCCACCATTGTTGGTGGCCGACCCAGGCTTTCAGCACCCACGCGAACCATCATTCGTAGCCCGGGATTGCTCGACATCACGTACACTAGTGGAGGGGCCGCGATAGTGTTATAGTAGGCTACATTATGCGCGGGCTGGGTTTGCATGCAAACCCTAGGTTTCCGGCACACCTAGCACCCTCGTTGCTTCACCTCAGCCACCGTTTGCCGAATGGCCACCCTCACGGCATCCTGCTCGCTGCATCGTTGTCGATGGTGTTGGCTTGACCAGCAAGGAAATGTGCGAGGGCTACACAAGTTGGTTGCTTCATGCAGCCGCACAGGCTCGAACCCTAGGGTTCCGCCCTTTGTCCCCATCGCTACACACACTCACCGCCTTTGCCCTTCCCCTTCCTTGTCGTCATCGACCCACCAAAATAGCCTAAACCGATAGTGTATTCTAGCATTGTCTTAGCTGTGATAACCATTTATATCTTGCTAGGTCAAGCGATCCATACAATCTTCTATGATCTACAAAACACCGTATGATCTTCCAATCAATAAGATAAGATAATAGAGACGCTTGCAGAGCTCCAGAGGCAAGTACTGCAAGAACTCGTAGCTAAGGTATTGGGTTTCTCAGTGCAGTCCAGTGGGATGAAATCCCATTGTCAGACAAGTACTGCAAGAACTCGTAGCTAAGGTATTCACCACCACGATCCGATCGTAGTGTCTTGATAGTCTTATCCATCAATAAATAATTTGGAAACTGGAATTAAGTTTTGCCGAATGAATCGGCACAAATAAAATATCTCTAAAAATTAAAACATTATTTTCTAAGCATAAAGTAAAATCTCCAATAGCTATTGTTGAGACTTGCTCTCTTCTGCCCATGGAGATGGTCACCTCGTCACATTTTATAGATGCCTTGTCAGCAAGAATCCCTGCAAAGTATAACAAACATGATCAGTAAGTCTCGTATCCACTACCCACGAATGGGTAGAGACTGATGCTAAATATGTTAATATTCTAAATGCACATGACGTACCTCGTCGAGTCTTTTTCACTTGATAATTCTTCTTCCAGTGACAGGCCTTGCCACACTTGAGACATTTGTCCCTCTTTGCAGCTATGCCCGGTATCCTTTTGAACTTATTCTCAGTGTCATAACATTGTTTTTCTTTTTTGTCACTCTCTTCCGCGTCTTGCCACTTTGCGCAGTGAGATGACTCACAAAAGTAACTAGAGCAACCATTTTCGCGAGTATGACTGATTATGTTGCCATGAAGTCATTGTGTAACTCATTATAAGTATACTCTTTTATGTTCATGACATCAATCAGTCAAAAGTTCTCAAAGGATTTAGGGAGAGAATTGACTATGATATCGACCTCGGCTTCCCCATCAATACCACCACCGTGCAATGTAAACTCATTCTTAAGATGAGTCATGCTGACCATTTGTTCCCTCATAAGATTGAATCTGACAGTCTGGTTTGGTTCCCCATAAGTCGCAAAGAGGTTGTCCAAAATCTTAACAGCTTTATCATAAGCCTGATGCTACTGCTGAAGTACTTTGGACATAGTAGTCATCATATAGCATTTTGCTATATTGTCTGACTTGATCCACTTATTATAGTAGTTCACTTCCTCTTTTGTCGACTCATCAGTAAGAACATCTGGGCGAGGCTCAGTAAAGACAAACATGTGTTCCTCTCAACAAGGATATAATCTAAGTTGCGTTTTTGTTCTAGGAAATTAGGACGAATTAATGGGTTTTGTGCTAAGATATTGATGACATTTTACATAGACATGTCTGAAAAAAAATAAATTAAAACAAATTTTAAAAAAACAATTGCATAGAGTTGAAATAATTAAGTATTGTAACCTTATGATAAAAAACATGCAACTATTTCCTCCAATAGCCCATGTAATTTTATTGCAAGCCATACATGTGGATGATTAGAACAAAACATTCAAACAGACCACATCTTTCAAGTCCAATACATTAATTCCAATCTATGTCATGAATCTTTGAAAAGGGGAATTAATAGTCGGAGATCAACTTAGACCATGTTATCCTACTGAGCAGGGACATCACAAATGAGATATTCTCTGAATAACATCGAAGCACATGAACCACAAGGCGAACTTTTCATTATAAAACTTAATTTTCATACAAACCAGATCAATGACACATGATTTTTATAACAATGTTGTCTCATATTATTCAATCCTAGAGTACTTAAGAAAATCAATTACGCAAGCTACACATGTAGACATTTACACAAAGGCTCCCACTAATCACATAAATTACATGTTTGTTTTAAGAAATCATATCTATTAGATCTTAAGAATAATATAATAAGAAAGCAACACATGTGGACGTTTACTTATTGAATTCCACTTCCAATAAGATATCATTTTGTGGAGGTCTTAAAAAAATGCTTACGAAATTAATTTCATAAGGTTTAAAACTTTATTGTTTGTGCACAGATTATTTCATGATATTATAAATTATAACACTGCTAAAATTCCATGATTTCTGAAATAATAGTTATAATCTAATTCATGAAAAAAATCACATAAGCATGCTATTAAAACTATAAATAATAAAACATTAAACGTGCTCCTATTATCTACACGACCTGGATGAGCGCAAACATTAAAAGCATTTATAACATACGCGAGCACAAAAAAAACAAATAATAAACAGTCCTCGTGGCCCCATGTTACAATTACAAGAAATCATATTAATTCTAAATATTACAAGTTGAAATCAATATACGGATCATCAACTGGGCTCCCATTTCTTAACTTGAATATTGGATAATTCAAACTCGGCTTCCTCGAATAATTTGGGCTTGAAAAAAATAGCTGGATCTTTGCACGCGCCATGAACCTTAGAACACAACCTGAAGTACTGCAACCCGATTAGCAACCGCCCGCCGCCGCGAAGGATGCCATAATCACGTAGCAAACTGGCGACAATTGCAAGCCACAATGCAGCCATTGTCGCCTGCTATTCCGGCATCCTGCACCACTAGTCGGCCACCGCCCACAGCCTGGGGTCACTTGGGAGCATGTCAACCATCGTTTGCACCTCAGGAGAACTACGAGAGGAGGTCTTGGCTAAGTAACTCCATGCACAGCCTATGCACGTGCGTGAATCCTAATGTTTTGTTGTGTGCACGACACTGCCACAACTATTGCCTGCTAACGTCCCTATCCCGACTGGTCTCGCCTCACCACCCCACCCAATGTATAGCTATTGATTGCGGCCATGAGAGAGGACGTGCGGGATTGCTGTTGTACACAACTGTGTAGGCATGAACCTTAGGGTTTTGTCTCGCACTAGCACTGCTGCTAGCCTTACCACCTAAGCGGTTGTCTTCCCCGACCGATGCTACTCCCTGAAACTATGGTGTGCCACCGCACATAGGGGTGTGATACTCACTGTCATCCCCGTTGCTTTGTTGACCCACAATAATAAAAAAACATGCAGGTAGCATGCAACCGTGCTGCCGCGTGTGACGGCGTAATTTCCGTCGCACCGGCCACAATCGCTTCCCGCGCTACAACCTCCCATGTTCTCCATCATCGCTAAAATTGTGGTCCACCACCGTGCGCAAAGGCGCAACCATACGCTGCTTCCTGCGTGCGTGAACAGGATCGAGTTCTGCCATGAAAGCCTGTTTGTTAGTGCCTCGTGTTGCATGTCGGTTGTTACTGATTAGTTCACGATCCTGCGTTCATCATTCTTCGTCTTCTTGTTCTTTGTTCTTTATTTTACAGATTTAATTTGAAAATTACATAGGAAAATTACATCCAAATACATTGTGGTAATTATATCTAAAAGGGTGGATTAACCCAACAAGCCATGAGGAACAAAAATAAAATTCATCTATTTCAATCAATCATAATAATCATGCATAAACATAGCCATTTTTTAACTTTACAGACAAACCCAATAATTGGAACCTGGCTTTGATACCAATTGAATGTATTTTTACTTGCAAACTGAATTTCATAATTCAATTTACCAAGGACCGATTATTAGACGTCTAAAATAATTTCTTTGTCAAATGAAAAATCCTAGCATGCTCTTATTGAATGCAAAAGAAGTTTGAAGAATACCTGAATGAATTTAACTTGGAACTATTACGCAGGGATTAGATCTTGAATCCTTGTTGCGAAAAAAAATTGAATCATAAAACGATCAAAATTAAATCTTCGATATTAATCAGATTAAATCTTAAAATCAAAACAGAACTGAAGAAAGATAAATTTTGATTTGTATCCCTTGCTCTGATCCAGATATTTGGTGAAGACACCCTCCGGATATCGTGCTTATCGAGTAGCAGAATTTCCTTCCCTCTCTCAGATCCAGTCGAACGTGGCTCTGATACCAATTGTTGGAACATGACGGTGAAGGTGGTTCGTCCCCAAGATCGATGTTGGATATCAAACACACACATACATGGTTTATTAGAAATTAAATTGAGAAGATCAAGAATTACCTTGATAGATGTATACAGATCTAAGATTGATTCCATTGGAGATCTTCTAGCCCTTGTCCCGGTGAACACGATTGGATGTCGGGTGGACAACAATCCTCTAATTCATTAGATGCCAAGTAAATTAAGATCTACAGTGTTTGAGAGAACTAAACCCTAGCTCTCATTTTGATGGATTTATATAATGAAAGCATTATGATTGGTATATTATGTACAAGGTTAATTGGTTAATATACTAGGAATCATGAATGTTGCATGATCATCTCTAGTCTGAATTATCAAACATGTTTTGCAGACACACTTATCCTCTTATCTCGTCTATAGGGAGATCACACGGTGTGTACTTGATCATAGAAGATCGTATGGATCATCTGACCTAGCGAGATACAAATGGTTATCACAGCCGAGATAGTCCCTGGATAGATTGTCGGTGTATGCTGTTGCAAACACAGTAATAAGCATTTCATCTTGTATTGCTTGGCATGCTGGTGCGGGGTACGCATTGATAAGGACCTAAGTTAAGATTGATTCCTTTATCTTACATTAAAGGATTCTGGATCTTGATGGCTTGATGAGATTCTAAACCTAAATGAAGGTACAGAAGTATAAAAAATTGTGCATCACTTTGAGATGCAATGAAAGGCTCTTGTTGAGCTTGTATATCTGTATTTTGGGTGATAGCAATTTGAGTATTCCTTCATCTAACATTAAAGGATTCTGGATGATGGCTTGATGAGATCTTAAACCTAAATGAAGGTACAGAAGTATACACATATTGTGTATCACTTTGAGATGCAATGAAAGGCTCTTGTTGAGCTTGTATATCTATATTTTGGGTAATAGCAATTTGAGTATGACTGTCTGGTACTAGAACTACGTAACCACATCTGGTATAGGATGGTGACATTACCTAAGCAGCTCAAAAGGTTCATTATGCTAAAGTCCCGCAGGCTGATTAAGTTCAAGAAAAAGTGAAAAGGTTTGAGTGGATTGATTCCGGAATAAAAGATGTTAATTCATTAAATGGCTTGTCAGAGCCTAAATTAATTAATGAATGTCTATAACCTTAAATGTGGGGATATACCGACCTTATGCAACACATTCCTCACGAAATGGTGGCAAATAGGTAAGACATTATTGATACTCTCGTTCCATGAATCAATATTAAATTAATTAATTATATTCTGTGTTGAATATGAGAATTAATTAATTTGATAGGCCTTATTTGTTATTTGCATTTTGGTCCCTAGTCTGGCCCATGAAAGCTCAGGCCCATCAGGAGTTCAGAATATCCTATAAATATGCCTAAGTTTCTCAGATCGCAACATACCACAAGATCAAAAGTTGCAACACATCAGACCATGATTTGGGAGTTGTGGAGATTGACTAGATCAGAGAAACGAGGAGGAAATTCTGATTCTCGATCGGCAAGGAATCTGAAAGGAATCTTCACCAGATTTTCGGACTGGAGCTGGGATGCAGATCTAAAGATCAAATTTTGAGGATCATCTTCTACTTCGTTCTCCTCTGGATTTTTGTAATTAATTTCATAGATTTAATTCCTTCATCTAATAGGAATACATCTTGTTTCGCGGGTAAGAGGATCAAGGATCAAATCTCTGCACAACGAGTTCTTTAGTTTCAACAATCCAGGTATTCCGCATAAACCTCCTTATGCATATTCAATAGGAGCATGCTAGGATTAAATGATAGTCATAGCAATTTATTTTGATATCCAATTAAACGATCTGCGCTTACATGAATTTGAGTTATTCAATTCACGGTATCCAAATCCCTTCAATTGGTATCAGAGGTAGGTTAGTTTAATTGGCTCTATCAAAAAAACTAATATTGCCTATGATTTATGCATGATTATTATTATTATTGAATTGTTATGCATGAATGGTTATGGATTGTATATGTTTGTGATCCTTGTCGTTCTCGGGTAAATCCGCCCTTTTATAAGTATTCATTTTTCACCCACAAGATAAATTTGTGGTTAGATTTAAATTCCAAAACTGTATTAGGGTGAAATTCCCATGTAATTTGCAATTTTTCAAAATTGAATCTGTAAAATAAAATGAAGAACACGAAGAACGAAGGACCGCACAAAGCACGCGACAGCACACGACAGTGCTGGCATGGCAGGCGGCTGTGCACGAAAGCACGGGCAACACGATCACGGCAACGATAGGCACGCAGGGCAGCCACAGCGGCGGCGCGGCCGCGCAAAACTCTAGATTTTGCAACAGCACAAGCGTGAACATGGCAGCAGCAGGCGTGGCCCATGGCTAGCCGAGGCAGCATTCTGGGCTTCAGTATGATGGTGAGGGCGGTCAGAGCGCGAAGCGCCTGCACATCATGGTGTGAATGGCACCCTGCGCGGCCTCTGCGCACACGCCGGCGGTGAGCTCTCCCTCCTTGAATCGATGTCGGCGGGGTAGTTGTGTGGCGCAAAGCTAGGAACGGATGAGGACAACAACAACGAAAGTCGTGGTCGCGGTCGTGGCGGCGCAGCTGCGTGCAGCGCAAATACTAGGGTTTGTGCCCGTAGCCCTGCGCATCTCCGTGCATGTTTTTCTGGCAAGCTAAGGCAGACAACAACAAGGGAAGATGGTGACCAGCGTGGGCAACGGCCGGTGCATGCTGGTGCAGCGGCATACAAGGGAACGATGGTCGGAGGAGGAAGGAATGCGGATTGCAACCCGCACGGTGATGCATGCGGGGGCTGCGTGATTCCAGTGCCTCTCCGGCAGCGATGGTTTGCCGGTGGTAGCCCTCCAGGCCAAGTTCTCACAGGCTAACGGGCTTGTTATGTGTGCACAAGCCCGCGATGAGTTAACAGGCCCAGTCGTGCAATTTTTCTGATGGATTAATTCTTAGAGGCATAAATTCAAAAAAATAAATCAGATCTCAATCCAAGTAGTGGGAACCAAGTCGAAGATCTGTGAAATATATCCACAATGTAAGAGATAAGATTTATTCTTAGTTTTTATCATGAGGCCACGAGGACACTTTTATTTGCTTTATGATTTGTTCTCGTATGAAATATGTGCTTTATTTAATTGCGGAGCATCCAAGCATGTTGCTGATAATAGGAGCACATTTAATGCTTTTATTTAAAGCTTTTAAACATGCTTATGTGATTTATTTTATGTAATTAAATTATAACTATAAATTCGAGGTTCATGCTTTGCTTGATAGAATTTTAGTAATGTTATAATTTATGGCTACATAAAATAATCTAAGTTTAAGTTACTATGTTGTTAGATTTATAATAATAAGATCTCCACAAAACGATCCCTTTTGGAAGTGGATAATTTATTAGGGAAACGTTCTAATAGATGGGATTTCTTAAAGACAAACAATTAATTCATATGACAAGTGGGATCTCATGCATAAACATCTACATGTGTAGCTTGCTTATGGAATTTTCAAAAGTTCTCTAGGGATTAAATTAGATGAGACAACCTTATTATAAGAGATCTGGGTTTGGCCAAATAGATCTTTATGTGGGAGGGTTGGCTTTGGTGGTATGCTTGTTTAGATATTGTCTAAAGTATAACTCATTTGTGATGTCCCTGCTCAGTAGGATATTATGGTCTTAGTTAGTCTCCGATTATTAATTACATTTGTCTAAGAACCCTGGCATGGATTGTAATTAAAGTATTGGAATTGAAAGATGCAGTCTGGTCAATTGTTTTGTTGTAAACATCTACATGTGTGGCTTGCAATAGTAATAATTGGGCAAATTGGAGGAAACATTAATATTGTTTTATAATAAGGTTTCAATATTTATTTGTTTCAATTGTTTGCAATTATTTTTAATTTCCACTTTAATTTATTGTTTTCAGACATGTCTACTACTCATGTTGTTATCCTCTTAACACTGAACCCTTTAACTGGTCCGAATTTTCCTGAATGGATATAGTGTTTCATAACTATTCTCTCTTCTGCGAACTATGTCTATATACTTCATATGGATCCACTAGTGCCTCAGTTTTGGAAAGGTTTTTGTTATGAGCGACAATCTATGACAGATGGAAAGCTTATGATGATTTTGCTTACTTTTTCATCATGAACAGTCTGTCTAGAGAATTAATGCTCAAATACAGGAAATTCCAAATGATTGTTGAGTTCTGGAGGGATCTTGTGAAAGTATTCAGGAAGGTGAGACAAACTATCAGTTATAATCTAGTGACGGACCTTGTTTCCAAGAAGATGATTGAGGGCAATTCGTTGGTTCAATATTTCATTAGTATGATGAAGATCACGAGAAAGTATAGAAAGAGAGGTGTACAAATTAATAGTCGGGAGGAAATAAATATTGTCCTGAACTCTCTTTATGATACTTTTGATGATTTTATCAAGTCTCTTACTAGCAGGCATGAGTTTTCTCTTGTTGAGTTATTCAGGGCACTGATGCAAGATGAGTTTGACATCATGGCATTCGAGTTTGCTCCAACTTTGTTAGCTTTTGATAAGGCAGTTGCTAAAGCAATAGAAATGCTTAAAAGGTTAGACGAAGATGATGAGGCAAAAGTAATCACCAGGCCATGCAAACACAAGAGAAGAGAATTATTAAATTGTTTAGTGCCTAGCACGGGAAGACAAGGTACGTCATGTACATTTATAATGGAAACATGTTTAGCATCAGTTTCTACCTATTCTTGGGTAGTGGATGCTAGAACTACTGACCATGTTTGTTATACTCTGCAGGGGTTCATGCCGATGAGGCAGCTAATGCATGACGAGATTACCTTCTCAATGGGCAGCAGAGAGCGAGTCTCAGCAGTAGCCATTGGAGATTTTACTTTATGCTTTGAGAACAATGTTTTGGTTTTGAGAGATGTTTTGTATGTGCCGGTGTTTTAGCGGAACATAATTTCAGTTTCCTAATTATTTAATAATGGATTTTCAGTTATTTTTTATAGTGGAGTTTCTATCATTGGGAATAACGGTGTTATCTATCTTCGCAAATTGATTGACTCTCTCTATATCATTAATTGTAAGCATAAATCATCCGTGAATGTTGCGAACTCATCAAAAAATAATAATAATCATTTAAAGAGAAACTTTTCTTCCGATGAGGATCAAAAATATCTCTGGCACTTGAGACAAGGTCACATCAATCTAAATAGGATCAAGAGAATAGCGAATGATGGGCTCTTGGAATCATTCCAAGTGGAGCCGCGTCAAGTTTGTGAATCCTGTATAGAAGGAAAGATGACAACCAGGCCTTTTAAGGCAAGTCAGTCTCGAGCAAAGGATGTGTTAGAGTTGATCCACTCTGACTTATGAGGACCGATGTCTACACAAGCTCGTGGAGGTTAAGAGTACTTCGTCACTATGACGAGACTAAGTCGTCGTGTCAGTTGTTGGTGCATTAACTTGTGCATCTGCACCCTACACTACGAACGTGATAATGGTACCATACCTTGCTAAGGTACATCCACGTTTTCACGTAGCCTTTCCCTAGAGAGTGCACCATCTCCTTTAATTTCTTCAAGAACTATATCTCTCCTTTATTTGTGGTTTTTAATAGACCCGTCCTTCAAGAATCGCATGATATGATTGATTTATCAATTGCGAAGCATTCAAGCATATTGTAGATATTAGGAAGCACATTTACTGCTTATTATTTACTACTTTTGAAGCAATCTTACGTGATTATCTCATTGAATTAAATTATGGCGATAATTATGTATTCATGCACACCATGATAGAATTTAAGCAATGTTATAATTTATAGCAACATGAAATAATATGATCGCGATTGAACCTTATGAATGAAAATAACTAAGCAGTTTAATTTTTTAAAGACCTCCACATAGCGATCTCTTATGAGAAGTGAATGATCTAATAAGTAAATGTCTACAAGTGTAGCTTGTGTATTCGGCCTTTCATAAGTTCTGTAGGATTGAACTAATTAAGATAACCTTATTATAAAAGATCATGTGTTGTAGATGTGTTGTATATGACAAATAAATTTTTATGTGGGAAGGCTTATTTTGTGGTGTATTAGCTTAGATGTTATCCAGAGTATAACTCACTTGTGAAGTCCTTGCTCAGTAGGATAACATGGAATTCGTCAAGCTCCAATAATTAATTCTATTTATCTTAGGAAACTGACATAGATTGGGATTAAATGACTAGATTTGAAAGATGCAGTTTGCTCAAGTGTTTTGTTGTAAACGGCCACATGTGTGGCTTGCCATAAAATTACTTGGGCAATTGGAGGAAAAAATTATATTATTTTATCATAAGGTCGTAATACTTATTTGTTTCAATATTTTGCGATAATGTTTTAATTTCTGTATTTATTTATTTTTTTCAGACATTTCTTTATCCCACATTGCCAATCTTTTATCACCGGACCAATTGAATTGTCCAAACATTCATGAATGGAGATATTGCTTCGAGTATGTTCTCTGGTTTGTGAATCATGCATATATACTTTATATGGATCCACTAGTTCCTCGGTATGATGAGGTTTTGGAGCTTGAGCAATAGTTCTATGACAGATAGGTGGCTTCTGATGATTTTTCTTACATTATTATCATGAACAGTCAGTCTAGTTAGTTGAAACATAAGTATAGAAGCTTTTGTGTTACTGTTGAGATCTGGAGAGATCTTGTAGCAGCATATGAGGAGGTGGAATGTAATATAAATAATAATCTTATAAAGGATCTCGTTTGTAAGAAAATGATTGTGGGGAGTTTTGTTACGCTGCATGTTATGTTCATTACTAACGTCATGAACAAGTACATACATAGAGGTGGATGTATTGATGTTTCGGCAGCAACAAATATTATCTTGAATCTTTGGATGACTTTGTCTAAACTTTTGCTGGAAGACATGAGTTTAATCTTGATAGGTTACTCAAAAGTATGATAGAGGTACGGTTTGACATGATATCATGGGCATTGTCTCCAACTTTAGCTACTTTTGATAGAGCAATTATTGAAGCTAATGATATGATTGAAATTTAGAAGAAGATGAAAGGGCTAGGGTCATCACCAAAACGTATAAACGCAGGAAAAGTGGAAGAGTAAATTGTTCAGTGCTTCGCACGGAAGGACAAGGTACATCATGTGAATTTATAAAGGAAACATGTTTAGCATTGGTGTCTACCCATTTGTAGGTAGTGGATACTGGATCTACTGATCATGTTTGTTATACTTTGCAGCGGTTCATGGCATCAAGACATCTGAAATATGACGAGGTGACCATCTCCATGGGCAGCGGAGAGCAAGTCTCAGCAGTTGCCATTGGAGATTTCACTTTATGCTTTGAAAACAATGTTTAGATTTAGAGAGATATTTTGTAAGTGTCGGTGTTTCGGCGGAACATAATTTCAGTTTCCAAGATATTTATATATGAAAATTCAGTTATTTTTTATAGTGGTATTTATATCATTTGTAAAAATGGTGTTATATGTCATGGAAAACTAATTAACTCTCTCTAAGTAATAAATTGTTTACATAAATCATCCGTGAACGTAGCATCTAACTCATCCTATAATAATAATCATTGAAAAAGAAAGTTTTATACTTTCGACGAGGATCAAACATATATCTAGCTCTAGATACTCGGTCACATCAGTCTAAATAAAATTAAAAGACGATGATGGAGTTTTGGATTCTGTCCAAGTGGTACCTCATCAAGTCTGTGAATCTTGTATAAAGGGTACCTCATCAAGTGGTACCTCGAGCTGAGGATATGTTGGAATTGATACACTATGACTTATGTGGACCTATGTCAACTCAAGCTAGTGGAGGTTATGAGTACTTTGTTATATTTATTGAAAATTACTCAAGATTTGTATATGTCTATTTTTTCGCTACAAATCTGAATGCTTTGAGAAATTCAAAGAATTCAAGACAGAAATAGAGAAGAATGTAATTAAGACTATCAAGACACTACGATCGGACCGTGGTTGAGAATACCTTAGTAACAATTTTTTACAGTATCTGTCAGATCATAAGATCATACCCCAATGGACTACACCAGGCTCCCCTCAGCAAAATGGTGTAGCAGAAAGAAGAAATATGACACTTTTGAAAATTGTTAGGTCTATGATGAGTTGTGCAAGCTTGCCAATTTTGTTTTGAGGATATGTCTTGTAAACAGCGGCATATTTGCTTAACTTGGTACCTTCTAAATCAGTTCCAAAAATGCCTCTGGCTCTAGTATGGGCTAAAGCCCAGTTTAATGAGAATGAGGGTTTGGGGTTGTCCAGCCTATGTGCTGACAAAGGAACTTAATAAGTTAGGGAGTAGGTGTAAGTTGATGCCATTTTTAGGATATCCCAGGCAAATGAAAGGTGAGAATTAGAAAGTCGTTATCAGTACCAACATGAGATTCTTGGACAATGAATATATAAGAAACCACAGATATACGAGTGAAATTATTGTCCATGCTCTTGGAGATGATGAAGCGATTCTATCACGAAAGCTGCGTGTGATGGTAGATTCACTTAGTACTGGTGAGGACTACCAACATGGCCACCAATGCAAGGTGTGGAACCACAGAGTACTGTGCCAACTACTAACACAGTTCAGATGCCTCATCTCACTAGGAGGGTTGTTCAGCAGTTTGAAAGGTACATCTTTGTGGGAGAGTCTTCTAACTTGATCCCATAAAATGGACTAGATGATCCGACCCATGGACATACAATGAGGCAGTGTGTGATAAAGGCATAGACAAATGGTATGTTGCCATGGATTCAGAAATAGAATACATAACGACTATGGATACATACCAGAATATTGTTCTTCCAGATGGCGTTTGGACCATTGGTTGCAAGTGGGTATACAAGAGAAAAAAAGGATCGAAATGAGAAAGAACGACTTATAAATATAGGTTTGTGGCAAAGGGTTATAGTCAGAAGAAGGGCATAGACTATAACGAAACCTTCTCACCAGTAGACAACCTCAAGTTTATTCAGATACTCCTCACCATAGAAGAACATATGGACCTAGAAATCTTGCAGATGGATGTGAAAATTGTGTTTCTAAATTGGTACCTTGAAGAATATGTGCAGGATAGCAAAGAGCTTTTGTCTGGAAGCTCAAGAAGTGCATATATGGACTCAAGAAAGCTTCACGGTCATGGAACTTATGTTTGGACAAAGTGATTAAGTCCTATGGATTTTTATGATGCTCGAACGAGAGTTGTGTGTACCGTTTGTGAGTTAGTGGAAGCGTGGTATGTCTTACACTTTATGTAGATGATATTCTACTATTTGGCAACAATGTGGAGGTATTGTTGGACATAAAATTGTGCTTATCCAAATAGTTCTAGATGAAAGATCTTGGAAATGCTGGATATATCTTAATATAAAAGTCTTGCGAGATCTCAAGAAAAGGATGTTAGCATTATCTCAAGCTTCATACGTGGATACAGTGATTACTCACTTTAGCTTGCAAAACGCCAAGGATTGGTTACCCTTCAGGCATGGCGTACATCGTTCTAAGATTAAATGTCCAAAGACACAAAAGGAGAAAGATGAAATGCATAAGGTGTCGTATGCTTTGGCAATCAAAAGTCTCATGTATGCAATGCTATGTACAAGGCAAGATATTTGCTTTGTTGTGGGCATGGTAAGGAGATATCAACCTAATCCTGGATAAGCGCACTAGACTGTGGTAAAGCATATTCTCAAATATCTGAAAAGGACTAGAGACCATTGTCTTGTCTATCAGTGTGAAGAATTGTGCCCTATAGGTTATACAAATTTGGATTTCAACGCAGACCATGATGGGAAATAGTCTACCTCTGGCTATGTGTTTACTTTGGGAGGTGGAGCCATATCATGGAGGCGCGCAAAGTAGAAGTTCATTGCGGACTCCATCTTGGAAGCAGAATATAAGGCGGCTTCTTCAGAAGCTTCGAAAGATTTAGTAAGCTTATTGGTTTTACATACTTTGGTTCAAGTCATGTTTTGATTGAATTAATTTTGTGTTGTCGTTGATTAAACCCTGTTAGACTTTGAGTTAGTATTTGAATAAGTTGAATTTCTTGCTAGGAAGTTGAGTTTATTTGGCATTATTTATGATTTGGTCCATTTTGGGGAATGAAATGAAGAATTATGGATTCTTGATGCAAGACATAGCTGAGTTGGAGAGACTGAACTCGAGTAAAGAGAAAGTTTTCCCGAGATGGCACTATGTCTATCGAGATAGAGAGGAAATACTAATTCAGAGAGCCATTTCACCCGATGAAGGCAAAAATTTTGGCATAAATGGTCCATCTCGACCGAAATGCTGCAGGAACAAATTCCATTTCGGCCGAAATGCAGCGGGAGTTGATGTTTGGCAGACAGAGGGTCATTTCGGCTGAAATGTCCAGATTTTAGCCAAAATATTGTGCAGGTATAAAATGAAAATAGGGCTCCTTTTGCCCAAACACTTGTTTCTGTCAAAATTTTATCCCCCCAAAAGTCAATTCACATATTTCATACCCATTTTACGTGAAATCTTGATTTAATTGTTTAACGTGTCTTCTATGAAGGATAAAGTAACTCAATCCACCAATGCACCGCAGCGGGCATTGAATTTCACAGATGAAGAATATGTAAGTTTCAATATTGTGGTTGAGAAAGAAGTTGTGGGTTCGAGGTTTGCTTGCCCCGAATCTTTGGATGCTCTTGCTCTAAAGGATGAAGTGTGGGATTTGCTGAAAGCTATTAGGTGGGGAAAGTCGTTGACGGAGAAGTGGTCGCCATATGTTAATCCAAGAAAGAGTTTATTATTTCGGTGACTGTGATGATAGCCTGAAGCATTCGTATTTCAGCTGCGTTCAAGGTGAAAGGTGAGTCTTATATCTTAACTTATCAACAATTAGGTAAAATCTATAGGTGCGATGAGGATTCGGTGTATGTGCCTAGTGACATAAATGTGAACAAATTTTGGAATGATATTCCTGATGAGAGGTGTGAAGAAGGAGTGTTTGTTGCCAAGAAATCAAAATCTTCAAAGATTAGGAGTCTTATGTTGTGGTACATTCATAAGGTGATTGTTGGATTAGTGCATGGCTGTCATGAGCCCGGTAATGTGGTTATTGTTGATTTATTTGCATTGTATGCGATGTTACATGGTTTGAAGTTTTCAATGGGTTGTGTTATAATGGAGAATTGGAGTAGAATAACATCATTGAAAACACCCTCAATATGTTGTGGGTCATTGTTGAATCCGATGTTGTGGTATCTTTGGATTTCTTTGTCTAGCCCTAGTGTTGCAGGGTACCCGTTGGTGGCTACAAAGTTTCAGGTACCTGGATACTGTGGAAAGTACTATTACCAGTTTGGTGATTTATTGCGCTTACTGACTTGTGGGAAGTACTATTACCTAGAGGCCAGTGAATCGAAATATTTGGCTCCATCTCCTAGTGATGACTGGTAGACGCAGATGTTAGGCATGATGCAGCGCAAAATCGACACTGTCGAGTCTTTTTCTTCATCCATGCAGGGGCTAGATATGTGGATGACCAGTATTGCCACAGACTTCACTACTTTCCAGGCTGATTATGTGGCTAACAGAGCTTCCTGGGCACAGCGATTCAACAATTTTGATGGCAAGCTAAGCATGGCTCAGGGATATGCAAGAGTTGCAGAGGAGGATCCCTGCCACTTACTCCCACCGTCACAATGAACAATCCCTTTCTCCCTATTGAAATTGATTGATTTGTTTACCCACCAGCCTTCTTTTCAAACTAATATCTTTCGGTTTATGTTTGGGGGTGGGATGGTTGTCGGTTGTTTTTGCCTTACTCTACTTTACACCTAGCATTTCCTTTACTTAGTCCTGATTATTGTTGAGTTTCTTTGAATTTGATATGATTATAATTGATAAAGATCTTATTTAGCTTGGATCTTGTTTTGAATATGTTTTATGTTGAATTTTAGTATTGTTTGAGGCATGAATGATGGTGTTGTTGTTGATTAATGATTAGATTATTACGGAATGTAGGTTTGTGGTAATGTTTGGATTGATTGTAATGATAAGTATCTTATGTTGATGATGGTTGTTTCGAGGATTTGAGTTATTGAGGTTATGTTGTTGGAGGATTGGTCTTTGTTGATGATCGAATCTGGTTTAATATGGTAGGTACAAATAAGGTCGGGAGTGCAATTTGATCGAGTGGATGCCGATGGGTAACACTCTCTAACGTTAACTCCATTTCATGTAGATGCATTACATTTGTAGCTTAGTTGTATAGATTTTGTGCTTGCTTGGATTTCAACCAACTTTGACTTGAGATTTAATCATGATGAACTTATGAAGTTTGAACTTTGCTTAAGCCGATAACAGGGCGAAATCGTTGAGATGGAGGCATGTTTAGATTGAACTATTGAATTGTTTTAGTTTGTGTGTGTTAATATTTGAGAGTAGACAAAAATCCATAAGATTTGAGCCTTGATATTGTCATATATTTCTTTGTAGTGGCAAGATTGAAGAAGAAATAACTAGAACTTGCATCCATTCTCTATCTATTTGAGCATGAACTTTTGACTAGAAGATGACATTAGGCCATCGATTCCTAGTTCCTACCTTGCACATTGGAGTATAAGGTGTATATTATGAGCATTATTTGCGTTTTGTTCCATTGTTACTCGTTCTTGAGTCTATTTTTTAGATTCTTTTGATACAATTAGGAATAAATTTGGGGGATGAGAGAATTGAGAGTGAATAGGGATGTTGTGAGGTTGGGTGATGCGAATTAGTTGAATGAAGAGTTGAATAAGTATACCATGTTTAAGGCATGAAGGAAACGAAAAGAAAAGTGATAAAATCATGTGTTGAAAATGAAGGAAGAAGAAAAAAAAAAGAGAACGAAGAAAAAATGGAAAGATGGTGCATATCAAAGAAAAATTAGCACCTATAAAAATTGTGTGAGAAAAGAATACAATGGAATGTGCATTTTGGGAAGAAAGAAAACTGAGTGATGTCTTGGGATTAGTTGATTGAGGATCAATGTTGAGGGAATTGGGTGTTTCAAGGTGGATAATGATACGATCCTCGTCGGAATGACAAAATTACAGCCAAGGAACTCCACGGAAAAAAAATGCACACACGGAAACAAACGGAATTGATACGATGAAGATCCAGATTAAATCTCCTATGACCCAAGAAGCGAATTTATCCAGCAACGATGGATATAAATGAGGACACCACAAACGGATTCGGAATTCAAATTGATAAGTTGAATTTGAAATTTAATGGATTTCCTAGAATTTCGTGAGCCTTCATATTTTAAGGAAAAAAAAAACCTCAAAACTTTTATTAAACTGAAAACTAAATAATTTGTTTCATAACAAGGCCTATATATGGGCAACTAAAATCCTAATCTAATAAGGACACTAAAAATTCAAAATTAATACTAAAAATTTGAAATTAATAAGTAAATAAAGCCTAACTTCTTGTCCACAAAATAACTAAATAAAATTAAACTAAGCTCAATCATAACACATAATTAAATTAATAATTCTAGGGCCATCTTTTAATTCTTCAATCTGGATCAACTTCTCCAAAACATTTGCAGCCCAAACTTCTTAAATAAACATATGTAATACATTTCACAATGTCTTTGCTCAAGCCCTCGTCATCGGCCCACTCGAAATCTAGACCGGATCGTCTCTCAAAGCTGTTCATTAGGCTCCATCATTCCCCTCCTATTCAAGAGGATTTGTCCTCAAATCCAAGCTATCACATACATCAAAAAGATTAAAATCCACAACATTAAATGTAGCACTAACACCATATTCACCTGGTGACTCCAATTTGTGTGCATTCTCATTTACTTTCTGCAAAACACTTAGAAGGGACCATCTCCAAGGGGTAACAACTTCGATCTTCGTTGCATAGGAAACCTCTCTTTTTGCATATGCAGCCATACCCAATCTCCAGGCTCAAACAACACCTTCTTGACCCCTTTATTTGCTTGATTGACAAACTGCTCAATACATCGCTCTATGTTCTATCTTGCCTTCTCATGAATCTGCTTCACAAAATTAGCTCTTTTTTGCCCATCAAGGTTAGTAAACTCTTGCACAAGTAACGGAGATAAATCCATTGGAGTCAAATGATTAAAACCATACACATCTTAACAAGTGAAAACTGAGTAGCAAATGAACAGAATGATTAAGCAAACTCAACATAAGGCACACATTGATCGCAAGACATAATATGCTTCTAACGCACAACCCTCAACAATGTAGACAAATCTTTATTTACTACCTCAGTTTGACAATCAATTTGTGGATGAGAAGTAGTAGAAAACAACAGCTTAGTTCCTCACTTACACCACAAAGTCTTCCAAAAGTAGCTCATGATCTTAGAATCTCTATCGGAAACAATGGACCTAGGAAAGCCATGCAATCTTACCACTTATCTAAAGAACTAATTAGAAACATGAGATGCATCATCAGATTTATGAAAGGGAATGAAATGTGACATCTTAGAAAATCAATTTACAACCACAAAACTAGAATCACTACCACGCGTAGTACGTGGCTGACCTAACACAAAATCCATAGGAATATCAACTCAAGGTGCAGTAGGGATAGGTAATGGGGTATACAATCCATGAGACTAGACCTAGACATAGCGTATTTGCAAGTAATGCATCTACCACAGATCCTCTCTACATCTCGTTTCCTACGAGGCCAAAATATATGCTCATGCAACACATCCAAAGTGTTAGCAATACCAAAATGACCCATCAAACTACCAGCATGCAACTCTAACAGCAACAACTCATATAGAGAACAACTAAGAATGCACAACTTATTTATCCTAAACAAAAATCCATCATGCCTAAAGTATTCACCACTATCAGATGTCTCACATGTAGCATATACATCACCAAATCATCAACGGATGCATATAAACTCTTAATGCACTTAAACCCAAGCAACTTAGCATCTAAAGTACAGATTAAGGCATACCTCTTAGAAAAAACATTAGCCACCATGTATTCTTGACCTTGCTTGTACTTGATAATATTAGGAAAGGTCTCCAAAAACTCAATCTACCGTGCAAGTCTCTTATTCTTGTTGTGCTTGATGGATTTATATACTGAAAGCATTATGATTGGTATATTATGTACAAGGTCGATTGGTTAATATACTGGGAATCATAAATGTTGTATGTTCATCTCATGTCTGAATTAACAAACATGTGTCGCGAACGCAATTATCCTCTTATCTCGTTGATAGGGAGATCATACGGTGTGTAGAAGATCACGGAAGATCGTATGGATCGTTTGACCTAGCGAGATATAAATAGTTATCACAGCTGAGACAGTTCCAGGATAAACTGTCGGTGTAGGCTGCAGTATACGCAGTAATAAGCATCTTATCTTGGATGGCTTGGTATGCTGGTGTGGGGCACACATTGATAAAGACCTAAGTCGAGATCGATTCTTTTATCTGACATTAAAAGAATCTAGATCTCTATGGCTTGATGAGATCCTAAGCCTAAATGAAGGTACAGAAGTATATGCAGATTGTGTATTACTTTGAGTTGCAGTGAAAGGCTGTAGTTGAGCTTGTATATCTGTATCTTGGGTAATAGCAGTTTGTATATGACTGTCTGGTACTGGAACTAGGTAACCACATCCAGTATAGGATGGTGACATTCCCTGAACAGCACAAAAGGTTCGTTATGCTAAGTCCTGCAGGCTGATTAAGTTCAAGCATAAGTGAAAAGGTTTGAGTGGATTGATTCAGGAATATAAGATGTTAATTAATTAAATAGCTTGTCAAAGCTTAAATTAATTACCAAATGTCTGTAACCTTAAATGTGGGGATACACCGAGCCCATGCAACCCGTACCTCAAAACGTGGTAGCAAATAGGTAGGACAGTATTGATTCTCTAATGGAATGAATCAATATTAATTAAATAATTATATTATGGGTTGAATATGGGAATTAATTAATTGATATGCCTTCTTTGCTATTTGCATTTTGGTCTGGCCCATGAAACTCAAGCCCAATAGGAGTCCAGTAATTTCCTATAAATAGGCCTCAGTTCCTCAGATCTCAACACACCACAAGATCATAAGTTGCACACAGCAAACCAGTTCTGGGAGCTATGGTGATCGACTAAGATCTGAGAACGAGGAGGAAATTCTGCTTCTCAACCAGGCAAGGGATCTGATAGAGAATCTTCACCAGATTTTCAGATCGAGTTGGGATACAGATCAGAAGATCAAATCAGGAGGATTTTTCTTCTTCTCTCTCACCTTTGTTTTTGAAAATATCATTATTATTTTCATAGATTTATTTCCTCAATCTGTTAGGAAATTAAATCTTTGTGCGTGGGAAAGATCAAAGGGCATCTCCGCGCACGCGTTCTTCAGAGTTCATCAATCCAGGTATTCCGCATAAACCTTCATATGCATAATAATATAGGAGCATGCTAGGATTGTTCATAGGCATAGAAATTCATTTTTTATATTCCAATTAACAATCCTTGGCAAACGGACTTCGTGATTCAGTTCACGAATCCCTTCAATTGGTATCAGAGCGAGGTTAATTAATTGGCTCTATCGAAAAAATAATATTGCCTATGATTATGCATGATTATTATTATTGATTGCATGCAATGGATGGTTTTTGGATTGATTATATGGTTTTCGTCCTCGTGGTTCTCGGGTTAATCCGCCCTTTTATATGGATTCATTTTTCACCCACGAGATAAATTCGTGGTTAGATTTAGATTTTTTTTAGATTGTAATTAGGATTATTCAATGTAAACATTTATTTGAAAATTAAATTTGTAAAACAGAAAATGAAGAACGCGAAGAACACGAAGAACGAAGAACACGAAGAACGAAGGGCTGCACAAAGACGCATGACAGTGCCGGCACGGCAGCATGGTCGTGCACGACGGTCACACACGGCGGGGCACGGCAGGCCGGCGCGCGGCAGGGCACGGCGGTAGCGCAGCCGTACGGAAACCCTAGGGTTTTAGCACGCGCACGGAAGTCGGGTGCCGCGCGGCCACAGCCGGCAGGGCCGGGTACGGTGGCCCCAGGCGCGGCCAACGGCGCGAGGAGGCACGGCAGGCGGCCGGCCGAGACGGCAGCGCGAGGGCTGGGAGCGCCGGGGGCGCGCGCGACGCTGCAAGCCCTAGGGCTCGCGCGCGCGCGCCTAAGACCCGCGCAACCCTTCGTGCGCTCGCCGGCGGCGGGCGCACGTCCTCCCTCAGTCAACGTCGGCGTGGGGCTAGGTGGTGCGGCGGTGGCTAAGAGGCTGGGCGACGTGGGCTGGATCGGCGATGGGGCTAGGGGGCGCGGGCTGGACACGTGAAAACCCTAGGTTTTCGCGTGGTTCGCGTGAGCTTCCAATTCCGATCTTGTGCAATTTCGGTGAGTCACGGAGGCTGACGGTGGAGAAGAAGAGTGAACAGCGGTTCGGGCGATAGTCGGGGCAAGATGGGGCGGCGGCATGCATAACGGGCAACGGCCGGAGGAGGCGGATCGCGTGCTACAACTGTGCACGTACGTGCATGGCTGTTTCGCGACTCCGAGAGCTCTCACGCCGGCGGCGAGTCGCCGGCGGCGGTGGTTCGCCGGTGGTGGCTCGTCGGGACAAGTTCTCGTGGACTATTAGGCTTGCAATGTGTGCCTAGGTCCGCGATTTGGTTAACTGGCCCAGTTGTCCAATTTTCCGATAAATCAAATCTTGGAGGCCCAAATTTGGAAAATGAATTCAGATCTCAGTCCAAGTAGTGGGAGCCCAGTCGAAGATCTGTATTATTAATTTCAACTTGTAATAGTTAGAATTAATTTTTATTTCGTATCATGGGGCCACGAGGACATTTTTTATTTGCTTTATTATTTGTCTTCGCATGATATACGTGTTTAATTTAATTTCGCAGCATACAAGCATGTTGTAGATAATAGGAGCACATCTACTGCTTTTATTTACAGCTTTAAAGCATGCTATGTGATTTATTTTATGTAATTAATTATAACTATAAATTCGGGGTTCATGCCTTGCATGATAGAATTTTAGCAATGTTATAATTATGGCTACATAAAATAATCTGTGCAATTGAACCTTATGAACTAAAAATTACTAAGCTCATAATTTAGTAAGACCTCCACAAAGCGATCCTTTATTGGAAGTGGGTAATTTATTAGGTAAACGTCTACATGTGTAGCTTACTTAATTTATTATTCCTAAGTTCTAATAGATAGGATTTCTTAAAACAAACATTTATTTCATGTGAGAAGTGGGAGTTCATGCGTAAACGTCTACATGTGTAGCTTGCGTATTGAATTTTCATACGTTCTCTAGGGATTGAATTAAATGAGACAACCTTATTATAGGGATCGGGTGTGTTCTAATAGATCCTTATATGGGAGGGTTGGCTTTGGTTGGAAGCTAACTTAGATGTTATCCAGAGTATAACTCATTTGTGATGTCCCTGCTCAGTAGGATAATATGGTCTTAAGTTAGTCTCCAATTATTAATTCCATTTGTTTAAGGAACCCGGGCATGGATTGGAATTAATGGACTTGAATTGAAAGATGCAGTCTGGTTAAGTGTTTTGTTGTAAACGTCCACATGTGTGGCTTGCAATAGTAATACTTAGGCAAATTGGAGGAAACATTAATATTGTTTTATCATAAGGTTTCAATATTTAATTGTTTCAATAGTTTGCGACTATGTTTTAATTTCTGCTTTAATTTATTGTTTTCAGACATGTCTATTCATATTGTAAACCTCTTAGCACTAAACCCTTTAACCGGTCCCAATTTTCCTGAATGGAAGTTTTGCTTCATGGAAATACTTTGTACTGCAAAACATGTCTATGTACTTTACATGGACCCACTGTCTCCTCAGTATAGGAACTGTACTGGTTATGAGCGAGTGTTCTATGACAGATGGGTAGCTTCTGATGAGTTTGCCCGCAGACTCATCATGAAGAGTCTGTCTAGAGAATTAAAGCTCAAGTACAAGAAGTTCCGAACTGCTGTTGAGATATGAAGGGACCTTGTGAAAGTATATGGGAAGGTGAGACGAACTATCAGTTATGATCTTGTGAAGGACCTGATTTGCAAGAAAATAACTGAGGGGAGTTCGTTAGTTCTGCACTTCATCAGTATGATGAGAATCATGAGAAAGTACAGAAAGAGAGGTGGACAAACTAATAAGCGGGCAGAAATAAACATTGTCCTGCACTCTCTATCTAATTCTTATGGTGATTTCATCAAATCTCTCGGTGCCAGGTGCGAGTTTCCTCTTCATGAGTTACTCAGAGCCCTGTTGCGAGAGAAATCTGACATGATGGCATTTGAGTTTGCTCCAACTTTGTCAGCTTTTGACAAGGCAGTTGCTGAAGCAAAAGAAATGCTTAAGAAGTTGGATGAAATAGATGAGGCAGAAATTATCACCAGGCCATGC
This sequence comes from Plectranthus barbatus, assembly GCA_026898455.1. Lineage (NCBI taxonomy): Eukaryota > Viridiplantae > Streptophyta > Magnoliopsida > Lamiales > Lamiaceae > Plectranthus > Plectranthus barbatus. The sequence continues at coordinate 641,948 of JAPKLW010000278.1, read as the reverse complement.
AAACGCAAGCGAAGAGAAGTAAATTGTCTAGTGCCTAGCACGGGTAGACAAAGTCCGTCTTGTGCATTTATAACGGAAACATGTTTAGCATCAGTTTCTACCCATTCTTGGGTAGTGGATACTGGAGCTACGGATCATGTTTGTTATACTTTGCAGGGGTTCAGGCCGACAAGGCAGCTGAAGCATGACGAGATTACCATCTCAATGGGCAGCGGAGAGCGAGTCTCAGCAGTAGCCATTGGAGATTTTACTTTATGCTTTGAAAATAATGTTTTGATTTTGAGAGATGTTTTATATGTGCCGGTTTTTTGGCGGAACTTAATTTCAGTTTCCAAGTTATTTTGTGATGGATATTCAGTTATTTTTTATAGTGGAGTTTCTATCATTGGTAATAACGGTGTTATCTGTCATGGCAAACTGATTGACTCTCTCTATATCATTGATTGTATGCATAAATCTTCCGTGAATGTTGCAAACTCATCCAATAGTAATAATCATATAAAGAGAAAGTTTTCTTCCGATGAGGATCAAACATATCTCTGGCACTTGAGACTAGGTCACATAAATCTAAAGAGGATTAAAAGATTAGCATGCGATGGGATCTTGGAATCTTTCCAAGTGGTACCGTATCAAATCAGTGAGTCCTGTATAGAAGAAAAGATGACGACCAGGCCTTTTAAGGCAAGTCATTCTCGAGCAGAGAATGTGTTGGAATTGATCCACTCTGACTTATGTGGACCAATGTCCATGCAAGCTCGTGGAGGTTATGAGTATTTTGCCACATTCATTGACGATTACTCAAGATTTGGATATGTCTATTTGCTTCGCCATAAGTCTGAATGCTCTGAGAAATTCAAAGAATTTAGGACAGAGGTAGAAAAGAAGCTAGGTAAGACTATCAAGACACTACGATCAGATTGTGGTGGTGAATACCTCAGTAACGAGTTCTTGCAGTACTTGTCAGACAACAGGATTGCATCCCAGTGGACTGCACCAGGAACCCCTCAACAAAATGGTGTAGCGGAAAGAAGAAATAGAACTCTCTTGGAAATGGTCAGGTCAATGATGAGTTATGCAAGCTTGCCGATTTCATTTTGGGGATATGCCTTGGAGACAGCGGCCTATTTGCTTAACCTAGTACCTTCTAAATCAGTTCCTAAAACACCTCTGGAAATCTGGTATGGGCGAAAGCTAAGTTTGAACAGAGTGAGGGTTTGGGGTTGTCCAGCATATGTGATGACAAAGGAACCTGATAAGTTAGAAAGTAGGTGTAAGCTGATGTTGTTTGTAGGATATCCCAGGCAAATGAAAGGTGGTTACTTCTATTGTCCTGAGAATCAGAAAGTCGTTGTCAGTACCAACGCGAGATTCTTGGAGGACGAATATGTAAGAAACCACAGATCCAAGAGTGAAATTGTCCTCCACGAGCTTGAGGACAAAGAAGCAATTCCATCAGGAAAGCCCAGTGTAATGGTAAATCCACCTACAACAGGTGAGGCTATACCAACACTGCCACTAATGCAAGGTATGGGACCAACGCGTACTGTGCCAACTACTGACACGGTTCAGATGCCTCGTCATAGTGGGAGGGTTGTCCACCAACCCGAAAGGTACATGTTCGTGAGAGAGTCTTCTGACTTGTTCCCGGAAAACGGACTGGATGATACCGATCCCTGGATATATGACGAGGCAGTATCTGATTAGGATGCAGACAAATGGCTGATTGCCATGGTTTCTGAAATAGAATCCATTACGGCTATGGATGTATACCAGAAAACTGATTTGCAAGATGGCTGTCGAGCCATAGGGTGCAAATGGGTATACAAAAGAAAGAAAGGAGCGAATAGTGAAATTACAGCTTTCAAAGCAAGGCTGGTGGCGAAGGGTTATAGTCAGAAAGAAGGTGTAGACTATGACGAGACCTTCTCACCGGTAGTCATGCTTAAGTTCATTCGTATACTCCTTTGCCATAGCAGCACATAAGGACCTAGAAATTTGGTAGATGGATGTCAAAACCGCGTTTCTAAACGGGTACCTTGAAGAAGGTAGGGACATCTATATGCAACAGCCAGAAGGTTATGTGCAGAAGGGCAAAGAACATTTGGTCTGGAAGCTAAGGAAGTCACTGTATGGACTTAAACAAGCTTCACGGTCATGGAATCTGCATTTTGATGAAGTGATTAAATCCTATGGATTTTCACAATGCTCAAACGAGAGTTGCGTGTACCGTCTATGTGTCAGCAGGAGCGTGGTGTTCCTTGCACTTTATGTAGATGATATTCTCCTATTTGGCGACAATGTGGAAGTATTGTCGGGCATAAAGGGGTGTTTATCCGAGCAGTTTCATATGTAGGACCTTGGGGAGGCAGGATAAATCCTAGGGGTAAAAGTATTGCGGGAGCGCAATAAAAGGATGTTGACCTTGTCTCAAGGATCATATGTGGATATTGTGATTGCCCGTTTCAGCATGCAAACTACCAAGAAAGGTCTGTTACCCTTCAGACATGGCATATATCTTTCCAAGGATCAGTGTCCGGTGACACAAAGGGAGAAAGATGAAATGAGGAACGTGCCGTATGCATCGGTCGTGGGGAGCCTCATGTATGCAATGCTATGTACGAGGCCAGATATCTGTTTTGCTGTAGGCATGGTAGCGAGATACCAGTCTAACCCTGGACAGGCGCATTGGACCGCGGTAAAGCACATACTCAAATACCTGAAAAGGACTAGAGACTATTGTCTCGTCTATCAGTGTGAGGAGTTGTGACCTGTGGGTTATACTGATTCGGATTTCCAGGCATACCGAGACGAAAAGAAGTCCACCTCTAGCTATGTGTTTACATTGGGAGGTGGGGCCATATCATGGAGGAGTGCAAAGCAGAAGTGCATTGCGGACTCCACCATGGAAGCAGAATATGTGGCAGCTTCTGAAGCTTCGAAAGAAGCAGTATGGTTTCGAAACTTCCTTTTGGAGTTGGACGTGATTCCTAAGCTGCCCAAGACAATCACGATATACTGTGATAATTTGGGAGCTATAGCTAATTCAAAGGAACCACAAACTCACAGAGCAACAAAACACATTGAAAGGAAGTACCATATTATACGAGAAATTGTAGCAAGGGGTGATGTGCTAGTAGAGAAGATTGATACAAGAAATAATCTAGCGGATCCATTCACAAAGGCTCTGCCTCAGAAGGTCTACGAGATGTATGTACGTAACCTTGGGCTGAGGGCAAAGCTATCCACGTAGAATGTTTGATGTAATAGCTGGATTAGTTTAGACGCGTTATACTCTAGAAAGCACCTATATAATGCTTTGAGTATAAGTGGGAGATTGATGGATTTATATACTGAAAGCATTATGATTGGTATATTATGTACAAGGTCGATTGGTTAATATACTAGGAATCATAAATGTTGTATGTTCATCTCCTGTCTGAATTAACAAACATGTGTCGCGAACGCAATTATCCTCTTATCTCGTCGAGATCATACGGTGTGTAGAAGATCAGGGAAGATCGTATGGATCGTTTGACCTAGCGAGATATAAATAGTTATCACAACTGAGACAGTTCCAGGATAAACTGTCGGTGTAGGCTGCAGCATACGCAGTAATAAGCATCTTATCTTGGATGGCTTGGTATGCTGGTGTGGGGCACACATTGATAAGGACCTAAGTCGAGATCGATTCTTTTATCTGACATTAAAAGAATCTAGATCTCTATGGCTTGACGAGATCCTAAGCCTAAATGAAGGTACAGAAGTATATGCAGATTGTGTATTACTTTGAGTTGCAGTGAAATGCTCTAGTTGAGCTTGTATATTTGTATCTTGGGTAATAGCAGTTTGTGTATGACTGTCTGGTACTGGAACTAGGTAACCACATCCAGTATAGGATGGTGACATTCCCCGAACAGCTCAAAAGGTTCGTTATGCTAAGTCCAGCAGGCTGATTAAGTTCAAGCATAAATGAAAAGGTTTGAGTTGATTGATTCAAGAATATAAGATGTTAATTAATTAAATAGCTTGTAAGAGCTTAAATTAATTGACGAATGTCTGTAACCTTAAATGTGGGGATATACCGAGCCCATGCAACCCGTACCTCAAAACGTGGTAGCAAATAGGTAGGATAGTATTGATTCTCTGGTGGAATGAATCAATATTAATTAATTAATTATATTCTGGGTTGAATATGGGAATTAATTAATTAATAGGCCTTATTTGCTATTTGCATTTTGGTCCCTGGTCTGGCCCATGAAACTCAAGCCCAATAGGAGTCCAGTAATTTCCTATAAATAGGCCTTAGTTCCTTAGATCTCAACCCACCACAAGATCATAAGTTGCACACAGCAAACCAGTTCTGGGAGCTGTGGTGATCGACTAAGATCTGAGAACGAGGAGGAAATTCTGCTTCTCAATCGGGCAAGGAATCTGATAGAGAATCTTCAACAGATTTTCAGATCGAGTTGGGATACAGATCAGAAGATCAAATCAGGAGGATTTTTCTTCTTCTCTCTCTCCTTTGTTTTCAAAAATATCATTTATTATTTTCATAGATTTATTTCCTCAATCTGTTAGGAAATTAAATCTTTGTGAGTGGGAAAGATCAAAGGGCATCTCCGCGCACGCGTTCTTCAGAGTTCATCAATCCTGGTATTCCGCATAAACCTTCTTATGCATAATAATATAGGAGCATGCTAGGATTGTTCATAGGCATAGCAATTCATTTTTGATATTCCAATTAACGATCCTTGGCAAACGGACTTCGTGATTCAGTTCACGAATCCCTTCAGTGTTGCCCCTTCAAATGCTTCAGCGACTCATGATTGATGTGAATAATGAACTCCTTAACCCACATATAGTGTTGTCACATTTTTAAGGCTCTCACCAAGGCATACAACTCCTTATCGTAGGTAGGATAATTCAATGTCAAACCATTCAGCTTCTCTCTAAGTATGCCACATGCCTTTTATATTGCATCAAAAGCTTTCTCTTATTCTTCTCCCAATCTGAACTCCACATTCGTTTTTCTCACATTAGTCAATAGGGCTACAATACTACTAAAATGTGGCACTAACCGTCTATAAACTAGCAAGTCCATGAATGCTTCGAACATCGCCAATTCTCTTAGGTTTTGGCCACTCTTGAATAGCTCGTATCTTCTCATCATCAACTTTCACTCCATCTAAACAAACAACAAACCCAAGAAACACAAGCTTATCTGTGCAAAAGATGCATTTCTTATGGTTAGCAAATAATTTCTCTATGCGGTTTTTTGTTGATTATAGAAATTTAAATGTAGCTATGGTGACAAGTATCCCATCCCAATCATCGAGGAACTCTTGGATGAATTGCATTAGGCGCAGTAGTTCTCTAAGTTGGATTTGAAAGCATGATACCACCAGATTCAAGTGGAGAGGAAGATGATTACAAAACAACTTTCAGGATGCATTTGGGGTATTATGAATTCCATGTCGTTCGGGCTTACCAATGCCCCTGCAACATTCCAAAGCTTGATAAATGAGGTATTTCACCCTTATTTGTGCCCGTTTGTGTTAGAATTTTTTGACGACATCTTGGTGTGCAGTAGCACTAGGGAAAGTCATATACAACACCTGTGGCAGGTTCTCTCTCTATTGCAGGATAATAGGTTGGTCCTTAATATTAAGAAGTTCTTGTTTACGACAAGGGAGGCAGAATATCTAAGCTCAATTATGCCTAGAGATGTTGTTCGCATTGATCTTTCTTAGGTGTTGGTAGTGTTTTGTTGGCCGCAGCCTAGCTCGGTTAAGGGGCTCTGCAGTTTCTTAGGGCTGAATGGTTATTACAGGTATTTCATTTGGGATTATGGCAAGATTATAGTACCCCTCACCCATTTTTTAATGTAATAAAGGTTGGAGAATTGACGATGGGATGTGGCTGCTGAAGTCGCCTTTACTACACTCAAGGAAGATGTCATTTTTGCTCCAGTCTTGCAAGTGCCGAACTTTGGTAAGGAATTTTTCATTGAATACAATGCTTTGGGTCTGGGGATAGGTGTTGTGCTAATGTAGGATAATGACACAATTGTCTATTTTAGCAAAGGCTTGTGTGGGCAAGTACTAGCTAAATCGGCTTATGGCCTTGGTCATTGCTATAAAGCACTGGAAACCTTATTTTCTTGATTGACACTTCACCGTGTGCTCCGACCAGTGCTCCCACTGCCACTAGTGGTCTCAGGCTCAATTTCTCTATTAAGTATAAGGAGGGGCGATTAAATCGAGTTGTAGATACCTCGTCTCATTGTGAGGACGAAGGCAAGCTTACAGCCATCACGGTTCCAATGTGGAACGACTGGTCATAGGTGCAGGATAATGTGCGTAGAGATGCGCATTTGAGGAAAATCTTTATGGCATGTGAGCTGGGTAGATCTTCTCTGAAACACTACAGCTTGGTGCAGGGGGTTTTGGTTCGGAAATTTCATAGAAACATCGTTCATTTTTATTTTATATTTTGGTGGGTCAAAGATTGTAAAAGTTAACTTAGTTAATTCTTAGCTTAGGTGAAAAATCTAAAATACTGTATAGGTTCTTTATCGAGTTTAAAGTTGATACTAATATGGAAACTAGACTGTTCATAAAGGTCTAGTACGCGCGGAAGACTTAAATAGGCTTGAAAAACACAGTACGACTTACAAGCCTGAAAGAGAAAGAGTCTAGCGGAGTATGGGTTTCATCAAATACAAATCCAGTATAGTATGGTGCAATCACTCAAACTATACTAAGCAGCAAGGGACCAAGTATACTTTAGATGATGATGTCATCAGCATGGAGTTGCAAGTATGACTACATCAGCATACACTTCGTAGTCTAGGTCCCATCATATGAGGAATAGAAGAATCGCAAGACGTACTGAAGAAGAACAGACTTTAAGTATTGGAGAAGCCTTAAAGTCTGCAAGCAGGAAACTTAGAGTGTCGCTACTTAGGATGATCAGTCTGGGATTCCCCATACTAGCAAAATACTGTCGTTCTGACAAAAGAGGAACCATCGATGTCAAAGTCAAAAAAAGGCGTAAAATGATTTAGACTCTTTACAAAAAGTACACCTACCCGCCCAACGCTGCAACCAATAGAGACATACGATTGGACATCTTCCATTTTCTCACTAATGGGTCTTAAATTGAAACCTTCAACATCTCGGGTATAAATACCAGAGAAATCATCAAAGAAGAAAGTTAGACACTCGTAAAAAAGAAGGTTTCTTGATTGAGTTCAAGATTACACATATTGAAGTACTCACGAACTTAAGTTTCAATAAAATCTGTGAACTCCTACCGAAAGTTTTAAGTTTAACAGGGTGAGCTTACTTTCGAGGCTATCAAGCTTTTCGTGTGTCACTAAGTGAACACGAGACTCAGAATCACTGTATTCTTAAGTTACAATTTGGTAATTTTTCTCTCCAAGAAAAACTGCAACAGCCAAGTACATCTTGTACTCTGAGTCTTACGGGCAACCTGCCGCAGAATAGATAGTTCATGGGTCAACTATAAACACCCCATTCCGGGTACAAGGAGGTTGAGTGGTGTGCCCACACTCTGAGGAGCTGTGAAGCGAGGAACAAGCAAGGACCAGGCGAGTGCACTTGTGGATCGGTGGACGGGTTATTCATCGACAAGTATTAGATCGTATGAGCACTTGTAAACATTCTAACCTTAGTGGATTACCAAACCAAGTGTCTGAAGAGTGGACGTAGGATGGTTTAGGTCGATCCACTATAAATCTTTTTGTCGTTTACTGCTTTATTTATTTATTCATCAGTATAGTTTTATTTCATTTTGAAACCCAAAACATAAGTGTTGGAGTATATACTAAATACTGACAGTTAAGATAAAGTAAACTTCAATTACCTAGGAGTTTCGAACAAACAAAGCTGACACGTCACCCTCACCCTGGATAAGTGCAAGATATTGAACTTAAATATAATTTATTTTTTCGGTGTGCATATATACTCTACTCCGATAAACTCGGACCAACAAGTGGTATCAGAGCAATCAGTCATTCCAGACTGGTTGTTTTGAGTCGCTTAGGAATGGTATCAATTCCTTCCACATTTTCTTGTTCTTTATAGCTCAGGTACAAATATGATGAACATGATAAAAGTTGTCGCCGTACAACCCTGAAAAGTACGACATATGGAAGAAGAGATCTTCCATCAAGCTAAAGAGCATACATCTAGAAATGATAAAGGTACTGGAGAAGGGGACCTTAAAGATTACAAAGATTTTTCCACCTCTAGGATATTTAGGCGCAAGAATCATCAAAGGTCGTATGACGAGTGGAGTTTTGAGGGCAAGAGAAGAAATCAAATCAACTCTGTAGATCTAGAAGCCAAATTGTCTTCCCTTCCAGACACTTTGGTGGAGGAAGTCATACAGTTTAATACTGCCAAATAAGTATAGAGCTACATCGACACACTCTGTCACGAGACTGATAAGATCAAGTGTAATAAGTTGCAGCTGTGTGTGGACAAGTACGAGTCATTCCAGATGCAACTTGGAGAGACCATACAGGCGATGGAAAAGTGAATCATCGCCATCGTGAAAGAGCTTAAGGCACTGGACAAGCCTTGTCCAAATGCAGATCTAAATGCTAAGATCTTGTCCAAGATGCCTAAGGAGGACTGGTTCGTCAAGACTACCGCCTTGAATGAAAAAGATCTATGTAAGATGACGACCAAGGAACTGTTCGCCCCGCTACCAGCCCATGAATAGGATATTCAAATGGTGAACAAAAACGAAGACATGAGAGCTGCCAGCTTACCGAGCCATCAAACAGAAGATGCGGCCTACTTCGTTAAGAGGGATTCCAAGTGGAAATCAGAAACAATCGAGCTTAATTCAAGAGAAGCCAACGACATCTGACTCTTAATATAAGGAGGAAGAGATCTCTATTTACGATCTTGAAGAACAAATGATGAGGCTTTCTAAACTCCTCAAAAAGGCTAAAGGACATAAGGAAACAATCGACGCATATGAGAAAAGGATCATCACGAGAACACCCAGAGCATACTTCCAATGTAGGTCATCAGAACATCTCAAGTTCGATTATATTTCTGTGGACAAGGAAGAAAGGGAGAGACTACGAAAAGTCTTTGAGCGCCAACCATCAATGGCTATAGCACAAGCCATGCTAACCAAGACATAGATGTCGAACATTCTCGACCATGATGATCACTACTCATCTGAAGAAGAAGCTGGCATAGAAGCACTTCTTGCATTCATAGTCGCAATAAGAGAATAAGGTGGGGATGATCTAGTAGGTGAAGCGGAGGCAGCCTTCACTACTTCAAGGAGTTAGGTAATCACCTCACCTCTTATCATTCAGTCAGCATATATATCTGATGAATCTAAGTCATACTGTTGTGATTCATAGAAATAACTTAGAAATTTTATCGCATTAATTTAACAAATTTTTTAAAATTAAAAATGTCTTAGCTACTGAAACATCTCACTAAGATCTAAATTCTTTGTTTTGACTAAGGAAATTGCAAAATCAAGATATGTTTGTGAGGAGTTAGAAAAGTAGAATATAGGACACTCAACACTACTCATGAATTTAAAAAATCTAGAATCTGAGCGTAAGACTTTGAACATAACCTTCTTTGAGCAAGATGAAAAACTCTGTTTTTTAAAAAGGCTAAAGAGGGCTTGATGAAGTCATGCAAAGCATGAGAGAGCATTCAGATAAGTCAGGTTTACAATATGAATAAAATTTGAATAGTGATAAACCTACACCTTCTGGTACTAAGAGACATATTGTTTTTGTTTAAGAAAACATTAGTTCACAGCCTAAGTCAAGCGGTCGAGGGGTAGTAACTCAATCACCAGATCATACTGGTAGTGCTAAAAGTTGGTTAGTCAACAACCCCAAGCTGACGGATCAGAATGGGAAAAGTAAGTCCAAGGCAAAAGGTAAGTTGATCGTACATCAAGAACCTAAGCTAGTGAAATCTCATACTAACAGGAATTCAGTACGATCCAGAAGTTGACCAAGCGTTATGTTCTTACTGCAAGGAAGTCAAATCCCTTGACTAATTCAGCCAAGCAGAAAGTGCAGTCTGTGAGGAAGCTGAACACCTAACCCTGTCAGTATACTAACCAGGGAACCTAATCTCAAGTACATCTTGAGAGGAGGACTATACCAAGTAGGAGGAACACCTACTAGAGGCCAGAGCAAAATCACGATACTCGTTTAAAGGCTATGAAGGCTAACCACGGTGGTTCACACTTGCATAACAAGTTGCCATCAAGGTACTCACATTCGGAACATAGTTTCCGAGGTTCTCAAAAGAAATGAAATCAAAAGAGAACTTCACACACAGACACACAATCCCAATCCCAAAATATGCATTATTTCAGAAGACAGGGAAACGTTGTTGCTAATGATAACAATAGACTTACATCTGTTGAAAAGATCACAAAAGTGAGGATCCCAAAAGGGATGATCACAAGAGCTTATCCTGCAGGACCTGCAGAGACACGGGGACCTAAATGTCAAATATTTGTGAATGTAGGAACATGTACCGAAGGAGAAAAGTAAATAGATCCTCGAAAGTGGATGCTCAACTCACATGATGGAGTCAGAGAATTCTTTTCAGAGCTAAATATGATGCGAGGACTATTTGCTGACAACTCCAAAGGAATAGTAATTGGAAAAAGATGTATTGAGCAAAATGGGTTGAGAATCATAAATGAATCACTCGTCTCCAATCCGAAGCATAATTTACTCAGAGTCAGTCAACTCAACGAGAGTGGATATGTTGTCTCCTCAGAGGAATCTGAGTGTCAAATCAAAGATAAGGATATTGGAGACATTTAGCTGATGGGAGTTCGCAAGGGTGGAATCTATGTTGTAGACTGGCTGAGTGGGCAAACTGGTTCATGCTTTATTGCCACTATTATGTCATAGTCAAACTGGTTGTGGCATAAGAGATTAAGCTATCTAAATTTCAAAACAACCAACAATTTCGCTTAAGCATGACTGGGTAAAGGGATTACCAAGCGAAGGGTTCAAGAAGGAAGGAGTATGTAAGGCTTGTCAGCAAGGATAGCAGACAAAGGCATTCTTCAAGAACAAAGCTTTCTGCCCAAGCACTACTTCAGTGTTGGAGTTACTTTATATACACTTGTTTGGTCCTGTAACTCCCCTAACCATTAGGGGGAAAAGGTTCTCGCTTGTAGTGGTGGATGATTACTCGCGATATACATGGATCAAGCTTCTCAGAACCAAGGATGAAGTGAAGATTGCTATAATTGATGGATTTCTATACGGAAGCTGGTATCGGGCATGAGCGTTCTACTCCATGAACTCTACAATAGAATGGCCTAGCAGAATAAAAGAATTGAATGCTAAAGAAACCAGTTCGAACCATGTTGGCCGAGACCAGTCTGGGTGAGAGATTTTGGGGAGAAGTATTGATGATGGTGTGCTACACTCAAAACAGAAGCGCCATCAATTACAGACTGCAGAAGACCCCATACAAAGTATATCATGGTCATAAACCTTTCTTAGTTCATCTTCGTGCTTTTGGTTCACCATAAAATATTCAAAGGAACATGCTGGTGAAGGCGGTTCGCCCCCACGATCGATGTTGGATACCAAACGCACACATACGTGGTTTATTAAGATTAAATCAAGAAGATCAAAGATTACCTTAACATATCTACATTTCTGGAGATTGATTCAACTATAGATATTCTAGCCTGTGTCCCGATGAACCACGATCGAATGTCTGGTGGACAACAATCCTCCAAATCATTAGATGCTAAGAAAATCTAGATCTATAGTGTTTGAGAGAACTAAACCTAGCCGTCGTTCAACACTTGAACTTGTGAAATAAATAATTAGGGTTTTTCTCTCAACCACAAGATCCTATTTATAAGCATATTCTAGGGTTTCCAATTGGGCCAAGCCAAGGATCTCTAGAAGGTATGGGATTGGGCCTCCCATAAGTCCAAACACATATATTCAGCCCAGAATATAATTTGAGCTTATAACATTAATTCATTCAACTAGAGAATTAATGTTGCAAATGTCATCCTATTCTGATGTTAATTAGGGCTTCTATTTGACTTAATTAATTCCCTTAAGGGGATATCATCAACCTTGATGTCCAGGACACGGTGCCCTAATGTGACTAAATAAACACATAAAAATAATGTTGTTACCCAAGATACGGAGCATATTGAATCATCCTTTTGAAACAATCATTTGCCTATATCTAAAGGTCACATCTAGGGTTTAGGGTTAATAAAGTCGCTGAGACCTTGATTATTCATACAGTCAGAACAGAACAACACGTCTCACCGCAAACCATTCAATACGACACAATGCACTAGTATAAACTAATAACCATGACTAGGTATCTAAAGTTTATACTACAACCTAAAACGATAGTTTATCAAGAACTATCTCAGTTGTGAATACATTTTATATCTTATAAGGAACCTAACAATGCGATTGGTGGGACGATGCACCCACCACATTATCTACAGTATAAGATAAGTGGATATCCATGCAATCGTGAGAAAGCAACAATGTGTTAACATTTATTTCAATTTTATTTAAGTTAATTAAATAGATCGAATACATGACAAAGCTCACTTAAAAGTTTGCTTTACAGTATACTCTAACAATCTCCCACTTATACTAAAGCTAAACTTTCAGTATACACACATGTCATTACAATTCTCCCACTTAGACTGAAAGTGTAGCTTCTACTTATTGTAATAAGACCCTCCATGTGTTTCTCGAAGATCATAGTTGCTAAAGTCTTTGTGAAAAGATCAGTCAGGTTATCCAATGATGCAATCTTTTCCACAACAATGTCACCTCTCTTTACGATTTCTCTTATAATGTGGTACTTCCTTTCAATGTGTTTGCTTGTCTTGTGGGCTCTAGGTTCTTTCAAGTTTGCTACCTCACCAGCGTTGTCACAATAAATTGTGATACACTTCGGCATACTCGAAATCACCTCCAAGTCCAATAAGAAGCTCTTAAGCCAGACAGCTTCCTTCGTTGCCTTTGAGGTAGCCACATATTCAGCTTCCTTGGTAGAGTTCGTGATGCATTTCTGCTTAACACTCCTTCGTGATATGGCTCCACCTCCCAGGTAAACACATAACCCGAGGTGGACTTCCTCTTATCTCCGTTAGCATGAAAATTTGAATCTGAATAACCCAAAGGGGTCAGACTATATGATTGGTAAAAAAACATATAATCACGAGTTCTTTTCAAATACTTGAGAATGTTTTTTACCATAGTATAGTTACCCTGACCAGGGTTAAATTGATATCTTGCCACCATGCCAACTTCATAGAAGATATAAAGTCTAGTACAGAGCATAGCATACATAAGGCTTCCTACAACCGAAGCATAAGGAACCTTTGTCATCTCCTCTATCTCATTTGGCATTTCAAGACACATGTCCTTACATAGAGGAACTCCATGTCAGAAAGTTAACATTTCTTTCTTGGAGTTTTGCATGCTAACTCGGGTAATAACAATATCGATATAGGCAGACTAAGACAGACACAATATTCTCTTCTTTCGATCACGAATGACCTTAAAAACAAGAATGTACGCAGCATCTTCCAAATCCTTCATCTAAAACTGTTCTGACAGTCACACCTTTACGTCCGATAATACCTTCACATTGTTTCCAATAAGAAGAATATCATCTACGTACGGTACTAAGAATACCACCACGTTTCCATTGCTCATTTTGTACACACAACTTTCATCTTGACATTGTTCAAATCCAAAGGACTTGATTACTTCGTCAAAACAAATGTTCCAAAATCTAGAAGTTTGCTTGAGTCTATAAAGAGACTTCTTTAGCTTCCATACAAGATGCTCATGGCCTTTCTTTACATAACCTTCAGGTTGCCGCATGTAGATTTCTTCATCAAGATTTCCATTAAGGAAAGTTGTCTTGATGTCCGTTTGCCAAACCTCATAGTCCATGTAATTTGCTATGGATAAGAGTATACAGATCAACGTTAGCATAGCTACCGGTGAGAAGGTTTCATCGTAATCGATTCCTTCTTTTTGAGTGTATCTCTTTGCCACCAACCGTGCTTTAAAGGCAATGACATTTCTGTCATATTGTCTCTTACGCCTATAGACCCACTTGCACCCAATGGTCTTTTTGCCTTCAGGCAGGTCTGTAAGGTCGTACACACCCATAGCATCAATAGATTTCATCTTAGAATCCATAGACTTATGCCTAGATGTTGCATCTACATCTTCGACTACCTCTTTGTAAGTCCAGGGATCATTCACTTCATATTCACCAATGAGGACCAAATTCAAAAACTCTTCCACACCCATGAAATGATCAGATTGAAAAACAACCCTCCAACTACGACGAGGCAGTACCTGTGTAGGTACATCTGAGTCAACACGTTGTGCAGTCTCTTGTGGTATATCACTTAGTACACTCAGTGTACCATTGTCTCCACTCAACTCATTGAGAATAATCTCACTCTTAAATTTATGCTAACTTATATAGTCTACCTTAAAGAATCATGCGTTGGTGCTCACCACCACCCTTTGATCCTTAGGACTATAAAAATAACCACCTCTCATACCCTTAAGATATCCTATAAACAACTGTATCTCTGTTTCATGTGCTAGCTTATCAGCTTCCTTGTCCAACACATGTGCTAGGCAACCCCAAACTCAAATGTGGCTTAAGCTAGGCTTTCGCTCAGTCCACAGTTCTATTGGAGTCTTTGGAACCGATTTTGAAGGTACGAAGTTCAGAAGATACACGGATGTTTCCAATGGATTACCCTAAAACGAAGTAGGCAGAGTGGCATAACTCATCATCAACCTCACCATTTCTTATAGACAACTGTTTGTTCTCTTTGCTAAGCCATTTTTTTGCGGAATACCAGGCGCAACAATTGAGATGTAATCCCATTATCCAATAAGTATTGCCTAAATTCATCACTGAGGTTTTTGCCACCATGATCAGATCGTAATGACTTGAAACTTTTACCTTGCTGATTCTCCAGTTTAGCCTTAAATTCTTTGAACTTGTCAAAGCATTCAGACTTGTAGCGCATCAAGTAAATGTATCCAAACCTTGAGTAATCATCCGTGAAAGTCATGAAATACTCCAAACCACCTCTTGCTTTAATGGACATAGGCCCACACACACCACAGTGAATCAGTTCAAACACATCTTTAGCTATATTTCCCATAGTCTTAAAAGGCTTGAAAGTCATTTTACCATCCAAACTGGATTCGCAGACTGAGAATGGTTCAACTTGGAGAGACTCTAATGATCCACTATTTACCAGTCTTTGGATCCTCCTCATAATAATATGACCCAATCTCAGATGCCAAAGATATGTTAAATTCAACAGATAATAAGCTTTTCTTTTAGATGATGACGATGCATGAGTTTCAGTTGCAGTATGATATGCACAAGTAATAGTGTTCAAAGTGTTTTCCAACGTGTCAGAACATATAAAAGAGTTATTTCTCATAATAACAACATTGTTGTTAAAAATAACAGAATATCCATTCGAAAAAAGTTTCAAAACTAAAATTAAATTCTTTTGAAAACTAGGCACGTATAAACATCTTTTAAAACTAAAACATTATCAGAAAAAGATAAGTACACATCTCCAACTGCAACAGCCGCCACTATTACAGCATTCCCCAAGCGTATGGTAATCTTGCCTTCATTCAGTTGTCTTGTCTGCATAAAACCATGTAGAGAAAAACAAACATGATCAGTGACATCAGTATCTACTATCCAAGCGATAGAAGAACAAGCCGCAAGACATGTTTCAACAACTAAAGCAGAAACATACCCAAGTTACCTTTTTTCAAGAGGGGACAATTAGATCTATAATGCCCAGACCAGTTACACTTGTAGAACTTTCCCTTTAGTTTCCTGACACCACCAAAAGGTGCTACTCGTTTGCTCCCACTGCCCTTTTCTTATTGTTAGGCTTCCTTTTCTTACCGTTGTGAGTTAAGGAAGAGGATGCCTTAAAAGAAACTAGAGCCCGTGATCCCCTTACCCATGAGACCTTCCGCTGCAACCAATTCAGTAAGGAGTTCAGCCAAAGTGTACTCCTTCTTACCCATGATCACGTTCAAGCGGAAGTTTTCATAGGATTTAGGAAGTGAGTGTAGAACTATATCAATTTTTGAATCATTATCGATATTTCCACCAAGAAGATCAATCTCATCAAGATATTCCATCATCTTAAAAACATGATCTCTAATAGGCACTCCCTCGGGCATAGAGGTAGACATAATCTTCCTCGTTGCCTCAAACCGAGCAGACCTATCCTTCTCAACAAAGAGTTCCTGGAGGTTCAACATAATATCAGAAGCATTAGGCATATTTTGATGATGTTGCTGCAACACATTTGACATGGAAGCCATAATTTAACAACGAGCCATTTCATTAGTCTTATTCCACTTCTTATGAGCTTCTATTTTCTCTTCAGTGGAAGTAGGAGTTAGAGGTCCTGGAGCAGGTGTGTTGAGTACAAATTTGTACTCATCAGCAACTAGTACAATATCCAGATTTCTTTTCCAGTCCAAATAATTGGGACCAGTAAGCTTGTTTTGATTGAGAATAATCATAATTGGATTAAACAACATGATCTAAAATAAATTAAATACAAATATGTGAGCATTTAAATCACATTAATTGAAGCATAACATATGGAAACCTTCAAAACCATTATTTATGCAACCTCCAACAGCCCAACAAATATGTATGCAAGCCACGATGTATGGACGTTGATAAGTTAGTATTTTTACCAACTTATCTCTTTGTTCTTTGACTAATTGGGCAATGTTTAGGTTGTTTTACGTGTCTTTTTGTGCATGGATTGGCTTTTGTGCTCGTAATGTCGTGATTGGTAAATTATGCAGGTTTTTAGTCAGAAAAGGGAAGAATCAGAAATTGCTCAAAGTTCTCGGTCCACGTCGATCGACGCCCAGGGCACGTCGATCGACGTAGATGTTCGAGAGGATGATCGATGAAGAGGATTGAAGGGAGATCGACGCAAGACACGAAGACCAGGTCCACGTCGATCGATGCGGGTCCTTCAAGGCCATCGATCGACGCAAGATGCTCCATCGATCGACACGATGTCGGGTTTTCCTGATTTGAAGATAGAAACATATCTAATCCTAGATACTATATGATACATCTATCACTACTATAAAAGGCCATGTAAAATTCAAAAATTAGTGTGGAAATCTGTGGAGAATTTAGGAGAATTTTAAAGTTGAAAATTTTAGAGATTTCCAAGAGTTTTCAGGTTTTATGATTGAAGACAGGTTTTTGTGGGAAGACATCTACACCCAAGTTTTATACAATTCATGTTTTTTTTCTTTATTTTTGATGATTCTATTCATGAATATGTGTAACTAAATCCTTTCTCAGATTCTAGGGTTTAGAACTATCAATGTATGCATGTTTGATTAATTGAATTATTTTCCCTTTCCCATCGTAGTTTGTGAAATATGTGCTTATTCATAATCTTGAGTTTGTTGGGCACATCTTAGGATTAATTAGTTGAGAAGTTGAGACGTAACTGTAATAGTTTTCAATGGAAAGAGTTTTCACAATATAATTTGATTTCTTGTCTGAGTAGAAAGAGATAGATTATATGAATAAATCTGTTGATTTTTGGAGTTAGTTAATTCATCTTAAGACCGAGCGGAGATAGGGAATTCACTAATCTACTTTATGAATTGTCCAACAAAGAATTTCATAATACCTTTCTGATGTTTCACTACGAAGAGGAATTAAATTGGGAATTAATCAATTCATTCTTACATGTCATACTTGATAGGTAGATATCCCTGGAATCTGTACTTCTCATATCTGCTTTCATCAAAAGTCTTTTATTTTCCTATTTAATTTTAAGTTGCAAGATTAGTTTGGAACAAAACCAAAAGTTCATTTTCTTTCCTAACCAGTATTTTGAGAACCTATGTTTTAGTATTTAAGATTTTTTGTTATTTCTTCCCCATGGAATTCGATAATTTATTTGCCGCTTTATTATTAGCTTAGCTAAGTCGCTGATAAAATAATTTTGCGATTAGATTTTGGCGCCGTTGCCAGGGAGAGAATAGAAATAATCTTACTATTAATTTTGTGATTGAAATACTGATTTAGGTTGTAATTTTTGTACTTTTATTTGAATTTTTGTAAGTTTTTATTTTTCATGTCGATCGACGCAGTTCTTGTTTCCGCATCGATCGACGCCGATTCTCCGTCGATCGACGCCTTTGTTTTTTTTAGAATTTTAGTTTTCGTTCTTAGTTTGTTTCGGTTTATTTCCAGTTTTATTTCACTACTTCCTTTGCTATACAGGTAGTGCATGAGTACAAGAGCTAAAGGAAAGGACCCGCTCTACTATTACCCGGACATCGAAGCCACGTGCAGAAAGATCCGAAGGAATAAGCATGCCCATTAAAGCTCGACTGATCAAACAATGATAGAAAATGTACCACCACCGGACCATGTACTGCAACCGGTCGTGCAACCCGAGCCGATCGATCAACCACCTCCACAGATGCTGACCTTGGAGGAGCAAACAACACTGTTTCAAGAAGTCAATGCCATGAGGGCACAACTTCAACAGCTGACTCTCGAGAGGAATCTTGCGAGGAACAATCAGAATAACCGGCGCATTTGCCCCAATCCGCTCTTTGAAGATATTCCAAGAGATGAAGACGAAGAAGATCAGGATCCACCCGAGGAATCAGATGAGGATGAGGAAGAAGAAGCTATGCAAACACGGTATCGACCTAAGTTCAAAGAAAAAGACTTCAGGATTGGCATCAACGCCAACAACTTCGAGCTGAAGACCGGATTGGTGCAAATGGTACAACAAAATCAATTCGGCGGAAGAGCGACTGAGGATCCAGATGCACATCTCGACAAATTTTTGATGCTCTGCAATACTGTCAAAATTGGAGCGGTCAACAAGAGTGCCATCCGAATGCGTCTGTTCGTATTCTCTCTGCGGGATAAGGCACAGTCTTGGTTAACTGCACTGGATAAGGAAAGTATAAGTACATGGACTGAATTACGGAATGAATTCCTGGAAAACTTCTTTCCTCCGAACGTCATCAGACAGAGAAGGAAGGAGATCATCCGGTTTGCTCAAAGACCAGATGAAAGCTTCTATGAAGCGTGGGAGCGCTACAAGGAGCTACTAAGATCTTGCCCAGGACATGGCCTACCCCCGGGCGAGCAAGAAGAAGCATTCTACGAGGGGCTCAATGAGAGGACCGTTGAGTTGGTGGATACAACACTGGGTGACACAATCATGATGAAAAGTGGGAAGAAGGCTATGGAATTTTCCCAAAAGATGGCCAACAACAATCAACGCTGGTCCTCGAGTCGATGTCGCAGCATTCAACCTGATGTTTTCAAAGGACTTGGGAAGATGGTTTAGTATGATATCGACTTGGGTTTCCGCGTCAATACCACCACCATGCAACGTTAGTTCATCCATGAGGTGAGTCATGGCAACCACGTGCTCTCTCACTGAACTGCCTTTAGACATTTTCTTACTCACAATCTCCCACATGAGATTGAATCTGACAGTTCTGTCCGTCTCCCGATAAGTCGCTGTTAGATTATCCATAATCTCACAGGCCTTATCATAATGCTCATGTTGCAGTTGCAGTACCTTACTCATAGTGGTCATCATGTAGCATTTCACTACATTATTAGACTTGATCCACTTATTGTAAGACTACTACCGCTCGGAAGTAGCGTCAGCAGCTAGGACTGGCGTACAAGGATTAGTAAGGACAAACTTGTGTTCTTCCGCAACAAGGATATAATCCAAATTACATTTCCATTCAAGGAAATTCGGACCATTGAGAAGATTTTGAGCGAGGATATTAATGACATTGTTCATAGACATATCTGAAAATAATAAGAGAAATTAAAGTAAGCACATACTACGAACAATTGAAACAAATATGCATAGAACCTTTAGATAAAACAATGCAATTTGCTTCCTCCAATTGCCCAAGCTAATTTACTGCAAGCTACTTGAGTTGACGTTTACGGCAAATGCTCAACCAGACCAAAATAGGTCCTTTAATTTCTTAACATGCCAGGTATCTTTAGCAAAAGAAATTAATATTGGAGATCTTAAGACCATGTTCACCTATCCGGAGCAGGGACATCATTCATGAGTTATACTCCAGGCAACATCTAAGCTAAAAATAACCACAAGCCTAACTCCGGACGTTTAGAGCGATTTAGCATACGTAATGGACCCATGCCGCATGCCCCTCACATCCTTTGTTATCTCATTTAGTTTAATCTTAGAGACCAGTGAAAGTTGTCTCAATGCAAGCTTCTTGAGTAGACGTTTGCTCAGAGGCTCCCACTTCTCATCTCAAACTAAATGTTTTATTTAGAAACCTCATCGCACTAGAACTGGTGAGGGACCTCTAACGCAAGCTACTTGAGTAGACGTTTACGCTTCAAGATGCCTCACTTCCAGTGAGAGGTCGTATTTGTGGAGGTCTAATGATCTTGGTTAGAAAAGAACCAAAATCCAGCTTAGTATTTTTAAATTCTAAAGGTTTTATGCGCACACATTATTTTATGTACTACAAACTGTGTCACATCTAAAATTCCATCATAAATTAATATGATCCTGAAATTTATAGACACAATTTAAAACATAAAATAAATCACAAAAAGCATGCTTGATAATTTAAAAAATTCCAACATGCTTAAACAGTAAATAATTAAAGCAAATAATCATGATTCCTATTATTTACTAGTGCGCACATAATAAATCACATCAGTATGAGAAATAATTAAATAAACGAATAAAATTTCTCGTGGCCCCTCAGATGCGATTACAACTGAAAAATAATTAAATCTAATCTATTACAAGATTTATTTTTAGTACAGATCTTCAAACTGGGCCTCCTTTGGACTTGAAATCTGAACCGGGCTTCATAAATAGTATTTGGGCTTCAAATTAGGGTTTCTGGCCCAAACAGCAGCCAAACCCTAATTTTACAGCACAATGGGCCACCTCTGGGCTGAAGGCCCCGAGCTACAGCCCGGACAGAAAACCTTAAGGTTTGTGGAAACCCTAGCCGCCAGCAACAAGGCTAGCACACCGCGCCACCTGCAGCCGGAGTTCGCACCCCAGCTGTTGCTGCTGCCCGCGCCTGCAGGCCTACCATGTCGGGTCGCCGTTGCGAGCCGCCCCAACCACCGACGAGCCAGATGGCGCTGCGCAGAAGCAGCGAATGCAGCAGAGCTGTGCTGGTTCACAATCGCCGCGCGCAGTCGCGCGCGGTGCCTACTGCTCTGCCTCCTCATCGTCGTTCATCGCATGCACGCCTCGCTAGAGACACGCGAGCAGCAACTGGCTGCTGGAGCACGGCCCAGCCGTGCAGGAAACCCTAGGGTTTCGTTGCGCCGCCGCAACATCTATCAACCACCAGAGCACCGCACGCCTCGCTTGACAAGGAGCTCGCCGGGAAACAAGCTCAGTAGCCTGAAACAGGCGCAACCCAGCCACATGTAGAAACCTTAGGTTTCTGCCCGCCGCCGCCACCTGCCACCGCCCATCGCTGCCGGCACGGCGGCCGCCGCTGCCTGCTCCTAGGATGAATCCATGTTGAAACTGATGTGTTAATTGTTCTTCGATTCTTCATTTCTTCCGGATCTCAATTTCTCCAATTTTACACATTTGAAAGAATAAAGTAAATACAAAAATAGATCTAAATCTATTACATATTTTTCCCTATTAAATTTAACCATGGATTTTCTCGTGGTGAAAAATAGATCCAAAAACGAGAAGGACACGAGAACAAAAACATCCACGACAATTTAAATCCATCCATGAACATACATATTTATTTAATCTCAATTTATCCAAGATAGAGCCTAAGAATATGAACCTCGCTCTGATACCAATTGTAGGGTTTGAGTCTACGATGGACAACATGAATTGCCATTATTGAATTCTTGCCAAGGATCGTTCTAAGGATACCAGGAATAAATTTCAATTAAATAAACCATGCGAACCTATGCATGCTCCTACAAAATTAATTGAAGAGGATGGAATTTTGGAATACCTGATCTTCACCGTTTGATCTACAGTTCTAGATCGGATGTAATAACGATGAAGTAAATCTGAATCTGAACAATGGCGTTGGAAGTTGTTCCTACAGATCTGATCTTGTGATCTGTTCCCTTGCTCCTTGGAAATCTAGTGAGGATTATCTACCAAGTTGGATCCGAGATCTAGAGAAATCGATCAGTTTCTCCGTCTGGATCAGTCGCGCCGTTCTCTCACAATTTGCTCAATATACTGAATCACTAGATCTGATGGAGAGAAGGCATATATATATAGTGTTAGGGTTTTGAGAAACCCTAACCCTAATGGGTTGTGAGCAGTTCATGGGCCAGACCAGGGACCAGATGCAAATAATAAAGTGGGCCCTCTTTATTAATTAATCCTTCCTTGTTCAACCCAGAACATAATTAATTACTAAAACATTGTTTTAACCTTCACCACGATAACAATGCTGACTCGCCTCTTTATTACCACGTTATTAGGAACGGGTTGCACCAAACTAACATGATCCACATATTGAAGGTTTTGGACATTCATTAATTAATTTGGCTTATGACAATCAGCCACAATTAATTAATCTCTTATTTCCTAAGTAATACCACTTACTCCTTTTCACTTATGCCTGAATTAAATAATTCAACCTGCAGGGTTTAGCATAATGAACCTTGTGAGCTCCTCAGGGAATGTCACCATCCTGAAACGGATATGCTTACCTAAACGTACAGCCTAAGTAGGCCACACACAAATTGCCAACACCCAAAATATGGGTATAAGAGTACATGTAAGACTCGCCACCATGGTAAATCAAAGTGTGGTCAATCTGTGTGTGCCCCTTATCCTTCAGTTAGGTTTAAGATCATAGGAAGTATGTTAGGGATTTGGCTCATTCGTATGTCAATGAGAATGGCACATCCCACTGTTGATCCCATCAATACATAACCATGTACCGACACATCAAGTAGCTAGGATAAGCCCACTTATGAACTGATGTGCCGCAGCTTAGACCGACAGCCTATCCAAGGACTGTCTCAACTGTGATACTGTTTCTATCTCGCTAGGTCAAACGATTCATATGATCCTCTGTGATCTCCTACACACCATATGGTCATCCCTATAGGCGAGATAATAGGATATTATGGTTCGTTGTATGTTTGTTTCATCAGACAACGAGCATCGTTGTAGCGACACATATATGAAGACAAGTGTACAAAACACTTAATCATATATGCTTTTAGTATACAATCCCAACAGCGTGAAGTTAGTTTCTTGGGGAGGATTGCAGACAATCATCTGGTTAATTATATCGAAGGACAACTTGCAGTTAGGCCTGAGGTATTCACTTGGAGCAGTCAGATGGAAACAGATGTTTCCTTCTCTCCATTCAAGCCATATGGACCACTCTGGTGCTATCACTTCGTTTCGATAAGACATGACAGGTGTTCTTCTGCCATGACGAAATAGCCCAAATTCTACTGCAAAATAGTCTGCAGACCAGCGAAACTCCCTCCCTTTGAGATTACAGAAAATCTCATCCTCAGTAACTGTGGAGTAATATGCAAACATCCTGAGCAACTCTTCATGGAAGCAGTGGGGCTCAATGGTTACTAATCTGGCCAACCCGCTAGCTCTCAGAAGACCCATCAACCATTGATCTATACACGGAGCTCTCCAATGATGTGCTTTAATTCCTATTCTATCAAGGATTTTGTTTCTTCAAATGGAGATCTTCCCAATCTCTTCCATGGCATTTGGTATTGTGAAAGCAGATGGAGAAGGAGGAGGAGAAGGAGAAGTCATATCTTGCTCGAAGAGATTTCTAATCTACGCTCAGTAAAAGGATATTAGATGGGTTAATTATCAAGGATGCTGATGGAGATTATTTATGGCCGATTTCCTTTTGAAGTATTTGAGGAGGATATCAAGCATCCTAAGGATACGACTTATCACGACACAAAATCCGAAGTCGATAGGAAATCATTCAATGCCCAAAAACTACAGACAGCTACCCATGACGGAACGTGTGGCAAATAAGTCTGAAATCTGCTAAAGTCTAAAAGATCAAAGTCTGCAAGAGACAAATCATAGGGGTACGGATTTCAGACTTTACTTCATATCCTATGACAAAATTCACAAAAGATTCAAGTTACTCCAAAGATTGGTAGCAACTGTGATGTCCAAGGGATAAGTACAAGTACACTCCAGACAGTTTCTCTTATAATAGAAACTGTGACTCCTATTATTTGAAAAAGGAAGGGGGATTTCATTAACTGATGAAAGTACATGATACATTGTCTGATTTATTACAATGGAAATGAGTCAACGGAAGATAGAGGAGATCAGCCGATAGGAAATCACCGTGGCAGATAGACATCTGAATCTAGGATGTTGGACCAGCCACCACGAGTGTACTCTTGAAACTGATACTCAATAAGCCAACTCAGGGGCATTCCATATGGAACAGAGAGAGTAGGAAGATTCTCAAGTGCATATCTCACTTGATCAAAGACGAAGGAAGCCCAATCAACCTCAGCTTCGTCATCAAAGGCCATCATCGCTTTCCACACAGGCGGGGAGAAGTCTGTAACTCGTGATGGATTTCCAACAATTATCTGATCAATAATATCAAATATCGTTCGATATCTAGGCGATAGGTGCCTCGAAGAAACTGTTGGATGGAAGTCCACATGAGTCTCTCTCCAATTCTGCCATGCGTTCCACTCTGGCGCTATCTCTTTTTTTCGATAGTCCATCAGAGGCCTCATACCATAATGCAGTCCAAAATTAAGAGAGAAGGACTTCGGAGACCAGCATATCTTCTGCTCATGAAGGTTGGCGTGAATCTCATGACCCTCTACCACATAGCAATTGTCAGCAATAACCTTTAGCATATTGTCATGAAATTTGTAAGGTTGTCGAGTTATGAAGGACTTAAGCTGATTAGCCCTCAGATCTCCCATGATAGAGTTAAAGATGAATGGATTCTCCCAGTACTCCATCACCAACCCAGTCGGGTTGAGGATTTTACCCCTCATTATCATAATCTGAGCAGAAATTGCCATTTCCTTGAAGAAAGAAGTTAATTCAAGGATTGTATGAAAAGATGAGTTGAGTGTATTCTCAAATTCGCAAGAAGAAGGTATTTATAGATGTCATCTTCTGCCGCATTCCAAGACAAGCGATGGTTCATAAATTTTGATACGACATTTCACAAACAAGTTCAAGATCTGAGACATCGGTATGGATTATTTGATACTCACATGGATCAATCAACTTTGGACACATAGACGAGCAGACTGTACGCTGAAGAGTGCTGAGATCAGTGATAAGGTCATGATTCAAGAATACAGTCTTTCAGAACTTTGTTTGAGGTTGCGCGGAATCATGATATCATCAAACTGTCCTAACAGTTTTTGATGATTTACTAGTCTTCCTGTTTGACAGTTGGAAACTGTCATAACAGTTTTCCAAAAGAAAGGATCAAAGGAAAACTGTTATTCCCTCCTAAAGGAAGATGTGAATTTTCTGATGCTGTCAGCTGGATGAAAACTTTCAAAGGAAACAATGTCAAGGCATGTTAGATGGAAACACATAGCCAGGATCATGCGCTACGCATACGCCACGATAGAATAGGAATAGACGTCTCTGCGTCAGCCTTCATCACAGCCAACGATAACATAAAGTGAAAATTCATCTCAGCTGTGGATCTAACTCCATCAAAACCTCAATTAAACCTCCCCACACGATCAATCATCACCCTAATTTGATTTCTGCAATCGCCTCCTCTCAAATTCGTCCTGGTTCTTCATCTTGACTCTTTTCTCCACTCAAATTGTTCTTAGATATCATGAGGAAGAGAAATATTTTATCTGGCAAAAGTTCAAACGCATCAAGGAGATCAGGGAAAGGTGTCACTGCTCAAGAACGAACTCATAAGAAACTAAAGCGCCTATCGAATGATACAGTCAATGCTGCCGATCTCTCCAACAAGAACATCCGAGTGAGTCATGTTTTTAAAGAAAAGATTCTAAATCTGAAAGAACTTGATTACTTTTGTTTAGATAAGCGACTTTACAACAAGCTGCACAAAGAGAAGCTTGTACAGTTTCTAGACCTACGTCCTCATAAATTCAAGCCTCACCGCGTCGCAGAATTCTACGAGAATTCCATTATTGACAAAAGTGGAAAATCCTTCAAAACTAAGGTCAACAAGATTCCTATGGTGATAAGTGTTGATACTATTGTCAAATTCTTCTGTCTACCTAACTCTGGCAAAAATGTCGCTAACTACTTGAAGAATGATGATGGGGCAAGGGAGAGACATTGGGATGTCTGGAAGAAACCCGAGCATAAAGACAGATTCCACCTACCTACAAGGGTTTCCGAATTGAGGTCGCTTTACAAGACCCAAAGTGAGATAACACTTAGGATGCTCTACTGCGGTGCAGGATCCTTTTCAGAACTCAGTCAACCAAAATATGTTGTTATGATGGTATTGGATGATGGTCCAGGTGGAAACTGGGATGAATTCATTTTTGGGTGTATTCTTGAGAATGCTAGAAAGAATGAGACCATTCGAGATACCAACAGGTTCAAATCAGGAGTTGGTTTTGGATTAAAATCCAGTTACTTAATAGAGCAATGGATCAGTCTTAGGGAAGAAGGTGAATGCCTGGTCTCATCCGGCTTCTTACCTCACACTGATAAAATTCATTGGAAAGTAGTAAAAGGAGGTGATTGTGAACATCAACAGGACAATAATGATGATTTAGAGGTGAATTTTATTGAAGATTGCAACTCACAAGCTGCAACTAAGAGACCAGTACAAGCCGAAACTGCCTTGATGCGAACGGCAAGTAAGAAAAGAAGGCGGTTAGTACTTACAAGTACCTTGGAGGAAGAAAGAGAAAGGAGCAAGAAGGGCAAGCAGGTTGAAGGTAGTGAAGAAAATATAAGGGACAGAACGGTACCTATTGTGGACCTTCAAAGTCCGTCTCACTCATAAGCAGAATCTCCTCCTCGACAACCTTTCACTCCCTCAACATCTTTTGGGAGCACAGCTTCAAAGGTTCGACAACCATCACCCTCGCCACCTAAGTAGATCAGCCAGATGGCCCCCGAGATAGGGGGAACAGTTTGAGAAGTACCATTTGAGGAAACTGTCAATCAAAATCTGCACGACAAAGTTGTAGCCATTCAAGAGCCACCTTCGCAACCGATCATTGCACAAGTTGAACCAATTCTGAAAACTGTTGCTGTACCAGCTAAACGAACTGTCAAACAACTAACATTACTGGAACTCCTTACGAAAAGACTGCATCTTTCAGCTACTATAGCAAGAACAACAGATAAAACACATCTCGAGTACGTTTGACGCAGGATGAATGAGAATCATGCAAAGCTTGTGAAGTTACAAAATCTTCAAATATGGCTGAATTTACAGATTGATGATATCCAACTGGAACTCCTAGAACTTGAAGATGAAGAAGCACAGGAGATAGAGAGACTACGGAAAGAGGAAGAAGAAAGACTAAGGAGAGAAGAGAAGGCAGACCTAACTCAAGCTATTCAATTGTCTCAAATCATAACCTATACCATCACTGCTACTCGTGCTTTGGAGATTCTAGTTGTAACTAGCTAAATGTTTCTGGCAAATCCATTTTGTCCGTCGCTGCCAACTTTTACAAGCTTACTCTGAAAGAAAGACACTTCTAGCACTTGAAGAAGAGCGGCGAATAAAGGAAGTGAATCTGGAAGTCGAATGTAAGCAGCAAGAAGCAGAAGCAGCAGTTGAGATCAAAAGGAAGCAAGAAGAAGAAGCAGCTGAGCTAAAACGAAAGCAAGAAGCAGAAGAAGCTGCTAAGCTTAAATGAAAGCAAGAAGAAGATGCGGCAGCTGAACTCAAGAGACAGCAAGACGAAGAAGTTGTCGAGATCAGAAGGAAGCAAGAAGTTGAAACAGCTACTGAACTGAAGCAAAGAGAAGAAGAAGCAGCAATTGTTGAAGAACATCGTAAGGAAGAAGAAGAGGTCGCTGCTGAAAAAGAAAAATATGATGCAGCAGCCATAGCAGCAAAGGACAAGGAGGAAGAAGCAGCAACAAGCAGAGCCCCTCCTCCACCTGAGTTTTCCACTACTACATCTCAGAGTCAAACCAATGAAGACTCTAGAGCACTCGCTATAGTTAAAGGAACTATGTCTCGCGATCCTATTTATGTCACAGCAACTCTCTTACCCTATAATACTCGGTCACAAGAGATTGAACAGGAAATGGATCAACGTATGGCAATTATGTTTTATCTTGTCAAAAAGGGGGAAGAGAGAAGAGATGAGACATTGAACTGCAGTTGACATTGATAGATCGAAGGCGAGAAGAGGATCAGAGAAAGCGAGAAGAGGAACAGAGAAAATGAGAAGAGGAACAGAGAAGGCGAGATGAGGAACATAGAAGGCGAGATAAGGAATACAGAAAGAAAGAAGAAGAGCGCAGGAAGTGGGATGAAGATATAACAATGAAGTTGGAAGCACTAATAGCTTCCAGAGAACAAGATTGGAAATACTTCTCAGAAGTAACCGTAGCTCTTATGGCGCAAGCTGGGTCCGCTTCCCACGACTACCGCAACCTCCTCAAAGCTAAAAGATGCAGATTCCTCGAATCAGGAAAGGGAGAAGGACGAGGATCAAGACAAGCAAAAGGATTAGTACAAAGGTGAAGGATTATTATTTTTTGTAAGATGCAGATTCCTCGAATCTGGAAAAGGAGAAGGACAAGGATCAAGACAAGCAAAATGAGTAGTACAAAGGTGATGGATTATTATTTTTTGTCTGTTTTGCATGTCTTTCTATATTACCGCAGTTTTAAAACTTTTCATGTACTTGTAATCGATCATATCTAGTGAAAAGTGAAAAATTGTTGGTTTGAAGACAACTACTCATTGTCTCTTACCTTATTTCTTGATTGGCTGAATTCACATATTCCAATGTGATCAGCAACCCTACTTCTCTTCTTGCTCTAATTTGATTGATTATTAATATATAATTATTATCCCATTAAGGGGGAAGATCATTTAGAGTAGGTCAAGTGTAGAAGAAGCACAGTTCTGAGCAGTACTAGATAGACAAACTTTGTAAACTCAGATCAACTGCATCTTCTCGTTGACTTAGATAGACTTAGTGGTATGGTTTTGACAACATAAAAAAGGGGGAAATTGTAAGGTGTTGATGTAAAAATCCCACCTTAAATTGATGTTTTGATGTGTCAAAACTATATACCAAAGCCTAGGACTTAGAGTTAATACCTCATGTAATCCTTGTATAGGATGATCGAGTTGTAATAGTCTAGGAAAAGAGATGTGTTAAAATTGTGGAACAGTTTTGAAGAAGACGCAATTTAGACGAGATAATCATCAAACATAAAGGACGAAGAGAAGCAGAGCAAGGCAAAGGGTACGAAAAACTGCGGAAATAGTTTTTCTCGTCAAGGCTTGGATATTCAAGAAAATTGTGTATTCAGTGCTTACATAGAAACTGTCGAGAGGCGCTCACAGTTTCAGACTAGGACAGTTTTGCGTCAAGGAATGCGTACATAGAAAGATGTCAATCAGTCACAGAAGAACTCAAAGGAAGTCAATAATAAAAGACAATCAGACACTCAGTTGCGACTGGTGTACTATGTTGTTTGGCGTCTAACACATCAAGTACAAACTGCCCTGCAAATCAGGACAGTGTTGCAGAAAAAGCAGAGAGGTAGGCGACTTTTTCGGAAAAGAATGGACTGTGATTGGATATCCTTCAAAATGTCTCTACCTGCTATTTTCTGGTTTCCAACCTATAAATAGCAGGATCAACAGAGACATAAAAACCTTTGCACCTCTGAAAAACCTTTGCATATTTGAATCTCCAACACATATATATTTGCCTCTCTACAGAAGTTAAAAGCTCAAGCATTAAACTCTCGAGAGAGAGAAGGCATCAATATCGTGGTTCATTTATTGAACACGAGGCATTCATTGCTTAGAGAATCTTTGGAGATTCACCGTGTGACCTTGAGTACACGAGGATTAAATCTGCTGACTTAATCTACTAACTTAGTGTTCTTACTTTTCGAGTAAGAACACAGCAGTCTGGTTTTTTAAAGGAAGAGCAGGTTGTTACGGGCAACTGCCAACCAGTGTACGTTTTGGAAGAACTCAACCATCCATTCTATCGAAGAAGGAAAAGGGAGGTTTGTCCTCAGTCCAACTTCGACGACTGCCAGTTCACAGAGAAGATGCAGAGCCTTCGACAAACTGTAGAAGGAGTGATGTACAACTACCTGGGCGAGTGATCCATTGTGTTGTGGACGGAGGTCTCTACAGCAATTGGATATAGATCATGAGGACTTTATCTTCATAACTTAGTGATTTTCTGGATCTGATATCCGAAGAGTGGACGTAGGACTTAAGGCTCCGAACTACTATAAATATCTTGTGTCGTTTACAGCTTTTCTTACTTTATGCATTTAACAGTTTTCAATGTATATCTTAAAACCTTCAACACTTACCTTGAAAGTGTCGAAGTGTATAACTGTTAATTCTCTAACTGTAAACTGTTAATCTAAACTGCTGGATAACCTAAACTGTGTTTCTAAAACTATCACATAAAAACTGTGTTGATAAGAAACTGAACAGCCCATGAATTAGAGTGTATTTAACTATTTTAATACTTATGTTGCACATTATACGTACTATGATCTGGGACCAACATACACAATACAACATTCAGTACGACAGTACATAATTGAGAGAAAAGAGAGAGATGGGCGACGACTAATCAAGAAGGGAGAAAGTGATCGATTTCTCCAGTCTTCTTATTCAACCAGATTTCTGAGGAGCAAGGTAACAAATCAGAAGACCATATTTGTTGAGTACAATAGCATTGGTAAAGATCCCTACATCCTGAATCATTTTCCGTCGATCCAGGTCTAGAGATCAGAAGCTGGAGTTCAGGTATTCCGTAAATCCATCCTCTACAATTAAATATTAAGAGCATGCATAGGGTTCCCCTGATTTATTCGATCTGATTTATTTTTTATATTCTTTGAAAGATTCAATCGGCTGAAATACATTCGCCCAAAAAAACTTTAGTTTATTTTTTATTCACCCAAAAAAACTTTTAAAATTTAGAAGAACACTGATTACATTCGGGTATAAAATATTCTCCTTTCATTAAATCATATTGAATAAGTCACAGTTTAGTTTAGGTAAACTCCGAATGAGGTTAGTTTATTTTTTTGTCCCCATATTGTTTTACAAAAAAAAAAGGATTATGAACTCATATCAAGAAGGAGAACACCAAAGATGACTCACATATGAAATATGCGTGTGTTGATTTTTTTTTTTTTTTACACTAATATAAATCATAGCTCAATGGTGAATTGGCATGGGTCCAAGGCCCCAAATGGCAACAAATATATATACATGTAAATGCTGAAATAAAAGATTACAGCAACTGAGCATGAAATCTGAAACGGGAATAAAAAGAGCAGAAAGGTCGCGCGTCTCTGTTTTATCTCGGATAAAGAAAAGTAGTTTTCTTCTCCAATCTCAATTCACAAAAACAACTATTTTATTTTTTTCACATTCTCTTTGTCAAATTCTTGGATTCTTCTCTTAGGATTTTTTCAAAATTTGCAAAATAAAGGTACGTGATTTTTATATTTTCAATTGTTATCTCTGGTTTTGAATTATTCTAACAATCTTTTTCTATGTTTGTTGCAGTTCTTATTGCAAATTCGAGATAAGTTGATTAGTTCATACTTGTGAATCAGGTTCATCACTATCATTTTAATATTGCAAATATGTTTCCTAGAAAATATCCATCTGGAAGTCAAAAAAGAAATAAAAGGAAACGGATTTAAAATGTGATTAATACTAAAAGAGGAGCTCTTGATAAATTTTTTAAAACTAGTTCTACAGTTGAAGAAGTAGATATAATTGAAAATGAAAATGCTACATCGAATAATGAAGTTGATATAGTAGAACCTTTGAATGAAGAAGTTCATAATTTGAATAAAGATGACACTTCAAATGGAGAACCTTTGACTAAAGAATTTTGATGATTTGAAAAATGATGACACTTTAAATGAAGAATTTGATGTCTTGAATAAAGAGGATGCTTTGAATAAAAATTGTGCTTTGAATATATTTGATCCTAAAAATTGGAATAACCTTGATAGTAAGACTAGAGATATCTTGGTAGAGAAAGGTCCTTTATGAGAAAATAATCTAGAATTCCCTCTAGATGAGCTTTCTAGACATTTCTCGTATTCTTATATAAGAAAATTACCAAATGGCGAGAGTCAAGATGGAAAATGGCTAGTATACTAAAAAGATGCAAATAAAGTATATTGTTTTTGTTGTAAATTATTTAGATCAATTCAAAATAACAGTTCTCTAGCAAATGAAGGTCTAAATGATTGGAAACATTTAGGTGAACGACTCAAAAAATATGAAAATGGTATTGAGCACATCAATAATATGCAGACTTGGATTGAATTGCAAATTATATTGAAAGAAAATCAAACAATTGATAAAGAGTCAAAAATGCAAATTAAGCAAGAATAGAAACATTGGAAACTAGTTTTAGTTAGAATTATTTTAGTTGTGAAATGTCTTGCTTCTCGAAATTTGGCTTTTCGTGGGGATAATGAAAAGATTTATCAAAATAACAATGATAATTTTATGGGTTTGCTTAAATTGATTGCAGAGTTTAATTCGGTAATGCAAGAACATTTTAGACGTGTTCAAAATAAACAAATTCAATATCATTACCTTAGTCATAAAATTTAAAATGAGTTGATTTCAGCTATGGCTTCTAAAGTTGAGAGTTCTATAGTTAAAAAGATAAAAGAGACAAAATATTATTCATTGATAACTGATTGTACTTCAGATGCAAGTCATAATGAACAAATGATTTTAATAATTCGATGTGTTGATATGTTGGATAGTCGAAGAAAAGTAGAAGAATATTTCATTGAGTTTTTAAAAGTGAATGATACATTCGGATTATCTTTTTTTAATGAAATAAAATCTACGTTATATACACTTGGGTTTGATATTGATAATTTGAAGGGACAAGATTATGGCAATGGATCTAATATGAAAGAAAAACATCAAGGTGTACAAAAGAGATTATTAGAAATCAATCCAAGAGTATTCTATATTCCATGTGCTTGCCATTCTCTTAATTTCACATTATGTAATATGGCAAATTCATGTGTTAAAGTTGTCTCATTTTTCGGAGTTGTGCAACGCTTATATACTTTATTTGCTGGTTCTACAAAAAGATGGAAAAGTTTAGAAGATCATGTTCATAAATTAACTTAAAAACATTTATCGACAATAAGATGGGAAAGTCATGTCAATAGCATTGCAGCTATAATAACTCAACCTATTTAGATAAGAGAAGCCATGTTATAATTATCGAGTGTAAGAGAAGATGCTAAAATTAGGAGTGAGGCTAAATCTTTAGCAACTGATGAACTTGAAAATTTTGAATTTTTGTTGGGTATGATTATATGGTATAATATTTTGAATAAAATAAATTTAATAAGTAAGAAATTACAATCTAAAGATATGCAAGTTGATGTTGCAATAGTTATCTTGAGAGGCTAGCTTGATTACTTATTTTGAAAAGTGTGGAGAGGAAGGCTTTGAATCAGCTATGACATTAGCTAAAAAACTTGCATCTAAAATGAAAATTGATCCTATTTTCCCTCAAAACGTAAAGTTCTTAGAAAGATACAATTTGATGAAACTTGTGAAGAAGATATTTCATTATCTGCTGAGGAATCTTTTAGGATAAATTATTTTATAGTTATAGTAGATATTGTTATTTTATCTTTGAAGAGAATATTTTATCAATAGGGGGTATTCGGAGATATGTTTAACTTTTTGTTTAATCATGTAGTATTATGTTCATTGGATGAGAACACATTGCGTGAAAGGTGATTTAAGCTTCAAGATGCTTTAAAATATAATGATAAATTTGATATTGATGCGAATGATTTATTTTCTGAGTTGCAAGTGCTACAAATGTGTTTACCAAGAGAATTAAAGTATTATTGAAGTTCTTGAATTTATTAAAGCATCAGATTGCTTTCCTAATGTTTCTATTGCATATAGAATATTGTTGACTATACCTGTCACTGTAGCATCGACAGAAAGAAGCTTTTCAAAACTTAAATTATTAAAATCTTATTTGCATTCAACTATGTGTCAAGAAAGGTTAAATGAATTAGCAATCTTATGCATGAAAAATGAGACATTAAAAAAACTTGATTTAAAAAATCTTATCGATGACTTTGCCTCTCAAAATGCTAGAAGATCTAAATTATTTCAATTTTTTTTTTTTGGTTTGTTATTATAAATTGTTATCACAGGAACAATATTAGAGGGGCCAATTTTAAATTTTGCCCATAAGACCCCAATTGGCCCATGATTTTAAATAATTATACTAAAACATGAATTTAAATATATCATAAATATCTAAATACAGTTTTAAATTAATGCTAAATATCAACTTAAAAAATTAAACCTAGAGCTCAACTATTTCAAGTTCTAATATTAATTGAATGATGTAACTCAATAAATATATATATTGGGAAAATATGAAATTTTATCCAAAATATTTTAAATTCTCATAATTTTATCCAAAATTTTATCTGTTAGGGAATCGTATCCAAAATATTTTTTTTTGTTTGGAAATTTTATCCAAAGTTTTATTTCTTAAGTAATTTTATCCAAAATAATTTTCTGTTTGGGAATTTTATCGAACTTAACTAATGAAATTTTTGTACAATGAACAACCCATTAAATTCCGTGTAGTGTCCAACTAATTAATAATCCACGTAGATATTAGTTGAACGCGACGTGGATACTATGTCGGATTTAACGGGTGATTTATCATTAAAAAAATTATTGTCAATTAAATTGGATAACATTCCCAATCATAAAATTCTTTTGGATAAAATTCCCTAATAGATAAAATTTTGGATAAAATTCCGAAAAATGAAAACTTTTTGGATAAAATTCCGTGTTTTCCCTATATATATTATATGGACATGAATTATAAGATTTATCTAAAATATAATTCATTTTAGTATAAAAAATAAAGATATATCTTTTATGATACATTTATTATTATTATTATTATTATTATTATTATTATTAAGAATGAGAGTGTGACAAAAATGAAAAAAACATAAAATTTTAAATTCAAATGTGTATAAAAAAGACGAAAAGCGATGGTCAAGTATGTGTAAAGAGGAATAGAATATGCAAATAAAATTGTAAACCAGTTGTAATAAGTTGAATAACTAGAAACATTATATTTGTCCCTTCGCTCGGGGTGTAGTGGGTAAAGCACCTTGCCTATAACTGAGAGGTCACAGGTTTGAGCTCCCAGGGGGACATCTGGGTGTGTCAGTGAGTTAAGATTAATATAGACTTATTCAAAAACAAAAAAAAAAGAAACATTATATTTAAATTGACTGTCAAACTTAAAGTTTGATCTAAACTGAATGGATTTTCTATATTTCATTACAATATATACACATAATATAAAATAAATCATGAAATAGAAATATACCTCTGCGCAACATCAAACTACTTAGCTTTTAATCGTAAAAAGGAAATTATTTAATTATGTTTTATGACTACATACTTCATCAGCCCTAGAACTTATATTTTTTTTTCAAATTTGTGTTGGGTATAGAATCTTCATGCACCCGGGCTAAATGCCTCAGTTTATGATTAAATTATAGTAGAAGGAGAAAGAAAACAACTTCTGCACCAATAATTCAACACCTGCTTTCACATATTTAAAGAAGAAAAAAGAAAAGTTGAATGAAGGAAACCAATACACATGAAGAAATTGGGGACCACCCTACAACGGGAATCTATTGATTCTATCAATAAAAAAGGATTTAAATATGATTTCATTTAAAATATTAAAAATAGGGTTTACAACACTAATCAGTAGTCATTTCATAAAAAAATACTTTGGGTTTCCTAAACAGGGGGGTTTACAAGAATATTTTCTCCATCCATTTTTGGCAACATCTATACGAGTTCTTGCTGTATTATAAAAACCAACAAAAATATACAACAGATAAAGTTCCTATAAAGTTGCACAAACTGATCATAAATATTAAGTTAATCAAAGTTCACAATTCATGTAGATGCCAAGCGGCATTTTAAACAAAATTACAATGTCTTAACAATTATTTTTCCTACATTCATGCATGAGCTATCATACTACAATTTATACCTGCCTAATATATATTAAACTTAATTATTAGTTATACGTAAAGAAGTGGTTTCCATGATTATAGACTAACTTGCTGAGTCCGAAGAAACGCTAAGCGTCGACCGATATACCTCCAAAGAATCATTCTAAAATCTTTAATAATTAGACTTATTATAATCAAATATGTGTTAAGCTATAAGAAAAAATCAAGGAACCTGCAAAATAAATTGTTTTAGGGTGATCGTGAAAGCCAAAAGTGGGAGGTAATAAAACCTGAAAAAAGAAACAAGAAATCCCACCTTGAGAGACAGCATTATGGTCGAACCGGCTGAGTTTCATGTGGGGATCATTTAAACCGAGGATGAACTTTTTTTTGTGGTAAAAAGTAACATCCAATCTCAAAACTAGGCAACAATAAAACGATATGATTTTCGGATGTGGTTGAAGCAGTTTAACAGTTTACAATGAATCACATTGCTAAAGCACGTATAGGAAATTCAATATTAGTCAGGAGTTGAGCACCAAGCAGAGATTCCAGACATTCAACAAAAACTAGCTGGAAAACATTTCACTCACAAAAAAATAATAATAAAAAAAAGAAAAAGAAAACAGACGGATTTCAGATTAACACGAGCCATGTGAAACTAACTTCATGGGAGACAGCATCTCAAATCTGAACTAGTTGAACTCTAGTGAAGCAAAATGAAGGCAACAGTAAGAGGAGCTCCCTTCAGTCCAACCACAGACGGAGAGGGACGTGAACTCTCTCCCGCATCATTCGCTCAACCACAGTAGCACGAGCTTCTCTTATTCTACTGCGTGGTTAAATGAATGAGTCAGCAGTTAGTTCAACCCCAAATCTCAGCCATGAGTGGGCTGAAGGAAGCTCTTTTAGACCATTCCTCAATGCAACAGACAAACTTGTATATCCATCACTCACTTAATAAAAGCTTCATAAACTCAGCTATTATCTCAAGATACTCCAAACGCCTAATCATGGCCCGAATTTAAATCAAGTTATATACAAAGATCGCCACCATCACTCAAAAAGGACACGGTAATTAAAATGCCTCAAGCCTGAAAACATGATATATAAGGTGATAAGTTCATGTTCCTGTGATGATAATACATTTATACTATCATCACAGAGTTCAACTTTCTCAGAGAAACATCTATAAAGGATTGAAATCTGGTTTCAAAGTGCAGCAAATAAAAAATAAAAACACAATTTTTTTGGATGAATATCACTTCCAAAAATAGGTACCTTGGAAATCTTGAATTAGAATCAGAATCCAATCGTTAAGATGTGAAAGATATAACGTAGACAATGTAACTAAATTTCCTTCCAGCCATATACATATTTATTAGCAGAAATACACAAAACAAGGGATGACAAAAATATTTTGTACAGTGCTTTCGCCAACATTTAATTTATTACATCTTGAAATTATTACAACTGCTATCAATATCATCAAAATAATCACCAGCGCAACTAAAACTATAATAACTTAAGCAGAGAAATGAACCAAACACAATCAATTAAGGGCCCAGTGAATTTCAAAATAAGGAACATGTATATATTTTGACATAAAAGCAAAATGATCAGAACAGAAATTTTGAAATGCTAAGCTAACTAACCACTATGCTCAAATGAAAGCATCGCTAATAGAAGAAATATATATCACAAATCGAAGAAAATAAAAGGCAAACAAAAGTTATGATCTAAATAAATCAAACTGAAAATGGTGAAGAATCTTGAATAGCGTCATAGGATTACTGTGCACCCATAAATTGAGTGCACTTATTTGTATCGAACATAATGAAATACAGCATGAATCCAGCTTTTTTCCTGCTTTTCTACAAACCCTAGCTTTAATGGTTAATATTGATGAGGAGATAAGAAACCCATCTGCCATGATGAAACCCACTATCAAGAATTGCAGAAAAAAAGAAAAAAAAAACATTTGGGGAAAAGATAAAGTAAAAACACTGTAGAAAGGGTGTCACATAAAATAATATAGGATCGAAAATGGACTATCCTAAGCAAAGAATTAATGACGTAGCAAAACAAAAATGATTTATTAAAGAAAAAATTGTAGGAAGAAACTAGCAACTCTTAAAAGGAAACTAAAACAAATTAATCACTACTTAAATATCCTAAAATTTGCTACAAAAAAGGGGTTGCATACATTATTCAAAACCTTAATCTCCCCCACAGATGGAAGGGCTCCCATGATCGAACTAAACTTGATTGAGAGTAAAATAATTATAGGTTAAGAGATGGGATCATAATTAATACTCATAAGAAGCAACAAAAATATGAAAAAACAGTGGCTAAATATATCAAGAAATAAAGAGAGGTAGAGAAAAAAGATTGTTTCATAAATAGAAGAATAGTGACTAAGAGTGAAACGATGGAGGGGGATGTAGGGTCACTCTCATTGTGAGAATCAGAGATGAGGAAAGCGACACAAAAACACATATTTTCTCGTTAATGTAGGGGGTCGCATTTATATAGAGGGGTAGGTAGGTGAAAGTATCCCTTTAGTGCAGAGATCAGAATGTGCAGGGAAAATTGTCTCAAAAAGGGATAATTGAGAAGAGTCGGTAAAAATTGAATCCACCTGGAGCGCGCTTGAGGGGGCAGTAAATAGACAAAAACATTTAACACGGTGGTGTAGGAAGTTTGACCATTAGACAAAATCAATTTTATTAAAATTATTTCTATTTTTAAAAATATTCATTATTTTATTTATTTATTCATTTATTTAATTTTGAGCAATTAATTTGAACTATCAAGGTTGTTGTAAATTTAATTACAACCTTTTACAAATAAATGTTTTCTATTGTACGAGGAAACTTTTTAAAAATTACTTGAAGATTGTTGATAGGGTTTTGAGAGAGAAAAACCCAAGGTATGTTGATTTCAACTATTTTTCCTTATTTTCGATTCGTTTTCTGCGTTATAATGGTGTTCAAAATCGACTTGCATATCTTAGTTTTCTAGAAAATATAGTGATTTTAGGACTGTTTTAGGACTGTTCTTCGTAAAAATACGCAGAGAACTCAGGGAGAAAACCAGAGAAATCGAGATCTCGTGAAAAATCGAGATCTCGACACCATATCGAGATCTCGACTTGAAGTCGAGATCTCGATTTTTCACGAGCTTTTTTTTAATTGAAATTTCGAGATCTCGAAATGTCTGCTGTATGATGCTCCTGATTTTATTTAATTTTTTCGTATCATTTATCGCAGATGTCGTATCAACGTTTCATCATACGTCATGGTGGTGCATGGGACAGATCCTAGTATATTGGCGGAGACGAGCAATTGATTTGTTTGAGACGTGAACGGATCTCCTACAATGCCATTTTGTCCGAGATTCATGAGATCATGCACTGTGATCTCCTCACTACTAGTTACTGCTTGTTTTACATGAGCAGTATATCTGGGGGCTCGAGGCATGTGAAGGCTGGACTGAAGACCGACGAAGATATTATGCGGATGCTATATGAAAATAGCATCGATCCAGTTATATATGTGGTCACCAAATTGAAGCAAAATCAGTCCGGATTTGAGGCACCTCAGTCACAGTCACAACGATCAACACGAATGGGTGGTCCTAGCATCTCATTAGCTGATGATTTTGTAGATGAGTATGAGGCGGAATCTACAGATGATGATGATGATTATTGTGATGATGAGGAGGAGGAGGCAAGCGAGGAGGAGGGCCGGAGTAGGTTGTTTGAGTCCTTGGTCAGTGATTTTTCTAGATGGATTCTAGCTCCTGGGCGAATGGATCAGTACGGACTATCTAACAATAACTTGAGTCAGTCCAAGGCTGCAGCTCGACATGATCAGGAAGTAAGGAGTTGGGTATTTCCTTTAATAGAGGTTGATGCTCCTCAGCATTTGGAGTGGATTATTCCCGCAGATTGGGCCCCGACTGAGCTATGCAATGGAGCGACATTTAGCAGCAAGGATGAACTTGACCTTGTTGTAGGACTGCATCACTTGCATCACCGGTTGGAATACTCCACAGAGAGGTCCTGCACTACTCGGCTCAACTTCAGATGCAAGCATGGGAATGGTTGTCCTTTTATGCTACGTGCAAGACAATCTGGAACTTTTTGGAGAGTATTCAAGTGTGATCTGATGCACAGCTGCCAGGCGGATATTGATTGTGTTGCTCCCCGCAGAGTGCCCGCAAGAGTGTTGGGTAAGTATTTCTCTAGTAAGTTGGCGGCGGATGGCGCTATTCTAAAGCCGAAGGAGATAATGTCTGAATTGTTGATTCAATTCGGCATCAAGATTGATTACAGTTTTGCCCTGCGGGCAAGAAACATAGCCATTGCAATAGTATTCGGCGAGTGGGAGAAGTCTTATGCGACGCTGCCGGGCTACTTACACATGCTACAGTCTCGTAACCCAGGCACGATGTATGATATATCTACTTCTTCGGAGAGTTTGTTCAAGCACATGTTTCTGGCGCTTGCTCCATCGATGCATTTCACAGCTTCATGCGCCCAGTGATCGTTGTAGATGGCACACATCTGAAGGGCAAGAATAAGGGAATGTTGTTTGTTGCGGTGACAAAAGACGGCAATGAACAGTTATTTCCCCTTGCTATCGGGATCGGACCCATAGAGGATGATGAGTCGTGGATGTGGTTCATGCATCGCTTGCATTTTTGCTTTGGAGATCGCGAAGGACTCATCATTGTCAGTGATCAGCAGAAGAGCATAAAAAATGCAGTGGAGTTAGCATTTCCGAATGCTACACATGCTATTTGCTACTACCACTTGGCGAATAACATGTCGAGGTACGATCCTCAAGTTGGTGCTGTTTTACGAGATGCAGCCTACTGTTATAGGCACGATGCATTTCAAAAGCACATGTCTACTTTGGAGATTCTGAGCAAAAACGGAGCTTACAAGAGGCTTCTGGATATAGGAGTCCGCCATTGGTCGAGATCTCAGTGCCCTGGTACCCGATTCAGCTTCATGACATCCAACGCAGCCGAATCCCTCAACTCTCGTTTGTTATGGGCAAGGCGATTGCCCATATGTGCCCTTCTTGAGACTTACAGAGCTATGGTTGAGAGATGGTTTGACGAGCGACGGGCGGCTGCATGGTCTAGAGATCATGCTCTGACACACATAGCTATAACGAAGTTAACAGAGTCGTCCGAATATGGGCGACAACTTGTAGTCAGAGGCACCACCATGGCACACATATACAAGGTGGAAGGGCAACAGAGGAGCTACAATGTCGACTTAGAGCACAAAATGTGTGAGTGTCGTCAGTTCGATCTCGATCTGATTCCACGTTGTCATGCGGCTGCCGCCCTCAGGTAATATGTTAATTCGTACTTTCATTATTTCACATATCTTGTAGTGTTATAACATGTGTGTCTTATTTTTTGATTGTCAGATATACTTCGCAGCCGATATCAGAGTACGTGCCACACTACTACAAACAATTCACTCTACTACAGACATATCATCACACCATTATGACTGTGCCGCATCCATCGGATTGGGTACTCCCATCGGAGGTAACTTCTTTTGTAGTGAGACCACCGATAGTAGTTCGACAGGCTGGTCGTCCGAGGATGAGTAGAGCACGTTCTGGTGCTGAGAGTTCAACCACGCGCTGATCTCAAGTATGTAGGACAATCCGGTCACAACTCACGTGCCTGCACTGCTTATATCGCC
This sequence comes from Plectranthus barbatus, assembly GCA_026898455.1. Lineage (NCBI taxonomy): Eukaryota > Viridiplantae > Streptophyta > Magnoliopsida > Lamiales > Lamiaceae > Plectranthus > Plectranthus barbatus. The sequence goes on along the minus strand of JAPKLW010000278.1, from coordinate 599,785 downwards.
AATGGTGAGGTGGATTTGAACAGTCCTCCACCCCAAGACGGGCCACGAAGGCGACGGGCGAAGACATGTAGTATCTGTCAGCAGACGGGGCATACAAAAAGAAAATGTCTGGAGAGAGTTGACCATATGAGTGAGTAGTGGCACTTTTTTTATTTTTGTTTGCATGCTTATGACGAATTGATTAGATGTTGTTAAGGTATATTGGTTTATATTAGTTTTGGTGATTTATGTATTGTGGCTGATATTTGGACGAATTTTTGAGTTCCTGTTTGATCTGTTTAGGTGTTTTGGTTTGTATACGAATCCAGGTCGATTTTAACAAAATTGCAAATTGATTTCGAGATCTCAACATCACAATGTTGAGATCTCGACATCGTGATGTTGAGATCTCGAAATCACCATTTCGAGATTTCTAGGGTTTGAGTCGAGACAAATTCAATTGTTGTCTCGACATGTCTCGAAATCCAATTCGAGATCTCGATTTGAGTGATTAATGCCTAATTGAATGTGTAATTCAGTAAATTTCGAGGATTATCAACTCATATAACATTCATTTAAGCATTTTTTATTCGATAACAAAGAAACATGCAATAGTTCATTCATTACTAAGATGTTTACCTTGTATTATACTACTTCTACTTCATCGTATTCAAACATGAATAAGATATGAACATTTCAAAGAGAAACATCTTATGTATGAATAGATTCAAATGTATAATGTATTATGTTAAATGAACTTTAAAGTGTTAAATAAATGTTAAGTAATGTATGTTTAAACTGTATAATGTCTTAATTTAAGATTAATTGTAATTAATTACATAATTAACGATTTCGAGATGTCCAGGGGAAGTCGAGATCTCAAATTGATTTTGAGATCTCGAAATCAATTCGAGATCTCGACTTCCCCTGTATCATCTCGATTTCCCGGTTCTGTTATTCAATAAAATCCATTTAATCCTGTAGAATCACCTATGCAGTTCATATCAATCACAAAATACACCAAAATGCAAATTTAATATTAATAAAAACATAATTTATGATAACAATAGAAAATAGTACTACAATAGTTCAGCTTCTCGAGCTTCTGCTTCTCTACACCAATTTACAATCCTAGCACCTACAAGCTGCCTATAATGAACTGTAAACTCATAAGTAAGCTCACTAACTGGAGCTTTCCTCCTTCTAAGTAGCAACCTATCAACAAAAATCATACAATATACCAAACAGCTATTTGAATCCACCTGCATGGGCATCTCAGTAACATCCTTGATCAGAGAAAAATTACCAATGATTCTTACACGAGGAGGATCGACCCTGTCCCAGTACCCGACAGCATCAAGGACACGGGGAAGTAATACAAGAAGTGGTCGGAGTTCCATCTCCCGCTTCAGATAGAGCACTGGGTCAGATGGATCATTTAAAGCGTAGAGAAGTGAGTCATATAACTCAACGGTCCAGCTATGAAGATCAATCCGTACAGTGACCCAGTGCTCGTAGAGATGGACAATCCCGATCACCTAAAATACAAATCAACACAATTAAACTTAACATGAAAACTAATAAAACAATTTAATCTAAAAATATGTCACTTACATGTTTGGCCTTGTACCAACTCCTAAAGCCAGACATTCCACCACTACCCTGGACAGCTTTCACTAGATCTTCATGGGGCTTCCACCAATCATAATCATCAGCAGCCTTCCCTCGTTTTTTCTTTAGGACTTTTTCCCATTTTAGCAAGATACGGTCTTGCACATAATATACATTATAAAATGAAATGAAAATTAAAGAATTAAAAAAAATTTCAACATTCATTACTTACAAAGAAAGAGGGGTCTAATATGATAGTGTTGTCCAGGTCAACACTGTCCTCAAGTAAGCTGCTGTCAGCTCTGGCAACCATGTCTCGTGACATACTCAAGAAGATCTGTAAAAGCTGATATCACACAAAAAAAATTAATATAAAGTCGATAATAAAAAAATTCACAACTAATAGTTATGCACTTACATCTTCTGAAACATTCTCCTTCGGGTCATTAAGTGGCCGAAAATATAGCTCCCTACTCATAACCAATCCCTGCTCAGGCACCCTCACTTGTTGCGTGATATCATCCATGAAAGACAGATATTCTTTCAACATCTTGGCACTAGGAGCACGAAAGGGGGCGGTGCGGCCCGCAGTAGATGAGGTGGTGGGGCCAACGGGCTGAGAGGTGGTCGGGCCAGCAGTGGATGAGGTGGTGGGGCCAACGGGCTGAGAGGTGGTCGGGCCAGCAGTAGATGAGGCGGTGGGGCCCGCAGTGGATGAGGTGGTGGGGCCTGCAGTAGATGAGGTGGTGGGGCCAACGGGCTGAGAGGTGGTCGGGCCAAAAGTCTGGCCAATAGTGGGGCCAGAAAAATATGGGTACGGTGGGGCCCATCTCTGGCTCCGACGAGGGCGGCAGAGAAGTGTATCTTCGAGGTCCAGTAAGAAAACCTTCAACCTATAAGTAACCCTGGAAGCCACCGGCTCCACAATATACTGACCCACACGATCATCTACTGGCACCATGAGTCTATCTGCGACTAGCCCAATAAGTCGCTGAGCCACCGGATCAATCATCGTCTCTGCCAATGGCTTAATAAGCCGTTGTGCCACTGGATCAATGATGCAATTCGCTAATGGCTATATAAGCTGCTCCGCCAATGGTGGCACATCTTGCTGTGCCACTGGATCAATGATGTGATCAGCCACTGGAACAATCATGTAATCTGCTAGTGGCTGCACGAGCCCATCTCTCAGTGGTGGAAGAAGTGTATCTGCCAGTGGCTGCACGAGCTGACCAGCCAATGACACTGCAAATCGCACCATGTCATCCATGGACATCTCGTACCCCTCGTACCTTGGAGGCTATCCAGTCTGAAAAGATAATATAAATATATAAGTAAAATATAATCAAATAAAAATCAAACAAATTTAAACACAAGTACCTCTAGAGGCTCTGCAGACGCGGAACGTCGCGGGCGCTTCTTAGCCCGCCGCCGATGAGGAAGATCAGTACGCTCGAAAGAAGAGCGGACTGGAATCTCAAAACCGCTCCCCATATCAAATACTGGCGATGGCTGGCGATGTGGCGATGGCTGGCGGTGTGGCGGCGGCGATGGCTGCCGCTGAGGTGATGGCTGCTGATATGGCGGCGACTCCGGCTGCTGCGGAACCCTCCTCGAAGAAGACCTCGAGGTACTAGCAGATGGCCGCTGAGAGGCTGATCGTCGGGGCTTGAAGCCCCTATAAGGTATAAATCTCCGAATCAACGGGTTCTCAGCATTTCTCAAGCTGAGCCAACTCTCAGAATCGGCCTCACCATCATTCGGCTGCAGTGTAGTACTGCAAGCATGCTGAAAAGAAACATAAATCAAATAAATCATATAATACTTAAATTATAATATAAGTATTAAAAACTCTAAACAATAATTACCTCATGTCTGAAAAAATGGGTGAAGTCGGAGTCCCGAATATAAAGAGTTCTCCACAACAGGCATCGAGGCCTAGTCTCCTGACCCTCCTCTAGCTCAATGCGCATCGCAACTAAGGCTGCCAGATCAGGGATCACCTTGTACGACCATGCCTGCACAATAATGTAAATAATTTACAATTCTAGTCTTTTATAAATTTAAAAAAATAAAAAATACAAACACTTACCTCCAACACCCAAATAGGGTCTTATATGCACTAAAGGCACCTTCTCTATCTTTGAGGATGTGATCACGACAGACATCTGATGCAGAAGGATACTGAAGGACCACGAGCCCCAAGGGAATGCCCTCCATTGATGAGGTCTCTCCACCAATGCATAAACCCAGGGGTCTACGTGTCGCTTCCCATCGAAGCACATAAGCATACGGTAGACAAATAGAATCTGAGCGATCTTTACGTAATCATCAGCAGAATCGCTCAGAGTCAGCTCGGTCTTCATAAAATCAATATGCAGCTGATCAACAGTAGGCATGGTTGTGTAGTGAGAATACAAACAACCATCCTTCGGCATATCATGAACTCCAGTAGGGTCAAAACCCGAATCTCCGAACCGCAGCCCGGTCATCAAACAGAACTCCTCAGCACCAAGTCGAATGTTGGTTTCACCAACCCGAAACCACAGCCCGTTCTCTGCTCCCTCCACCTCAATCTCGTGGGTGATCAGAGCCCACGTAGCACGTATCGTGCTCTTCTTCCACCGAAAAGTGAGAAATGGACCGAACGGTCCATCCCTAAATAACTCAAAACTCTCCTCTCCGAAGCTCATCAATCGAATCCGGATATCCTCGAGAATGTCCCGGTCGTAACAATTCATCGACCGCGGGACTTTGCCCTACAAACTGGGCCTGATCCACTGCCAAACCTGCAATTGAATAAAATATAATATGTAAATAAAAGTGGATTTAAAGAATTCAAACCAGAAATTAAAAAAAAATCGAGATCTTAATTTCTCATCTCGATTTGATATCGAGATCTCGATACCATTATCGAGATGAGAAATCGAGACATTGAATTAAATTTTAAAAAATTAACGTCGAGATCTCGATTCCTCGATTCGCTATATCGAGATCTCGATATGGCAAATCGAGAACTCGTCGTCTCCTTCCTAGGGCGGGTATTCGCAGTTTTTTTCACAGTTAAAGCAGCAAAAACCATTCCTACATTGTTTCTAATCATAGAAATTGACGAAATATGAACCTAATCAACTATATTCATAATTAAACATGTATTTGAACCTAAAAAGCATACAAATCGATGGAAAAAAAGACATAAAAATCAAATATTCTTGAAAAAATAGACATAATTTTTGGGGAAAAAAATGGAAATAACTTACTTGGTTCGGGTTTTCTTCTTCTCCAGACATTGCAATCGATGGAATGTAGCTTTTTTTGGGTTGGGCGAGCAAAATCCAGTTGTTTGGAGCTTCAAATCGGAAAAAATGGAGGGACGGTGGTGGGGGAGAATCGTCGGTAGAGTGAGAGAGGGGGGGGAAGTGGGGTAGGTGGGGTAATAAATCCAAAAACAATTAATGCTTAACAATTTCAAATGTGAAATTCTCTCTCCAATCATTGGAAAGTGGCTAAAAAACATACATTTTTTAACTTGTGGCTATATAACATGTTGACTTATCCAAAGTGGCTATATAAATTTAGCTCTCATTAATAAATATAGATTTATAATCATATATAAACTACTATTTATATGAAAAATAAGAACTAATTTAGATTTTGAATTTCGAATAGTCTAAATTTATGGTTTGATTTTATTTTATTACTTAATTTAATTATTTTTTAATTTCATTAAGGGCTTAATAGTAATTAATATATTCCTACTATATTCTTTTCATAATTATCTCATGAAATCACTTTTTCATAATTGCAATCAAAATAATATAGTTAATCAAAAGTGAATTATTTGTGCACGGTGAAGACTTAGTCAAATTAAGAAGGTGCGCAGAAAATTAATCCTCACTCATGAAATATGCTTCGCGATAAAAGTCGACACCATTGATTTGAAGAATTTAATCCGAAGAGTGAGAGAAAGATCAACATTTACTAACACAAAATAAATTTTAAATTATATATAAATAAATTTATTGGTTTGCTTACTGATTCACGAGACCAATTTCAAAATTGAAGGATTAAAATGGCTGGTGACGGTGACGCAGTGGAGGCCCTCCGCCAAGTAACTATTGGATCAATGGAAAGTGAATTAATGATTTCAATTATGTTCTAAAAAGAAAAAAGTAAAATTTTGTTTTACAATTTATTCGACTATCATGTTAATTTTTCATATATAATAAAGTTCTTTATTTTGATATTTGAGTTGCATTACATAAGTATGTATATTTATATTATTTAAGTTTGTATATTTGCATTATTTACTGTTTAATTGGAGTAACACACATGCGAAGAACAAGTTCGATGACGATAATGAATTTTGGTACAGATAATGCAAATTTTTTATTCAGATAATGCAATTGTTTTGAGTAGAAAATGCAACTATCTGTGGTGTAATATCATAGTTATAGTCCCGTGTCATGGTTTAAGTTACTGCAACAATCGGTTTATATAATGCAACTATGTTTGATGAATGATGCAAGTATTTGTGATGTGATATTATGTATTATAGTCTCGCATCAAGTTTTAATGTACTGCAATGAATTAATTAAATAATGCAACTATTTTTTATTATAACGTATGAACCAATTGTTTGGTACAATTATATTACACCACTAAAACAGTTACGCTATTTTTTAAAGAAACATACTCTTTCAAAGATATGCTACTATCATCTTACAATCTCACACGTGGAATAAACGAAATTACAATATTTCATATGTGAGTCGTCTTCGGTATTCTTCTTCTTGATATATATGACTTCGTCGTCCTTTTTTTTAAAACAATATGGGGACAAAAAAATAAACTAACCTCATTCTGAGTTTACCTAAACTAAATTGTGACTTATTCAATATGATTTAATGGATGGAGAACATTTATACCTGAATGTATTCAGTGTTCTTCTAAATCTTGAAAGTTTTTTTTGGGCGAACCAATCTATGGACAAAAAATAAATTAAACTCCATTGAAAGTTTTCTAAACTAAACAACAATTTTTCAACAAGATTTAATGAACACTCACGATTATTTAGCAGGTAGTAGTCAGTGTTATTTTTCTAGTTTTCAAATTATCGGCGGTATTTGTTTTGTTGGAGAACACGGTGGACTAAAAAATGAAAAATAAACATGGCAAGTTTAAAAGTAAATGGCGTAATTAAGAAACGGATCCCCTTAAATTAGGGAGTGCAAATCGTGTGCAGATTTAATAATTTGTAAAAAGACCAAAAAACTAATAACTGCAACCTTGTACTTAGTTAAATGCAGCAAAAATCTGTTTCAAACTGAATTGATCTAGTGCATTAATTTCAAAAATTAATGGTCTAGATTTGATCTTATATCACATCTAATTGTAATCATATGTGAGATATAAGAACTAATCTAGACCTTTAATTTTAGATTTTGAATTACCCAGATTTAATGTTTGAATTTATTTTATTACTTAATTTAATTATTTTTAATTACATTGAGGGTTTAATGATAATTAACATATTTAAATTATATTTTTCCAGAACCAACTCCTAAAATCACTCTACAATCAAAATAATATATTACGATTAAATCCCAGACGGCATGAACTTGCAACAGCCGTTGATGGCATACTATACATGAATCATCAAAATCCAGGATCTTCTTTGCAATTTTCGGCTGGACTGCAGCGATCTCATTTTTACTTCATATTCACACCAACTATTCTTGTTTAGTTGTTACCGCTGGTGGAGGATGTCGTTCTCCTCTTTTTCTCTCAGGGCAGCCTCGGCCTCAGAATGCGGTGCTTCACTTCGGCGAGGAATGATGATTGTTACCAGCACTTCTTCTTGTTGATAACTCTTAACAAATGTTACACATTTTTTTCACAACACCATTTCTTTATCATCCACAAGCATTTCAAAGCCAAAAATAAATGTAGTTGCATTATTTGCTATACTACAATAAATGTAGTTGCAGTTATAAACCTGTAAATTTGCATCATACAAGCAGTATACCTGCATTATTTACTATATCATTTTCTTTTTTATTTAACTTTACAACAAATATAGTTGCAGTGATTAAGCCTGTAAATTTGCACTATTTAAGCCTTTGTTTAACTTTACATTTTATCTTTATTTTATTTCTTTTGGACTCGTTGCAGATTTAATTTTTTTTGTGAACCGTAAAATTGTTTTATTCTAATGTATTGATAATCATCTTTTTCCCAAAAAAAATCATTTCATATGTCCTTACAATACGTATACAATGCAACAATCTATATGTAAATAATACAAAAATATATAACAAAAGAAAATTTAATTCTTGCATTATGCAACAATTACCATAAATTTTAGTGTTTACATTAACTTGTTCATACCCCAACAATTAAGAAGACGTAAATCCAATATAAAAAACAACAGATGCTAATGAAAAAACTATAAACTAAAACCAAAATATCTACATTGGCACAATCCAAAAACCAAAAACATATAATGTATCCTTCAAAGTGCGATTCGACAAAATAAACCAAAAATAATGTATCCACACGCTAAATTCCAAAACCAAAAACAATTTATCCTACAAAGAATATCGCATAATTCATTTGTTACAACTGTTCCAAATTCCCACATGTCGAGAACTTTGTCTTTCCAATTAGCTTTGAAGTAATTATGAGTGATTCCACAAATGTTCCCATTGACACCATTGTAATCGGCTGATAGCATTTCCCTTAAGTACTTGATCCTCAACAACTTCATCGTTTGTTTTGCTCTGCTCTTCTGTCCACAATTCCAGCTCCTGAGTTATTTTTTCCAAGCGTCTCATAGCATATACTCATAGTTCCTCTAACTAATTTTCAACCGTTCAATCTCTACATTATGTACTATATGTGCCATTGACTGTAACTATTTGCTTTCTAAGAACCTCTGCAAATAGGTTTACTTCCAAGAATTTTTAATCATTATTCATAAAAAATAATAATTAAATAACAAATTCTAGAAATATTAAAATCTATTAAATATTAATAAAAAACTTAATGCAATCGAACATTATATTATTGCTCAGTAATTTCTACTTCTTTTATAATCTAGATACATATTTTCAATATATAACTTACATATTTTTAACAAATATCTTGCACCAATCAAACTAAACAAAACCATAAAATAATATAACATTAAATTAACAAAAGAATTACAAATTCATAGAAATTAATTGCTCATTTTTATAATTTAGTTGTTGGGAAATCTGTCTAAGATTTCCTTTCCCAGTAGCTTACTTGTTTAGATTATAGTTTTGGTGGAT
>JAPKLW010000278.1:578705-590479 GCA_026898455.1 Plectranthus barbatus | reverse complement strand
GCACTCAAGTGCTGGAGTATATTCTGAAACTGATATAACTGTGCAAAAAAGGCAAAAATATTCTAAGTATTGAATCACCAGCTGACCAGTCACCAGTTGTCAGCTGCGTACTGATTAACCAGCACCAGCTGACCAGTTGCCAGTTGTCAGCTGTGAGTAAGTAGCGTGCAAGAAATCAATTAACTTTATTTCCGCTGCGTAACGTATATACTCTGAAAAACGGGACCAACAAGTGGTATCAGGCGCGGTCGGTCTTTCTAGACTGGTCGTACACTGAGTCGCTTAGGACCGAGATCCAAGTTTCCTTGCACTCTACTCTTTCTGTCTGTTGATTAGCTCAGGTACACAAGATGAATGTCCCGAAGCTGATGAACTACAATCCGGAGAAGCATGATATATGGCGAAAGAGGTCGTTCATTCAGCTGAAAAGCGTCCATCCGGAGATGAAAGACGTACTGGAGAAAGGGCCGATCGAGATCACCAAGACAAGGCATCAGTTAGGAGATCAACCAGCTGCTGAGATCCCAAAGCCCCCAGAAGAATGGAACGCTGAAGACAGGAGGCGGAATCAGCTGGACTCCGTTGCTCTTGATATGATCCTATCATCTCTCCCTGAACCGTTGATGGAGGAAGCCCTCCAATTTGACACTGCCAAAGATGTCTGGGACTACATTGATAGTCTCTGTACTGAGACAGATCAGATGAAGCGCAACAAGTTGCAAGTTGCGGTGGACAAGTACGAGCCATTCCAGATGCTGACTGGTGAAACCATCAAGGAGATGGAGGCTAGATTCTATGCCATAGTCATCGAGCTGAAGTCTTTGGACAAGGAGTACTCGAATGCAGAGCTTAATGCAAAGATCCTGTCAAAGATGCCCAAGGAGGACTGGTTTGTGAAGACCACATCTCTTAAGGAGAAGGATCTATCCAAGATGACTCCCAAGGAGTTATTTGCTCAGCTCCAGGCACATGAGTGGGATATCCAAATGGTGAACAAAAATGAAGCCATTCGGACCGTTGGATCTCCCAGCATCAAGACACAAGACGAAGCCTACTTCGTCAAGAGGGATTTCAAGTGGAAGCACAAGAAGCCTTTCCACACTGACAGACCTGCTGGGCCGCACAACCAGCAGAAAGAGATCCCATCCCCGTCGGGATCTAACTCAAAAGGCAGCGAGAGCTCTATCGCAGATCTTGAGCAACAAATGAAGAGACTGGCTATTCTTCTGGAGAAAGCCAAGTCGAAACAGGGAGTATCTCTTAGCTCAACTGATGGAAAATCCGTCAAGAGAGCTCCCCGCGCGTGTTATCAGTGCCAATCCCCTGACCATCTCAAATTTGAATGTCCACAAGTGGATAAAGATGAGCGGGAAAGGCTGAAGAAGCTCTTTGAAGAGCGTGCATCGAAGGCCGTTGCTAAGGCGATGCTGACCAGGACAGAGGTTCCTGATATTCCTGACCATGATGATGGAGAGTATGCATCAGATGAAGAGTCAGAAGAGGAAGCGCTACTGGCGCTGATGGTAGCTTTTGGAGAGGAAGCACATGAAGAATGTGCTGACAGTGAGGAGGAACAAGCACTGGCTGCTGACGACCAGGTACAATCTGTTCCTTCATTGCACATCATGTCTCCATGCATCCTACACGATGCTGAGTCACATTGCTCCGACTCAGAGGTTGTCACTATAGACATTCTTCAACTAGAATTTTTGAAATTTTATGAAATAAAGAATGTCTTGGCTGGCGAAAACACCTCGCTGAAAAATCAGATTTCTGTTTTGACCAATGAGATTGAAAAATTGAGGTCAATCGGTGAAGAGCTAGCCACTCTGAAAAAGACTCACTTTGAATTGCTTCAAAATTTTCAAATTGCAAAAACTGAGCGAGATAATTTTCCCAACATCGTTCTGGAGCAAGAAAATAAAATAAATTTTTTGAATAAAGGCTCCAAAGATTTGGAAAAGGCTCTAAGTCATTGGAGAAAGCCGACTGATAAGTCCGGATTGGGATTTTTAAAGGATTTGAGCAAAAACCAACCCGAACAAATCAATGCTGGCAAGGGTAAGGGCAAACTGGTAAATGCATCAGCACCAGCTGGCAAAACTAGTCAGTCCCGTATGGCTGATCAGCACAGGAATAATAAGACCAGATACATAGGTGAGTCATCACGACAAAATCCTCAACTGGCAAAATCCTCTGCTGACAGGACGCCAGCATACTAAGCCAAATAATTCTAAGGCAATGAAGTCAGCGTTAGCTACCAGTGGAATCCGACAGCCAGCACCAGCTGTCAAGAGAATCCACGCACAACCTCGTAAGTATGCCAGTCACCAGCATACTTACAAGGGATCCCAATCTCAGAGTAATTCTGAGAGAAGGACAATACCTGATAGGAGGAATACCTATCAGAGGCCTGAGCCCAATCACAAGTTTTCTCAAAGGGCTGTGAAGGCTAGCCATGGTGGTCCACACTTCCAGAGACCACGAAGGCAACACACACAACCGGAAAAACATTTCCGAAACTCTCAGCGGAAGAATACTTCCAAAGGAGTTGCACACACAGCCACACCTTCCCAAACCAATCTCATGCATTATTTCAAAAGGAAGGGAAAGGCTACTGATGATATCAGCAAGGGTAAAACCAAGCTGAAAATCACTAAAGTCTGGATTCCGAAAGGAATCATTCAGCGATCTAACCCTGCAGGACCCGCAGAAGATCAGGGACCTAGATAAATTCTTTATCTTTCTTGCAGGTACAGGATCATGCAACACAGCTTCAGATGTCGAGAAGAAGGATATCAGCATAGAGTACATCAGAACTGACGATCAACTGGCTGATATTTTCACCAAACCTTTGCCAGAAGCAAGATTCAAGGAGTTGTGCATCAAACTCGGACTTATGGAGATTGATGCGAGCCCTAGTGTTGAGGAAGAATGAGTCCCAGCTCTCATTCTGTTCTTGATTTTCTGAAGGATGCTGATTAAGACTAAGTCCAAGCTCTTAGTCTTCATGCTTTCTTTAGTAGTAGCTCAAAACCACAGGTGGTATCTACTGGCAGAACTTATTCCATAAACAACGAAGGAAATGAGTCCCAGCTCTCATTTCGAATTTGCCAGCAGTAATGCACCATCAGTCGAAGTAAAATTGGGTCCCAGCTCCCAATTCCAAGCAATGCTGAAGAAGTGAAGAGAAGATTATGCGGAATGAATTGAGTCCAAGCTCTCAATTCTTTCAATCTTTCAAGTTGTCAGCAGACAACTGGTGATATATCAACGACTGGTGAAAATTGAGTCCTAGCTCTCAATTTGTCTAAGTACACGGGAACCAGTTGTGAGTATCAGTTGTCAACTCGTAAGAAGGCCATACTGGCAGGGGGAAGTGTTCAACTGGCATATCCTGCTGATGACCAGTTATATTACTGATGACCAGTTGAGTCCCAGCTCTCAACTGACGATCTCTTGAAGTCCAGGAGTCGTGCCAGCTGTCGCAGAAATGGCGGGAATGTTCAAATCCTCTTGCGTGTGCGTATCTCAGAATTTAATGCGGCATTTAATGCCACATTTAATGCGCACAGTGACTGCGCGGTCAAAAGCACATTTGCAACCAATCAGAGAACGCCATGTCAGCTACACGGCGTAGCCCACGTCAGCACGACCGCCCACGTCGCCACAGGGAACCGGGCCCTGCTGATGACCATTGATTCTCACTTTCTGAGAATTCATCTCGGTCGTTTAATCCTGCATGGCCTTAGTATTTATATCCGACATTCTTCTCGGATAAACCTTTACGTTTCCTTTACAATCCGAACACTTTTCTTGTCCATCTTCCAAAAAATTCCCTGAAAATATGGCATCTTCATCCAAACCCGCTGCTGATAAATCATCTTCTTCTACTGAATCCCTAGATTTACCATTGGCCGAAGCCCACATGCCTACTTTTACAGGCATCGTGAAGGAAGAAGATATTGACTATACCTATTCTTTCAACAAGTTAGTCCAGTTGAATAAAGCAGCCACCCGACATCGCCTCTCTCACGCACAGATACGCACAGCCCAAGTTCAGAAGGAGAAGATTCTGAACGACAAGCTGGCGGAGAAGCACCACGGCCCGGAGCTGATGGAAATGATCGACCACGAGCAGCTCCGCCCGTACCTGACGGCCACTCCCAGGAACTTCCACCCACACTTGGTCACCGAGTTCTATGCTCGTGCGGTGATAGCTGACGACAGGAAGTCCTTCACCACGTCGGTGTTCGGACACCTGATCACCATTGATGTAGAGTACCTAGCCAACCTCTTTGGGCTGAGGAGTACTGGTGAGGAGGTGGCGACGTACTTCAAGGACGATACGGTGGAGTTCAGGCGGAGGTGGACTGAGTGGAAGAAGCCAGAAGTGACTGTCTTCAAAACTGGCATGAAGAAGTCCGAGATGCAAGATTTCTGGCAGATGGTATGCGACATTGTTGTGCGCATGCTCCAGTGTGAAGTCGGCTCCTATGCCGAACTAAGCCTGAAGAAATTCTCCATTATGTGCGCGCTGGAGGACGGCATATATGGCAACTGGGCCGAGTTCATCTTCGGTCGGTTGCTGGAGAATGTAGAGAATAACAGTACGGTGAAGGCTGAAGGCAAGTTTCTCCACGCAGTGTCTTTTGGCCTGCGCATCAGCCATATTCTGGAAGTGGAGATGGGAGACCGGATCGACCGAGGGGAGCAACTGGTCGGGTCCGACTTTATCCCTGTCACCAAAGTCAAACTTCCGGGCCCCGACTACAAGAAACCACGCCGGCTGAAGGGGAAGACGGCTGTGGACCCCGATGAGTCTGTTTCTGAAGAAGATGCAGAACAGACATGGGAGGAAGTACCAGCGGTGGCTCTCCCACTGCTAGCTGCGGCCAAGGATGAGCTGAAAAGGAAGCTAGAGGTTGAATCCTTATTCACCTCTATGGAAGAAGCAGTGGAGAAGGCAACCGGCATACATCCTCGGGCATCAGCACAAGTGCCAGCCCCCAGGCCCCCTCCAAGTAAGAAGTCCAAGACCCACCAGCGCCAGCAGCCCCAGCCAGCTGCTGCCTATGACCCTGAGTCAGGGAAGATCTCAATTCCAGTCAAGAAGTCCATCTTGGGACTGACTAAGGAGGAGACCATCGAGAAGATGACCCGAAAGAGGAAGAGGGTCCAGACGAGAGCTCAGAAGCTGGTGGAGCAAGCCAAGAAGGAGCAACAAGCTTCCATTGTAAGGAAGAAGCAGGCTCAGGCAAGGCTGAAGGCCTTGGCCGACCAGCGGAAAAGAGAGGCTGAGCTGGCAGCCCGCGATGAAGCCTTTGCAAAGATAAAGGCTGAGCATGATTCTCAACGTCAGGCGCAACTGGCGGAGCAAGTGCATCAGGTGGCAAAGGGAAAATGGGGAGTTGCCCAAACTTCAAGTGACATGCCACCAGCACCAGCTCCAGGCCAGATCCTCTCTGAAGAATCCTTCACGCGCCTGATGGTCATGGGAGCTGAGGAGGACGTACTATCTCTAGTAGATATGTACCAGCCTGAGGAGGATGTGCCTCAAGTCCCTCCACCCGCGCAAGGGGGTGGTGGAGGTGAATCTGAAGACCCACTGGCCGCGCAAGGGGGTGCCAGTGGAGGAGTTGTAGAGCGGGCGACCACCCCGGAAAAACTGGCGAGTTTCTCAGATGATGCAGAGAAGCCAAGGGCCGAGGAACCAGCTGCTCCAGCTGAGGAGGTGATACATCACTCCATGGTGCAGAGGATGGAGCCCAGGGATCTATTCCCTAATTTTGAAGACGTGGCTCGCCATCCTGCCAGTCGTCCACAAATCGCAGAAGCTTCTACATCTTCTGGATGACCAGCAACATCCTCCCCAGCGCCAGCACGACATGTGCGACATGAAAGGAGGCCATACTTGCTCTGTATCCAAGAGCATCAGCTGATTGATGAAGATACCTTCCAGTCGCGAGCGACAGGGGTACATCGGTGGGAGCACCGCGGGGCAATGGCGTTTCAAAATTCTTGAGTGCCTGAGCCATCAGCATTCAATATCATCCCCATCAGCGGACTCCCCCACCAGTCGGTATACGCTTCGAGGATCTTTGACTGGTGTCTGCCCCTGCAGCCGATGGAGTACTTCAATTTCACTCTCTATGAGTATGCTGAAAACATCACGGCGGAGGTGGAGAATGCCGTTAATGACGAGATGATAACCAGCTACCGAGGACTGTGGAGGGTGAATCCGGAACTATTTCTGGAGTTCCGGAGGTGGAGGATCTTCGACCTGTGCCAGCGCCAGCTGACAGTAGAGAAGCGCGCTGTTTTGTATGCCAGACTAGGGCTTGGTTACTGGAGATCGGAGGAGGCGTGGGCGAATGCATTCATGGATTCTGATCCTGAAAGTCACCAGCAGCTGTCTACCAGGCGAATCAAGCGCCGTTTGAGGAAAATTGCTGAATTCAGACAGCTGACTGGGACTTCCGGCCTCCCTAGGCCAAAAATGGTTAAGCTACCATTCCTCCAGTTCCAGCCCACCAGCCGTGGATACCAGCTGATCTACGCGCTCCGCCGCTTGAAGGTCCTCACCGCTCTCCCCAGGATCCCTCCCTATTTTGCTGTTTTCTTTGACATGACTGCCAGCGCTCTGCTGGTAGACCACATTGTGGAGGAGGATCCCTCCAAAGGTTGGTGGCTGACCACTGCCGTCCCATCTGTTCCTATGGTTTTGGGCGATCTTGTCCCTTATCATGAGGACTGGCAGCTGGTGGATTTCACAGCCCCACCGACTTTTGAACAAGGCCCGCCAGCACCAGCCGAGGTGCGCGCGGAGGAGCCAGCAGCAACCGAGGTGCCCGCAGAGGAGCCCGCCCCAGCGCAGGTATCAGCTGAATCTGAACCAGCAACGGCTCCTTCCGCACCTGATGTGCCTTCCTCTTCCATGGAAGTATCAGCGCAGCCAATCTCTGAAATTCATCCTCCTGCGCAACTTATCGCTTACATCGACGCCAGGATGGATCAACGCTTCGCCACTTTCCAAGCCGATGTAGCGCAGCAAATGGAGTCCGTCACCGCCGGTGTTGCCACCTTTTTGGCGCGGATCCAAGAGGGGGAAAGGGCGCGAGCACTGGCTGAAGAGAACAGGGCCAGAATCGTTGAGGAGGAGAGACGCCTAGCAGCTGAAGAAAGGCGAATTGCTGCTGAAGAAAGGCGGAAGAGAGATCAAGAAATGGCCGAACTTACTGCGATCCTGAGGACTATCACAAGTGCTCGAACTCAGTCACCAGGATCATCCTCCAAGCCATAGTCTACTCTCTTTATGTTTTTGTAAGTAAATCTGTTAGACTAGTCAGTTATCATTCATTGTACATGTAATTGCTAAATCTCTAATGGAATGCTAACTGACAAGTTGATGACAATCTCTTATTGTCCAACAATTGTCTAAGTATTTACTTACCAGCTGAATTTACACATCCAGTGTAATCAGCACCAGCACTCATCTTGCATGTTAAATTTATTTACATGCTTATTCGCTCTGATCTTAATTTC
This sequence comes from Plectranthus barbatus, assembly GCA_026898455.1. Lineage (NCBI taxonomy): Eukaryota > Viridiplantae > Streptophyta > Magnoliopsida > Lamiales > Lamiaceae > Plectranthus > Plectranthus barbatus. Next base: position 582,934 of record JAPKLW010000278.1, on the reverse strand, counting down.
CATATTTTTAAACGAGCAATATCTTTCCTTGGTTGAGGGGGAAGATTTCTTTTAGTTAGAGCTGATGTTGAGGAAGTAATTTCATGGGTTTAGATCTGATAGGTTCCACTTGTAAAACCCTGAAATCCTTTGTAACTTTCCTCATCAGCTGAGTGCTCGCTGGTTAGGCTTTGATCGCACCAAAAAGGGGGAAATTGTTGGGAAATCTGTCTAAGATTTCCTTTCCCAGTAGCTTACTTGTTTAGATTATAGTTTTGGTGGATCAAATCCTAAGTCCTACCAGCGTCAGTTGTCTCTACATAGATCTGGTCTTAAATGTAAAGTCCTGTTTAGGTCTATTAAGTTGTAAGTCGCAGCTGATCAAGACTCATGCTGACACTGTTCACCAGCATGAGTAACGCTTACCACTGGCTACTGTTCACCAGTTGGGAAAAGTTCCATTAGCAGGCGGCTGACAAAGACTCATGCTGACACTGTTCACCAGCATGAGAAGCGCTTATGACTGGCTACTGTTCACCAGTTGGGAAGGATTTCGTCAGCAGGCGGCTGACAAACCTTACCAGGAGAATGCGTGTTCTTACAGTATTCACCAGCGGTGATTTCACCAGTCATGGGAGATTCCGAGAAGAGTTAACATCTAGAGATTTGGTAGACTTTGATTATGCCAGGGCAAGTCACCAGCAGAGACTGCCAGCACAAGATCACCAGAATGATTTACCAGTCAGATGTTACCAGCAGAATTCCAGATTCTCTCTCCCAGCGCTGTAGAGACAAGAAGAAGATTGTCTGAGGAATCAACTGACAAAGGATGACTTTAAGGAAGGATAACTTAAAGTCTATCAGTCACAAGACACCAGTCTTATTCCTCGGACTGACAGAGAGAGCCGTTCTGACACAAAGAGATCTGTGTCAGATAAAGCGGTCAAAGGTATGGTTCCTTCCGGAAAAACATACCTGCCGCCATCAGAAGGACATCCGAGGTCTGACACCTTTCCGGATGTGTCCAAACGGCTAGAAAGTTTGAATCGGTTCCTGCGGCTATAAATACGTCGCAACTACCAACATTCAAAGCTCTCTCTCTGAATCTCGGTTGCTCGGTTGACACATTGAATATTAAGATATCTCTGCTCAACCACCGAAAGAACTGAAGTTATTGCAAGAGCGCATAAAGTACTTTCGAGGCCTTTCCTAAGGCTTTCCGTGTGTTGATTTATCAAACACGAGACTTCAAGCTTTCAGCTTGTAAGTTAAAGATCTCATTTGGTGTTCTTTCTCCTTCGAGAGAGTCCACAGCAGCTCCTGTGCTCACCAGCACTCGAGTTATTACGGGCATTCTGCCGTAGAGACCGTTACGTTCTTGGGAGAACTAAAACACCCAGCTTGCTGTGGAGGTTGAAGTGACGTGCTCGCACTCCACCAGCTGTGAAGAGTTGAAGAAGGATCCAGGACCGGGAGCGGTTGATCTAGTGAACTGGTGGACGAGGCATTCACCAGCTAGAGATAGATCGTAGGACACCTGTACCTGATTACTCTTAGTGGAATTTCCAGTGCTTCGACTGGAGAGTGGACGTAGATCGATTGATCGAACCACTATAAAATCCTTTGTTATTTATCAGCTTTCTGCATTTCATTCATATTTTAAACCCAGCACTCAAGTGCTGGAGTATATTCTGAAACTGATATAACTGTGCAAACAAGGCAAAAATATTCTAAGTATTGAATCACCAGCTGACCAGTCACCAGTTGTCAGCTGCGTACTGATTAACCAGCACCAGCTGACCAGTTGCCAGTTGTCAGCTGTGAGTAAGTAGCGTGCAAGAAATCAATTAACTTTATTTCCGCTGCGTAACGTATATACTCTGAAAAACGGGACCAACATTAGTCAATCACATTCCAGCAGATAGAAAATGTATATTTTTCTGTTTAATATGACAGTAAATAAATAATTTAATTTCAGCAAACAATCGAAAAAAATTAAACTATTCATTATACAGTTCATCAACATATATTAATTCTAGAGATATGTACATATTTATAAGAAAGAACATACAATATTTGTTTTATATAACTTGCAACAATTAAATAAACAAAATAATATAAAACAAACACTTATAATAATCAGAGAAAAGGATATAATCAGACATTTACAAAAAAAAAATTGTATATTTTGTAGTCTTATATTGCAATAAAATGACAAAAGAATAGCATTAAACAATATAAATATTTAAAGTTAGATCAAGACATTATATTGTTCATCTAGTTCAATCAATTTTAAGAGATGGGTACATATTTTCATGATACAACTTACATGTTTTTTAAAACAAACTTGCACCTATCAAATGCATAAAGCGCATAAAGCAAACACCTACTATGATAGTAGACAGACAAAAGAATATAATCAAACATGTAAAAAAATTGCATATTTTTTACTCTCGTATTGCAATAAAATGACAAAAGAACAGCATCAAACAATTTAAGAAATTAAAATTATATCAAAATGTAGTTGAATAAATTTGGAGAGATAGGTACATATTTACATTATACAACTTACATGTGATGTTAAAGAGACTTGCACGAATCTCATAAATAAATCAAACATATAATATGATACAAAACTATCTAAAAATTGAACTAAACATATCATACAAAATGCATATTTTTTATACATATATTGCATTTTTTTTTTTTGAGGGAATACATATATTGCATTAATCTAACAAAAAAATAGCAACAAACATATCATAAAAATCAAAAGTAATTTCTATGAAAAAGTTGCATTTCATTTCTCAAATATATGGATCATTACCCTTCAGTATTATCACAAAAAAATCAAATTACAATTCCAAATTGTCATTTGAAACTCGAGTCATATGCCTACAATCAAGATAAAATTTTGCATAATTATAACATACTATTTGCATTAAATAACATAAAGTCATGACTTTGAACTATTAATTGAATTAATAAAGAGGTCTAAATATTTCTTTTGCTGCGAGCATTCGAAAAATTGCTCATTAATAATTCAGTTAATACCTTATCCGTCATCACCGTAATTTTTTGCCGTTGTTGAATTTTTTTTATTTGCTGCCCAATCTATGACAAAAGTTAACAAAAAAATCCTGATTCAAAACCTTCAAAAAGTTTTAACCAATTCGAGAATATCTCTTACCTAGTAGTCATCAATTTTTCTTCAAATACTTTACAGATCGGTAGTCGTCGATTCTTCTTCAAACCTGTTACAGATTGGCCGCCCCTATTTTTTTTGGCAAAAAAAAGAAATTTAAACACATAAAAAATGAAAATGTTAGAGTGGCAATCGTTCATAAAATGTATGCAACTCTTTCGAGTATTTTTACTGATTGTCGTCGAAGTATTGCAGAAATCCACAGTGGCCGGTGATTTCGCTTGGGTCACTACATTTGAGAGTGAAGTTGTGGGAGGAGTAATTTGCAGTAAATATGGTGCGTGAAAATAATTAATTCGATTGGTGAATTTAATTAAAAAACTGTAAATTCTTGAAAACTGCATCCGATTATCTCTTTAAACAAATAAGTGAGGAGATATGAGTTTGAATTAAAATACAAAAATACCCTTTACTGCAACTTTTTATTAGATTTAACGACCGAATTTTTCAATCTCAAAAATTGATCTGGTGCGTCAATTTTTAAATTGAAAGCTCCAGATTAAGTTTTATATCACATTTAAGAGGTGGTTGCCACTATAATGTACTCCTATATATATATATATATATAGTAGTGATCATATGAGAATAGTTTTTAGTATGAGAAATGAGAATAAATCTCAACCTTTGATTTTGTGATTTCAACGCTCATGATCCATTTCACTCCGTGTGCAGTTTTTCTCGATTATCCTGCAGTTTTGCAAAATTAAAGTTACTTTTGTAATTTTAGCTTTTTTTAAAATCTCAAATAGTATCTCATCAGATTTTTTATTCCTTTCTTCGCGCGATTTGATTTCTTCTTCCTTCTTCGTTCGATTTGATTTATATTTCTTCTCTCGATCATATTTTTTTCTTTGTTTCTGAATTTTGCATTCGTATTCGGTTTCGACTTTGTTAATTGTGCATGAATATAGTTTAAAAAAAATATTTATTCAGATCGACATTCATTTTTACTATTATATTGTGCATCTTTACTGTTAACTTTGTGCATTTTTGTATCGTACAGGTTCATTTATTCCAAAGTGTGTTGATGAGATGAAGCATTTTA
>JAPKLW010000278.1:521692-578695 GCA_026898455.1 Plectranthus barbatus | reverse complement strand
TAAGGGCAGAGTTTTTAGAACTGTTGATGTTGGTATTGAGTTTTATAAAGACTACGCTCGTGTTGCTGCTTTGAAGAAGAATATGTTTAATTTTTTTTAATTCGTATTTATGTAAAAATGAAGTATATCGGGTTAAAAATGAAGTAAATCGGGCTAAAAATGAAGTAAATCGAGCTTAAAATGCAGGTTGCTGTTTGTGTTTAAATATTTTTACAGTTTTAGCCTTTAAAGTCTAAAATTGCAGGATATTGGGGCAAAAATGCCGCGTTTTTCAATTTGCTGAGAATGAATCATGTTCGTCGATTTGATGAGATGGACGCCCGAGATCTATTCTTATTTCTCATAGTAACTCCTATTCTCACCTGATCACTACCATATATATATATATATATAAAAATTATATGGTTACCTCATCTTTATATGTTATATGAGGCTAAATTCTAGACTTTAGATTAAGATTTCAATGATTGTGATTTAAATGAAAGTGAAGAATTTTCGGTGTATTATCTAATGTAACATACTACATTATTGGGTATAATAGTAATTTTGACCCACGGTTTTGAATTATTTGAAACAAAAACCACATCCCCCAAAATTGCATTTTTCTTTCTCCTTTAAAATGTTTCTAAAACTTTAAATAATCATAATTCACTCAATTTAAATTATTCTTTCACGTATTATATATCAAATTAAAGATAATTTAATTATCTTTCAAACGAAATTCATATTACATATGTTCTAAATAATATATTCATCGAAAAACTAAATAATGTAATAGCCTAAACTAAATAATATAACATAATACAAATGATAATGTAATGATATATTTAAAAGTATTGTAACAGTAATAAGGTAATAATTGAGAATTAGATAATGCAAATAGATAACATAGATAATGCAATACAATATGAAGAATAATGTAATGACATATTATGTTGCATTATCTATATTCATTGCGCAGTATCTAATTCTCCTTATTAATATTACAACATTGCATTATCCTTTGTATTAAGTTACATTATTTAGTTTTAGTTATTGCATTGTTTAATTTTAGTTATTCATTATTTAATTTTACTACGATTGTCTTATTCTAAACATATGCAATAGGGATTTCATTTGAAGAGTAATTAAATAATATTTAATTTAATATATAATGTGTTATATATGCTGCATTATTTGTTTACAATTTCAATATTATATAAAAACCTAGAGTCATATTTAAAAAATAAAACAAAAATACGCTATAAAAGATATTGTAGTATATAAAGAATAAAAAATGTATCAACTATCAATCTATCATATAGATAATGTAACATTTATATGGTAAAAATTGGTTTTAATTCTGACAATCGCCAAGGAATTGCAACATTGTGCATATAGATACCCAAGACCACCATCAATTGTTAGTTGCGAAAATCTGACGAAGACTAGCCGAAATAGACGCCGACGAAGAGAAAAATAGCCCAAGCTAGATTAGTGAAGTCGAGCCACCGCAAGCCACCGCAAGCCACCAGAACAAGATTAAATCCTCAAAATCGAATCAGGCATAATGGAGGCAATTGCCAGATATCGACGAACACAAGCACTGTCACAAGAACACACATCAACTAGAACAGAAGGCGAACCGTCGTACCACTGGTAGAAATCAGAAAGTTATGGCTGACAAATCATCAATTTTTTCATCATCGTTGGCGCTCGTAAAAAAAAGTAGATGGAGTACCACCACGGAGAAAATGAGATGCGATGCTTATGAAAAAAAAATTCATAAAGAAGAAATAAAGGTGGAAAGTTAAAAAAATGATAAAGAATATAATTAGAACTTAAAAATAAAAATTAATTAAGATATATTTAATTTTACATGTTAACTGTCACTTAAACAATGATAAATTTAATCTTAATAAATAATAAAATATAAATAGAAAGTCAAAGCCAACATTTTAAAATTGACATTATATAACATTTGAGAGGTGAGTAATATATGATTTGCATATATATATATATATATATATGGATTGAATTTTTGGGCTCCTAAAATTTGGGGCCATGCCCTTGCCCCTCTAGCCCATGCTAATGACCGACTCTCCTTTAAAAGGAGTATATAATATAATAATATTATAAGAACCAATAAATATTTTTGATTGGTAGTTTGTATTTACAATAACTCAGAAACTTGTCTTTTTCTTTGTCTTTTTACTATTTGGACACCAGTTTAAATAAGATACTCCCTCCGTCCCACTTAAATTGTCACACTTACTAAATTCGGCGTCCCAATCGAATTGTCACATTTCCAAAAATGGTAATTTTTTCACACTCAACAATAAAAGATTAATCCCACTAACTCATTCTACACTCACAACTCTTAATTTTCGTGTCGAAAAGAAACATGACAATTGTAATGGGACGGAGGGATTATATTTTTTTATTTTTTTTCCTCTCATCTTTACACAAATATAATTTCAATCATAAATTATACGATATATTTAGCAACTTTGACAATAATTATAACGACAAATAATACCTAGCTTATTCATGTCCTATACCAATTTTATTCGTCATATGACGTTTTATTATTTATTTTATAATTCAATATATTTAATCGATATAAGTATTTGTGTAATTCAGGTTTGACCTATTACCTATATATAATTGATACTATTTTAAATTGTTATCATATATGTTATTTTTGTAATATGCATCACCATTTGTTAAAATGGTTTATTACATAATCGTAAATGCATGATTATTGAATTTATTTGAATCGGCCACAAATCATTATCATGAGATGTAATGTTATATTTAATGAATCGGTCACAAATCATTATCATGAGAATTGTTATATTTAATATCTAACTGCTTAAATTTTATGTAAATTTTTTGAAAATATACCATAATTTAAATAGCCTAATGGAATATGACTTTTAACAGACATAAAACTTTAAAAAATATGATCCAACCAAGATTTGTAGTAAACAAATTAAATTCTCGATGTAGCATTTTCGAATCTTCAAAATCTGCATTAATTCTTTAATACATATGTTGAGACTAAAATAATAGAATGATGTATTGTAAACATGTAGTTATACTACAACATTATTTACGGTTTTACAAAAATTTATTTGAATATAATTAGTAAAAATGAGTACTAAAATGCAAATAGTTAATATAAGATTTTCGTGGAACATTGACTTGGTTTATCAAGTATTTGGAATGAAAATAATATTTTACCAAACTAATTATTTTAAAATTAATTAAGTAATATTTTGTTCTATAATTTTGTCTTACAAACTAATATGGTATGTACAATTTTTTTACCATGATTATTGTTACTTGAGTCATCTGTTCATGATGTTGAAAGAGTTTTGTTTATAACAAGGAGATTATGAGTTCGACTAAGTTTTGGTCCCGATTTCGTCAAGAATTCCTTTATAACTTTATAATCTCATGCGTTTATTCAGTTTTCCCCCATTTTTTTCGACATTCTCCTGCAAAGGTTTCCGGGCACCCGCCGCCGGTACTCACCATTCCTCTCCACCGTCTCTGCGTGTCACGTATGGTTTCTCTCTCAGTTTCCCTCTTTTCTTTATCTCTTTACCTCGTCTCTCACTCACCACGTACGAATGAATTGTAGAATTGTAGAATGAATATACATTTTTTTTCCTCTTCCCCTATATTAGATTGTATTTGCATTTCATCGATGATTCATGCCTCCCAAATATGTTTGTTACTTCTTGGAAAATATGCTTAATTTGCTGTTTGAACTATTGTTAAATTTATGAAATTTTTTGGCCTATATTTACAAGGTGAAGATCGAAATAAGTAATACCTATCTTGTAGGATTTTAGAACAATAAGGTCCTAAATTAGCCTGAAGGTGTGCAATCAAAATATAAATGAAACATAGAGAACCGATCATTAATACTACTGCTGCAACAAAGAGAGAGTTTTGACCTTTTAGATGGTTCACTATGATTGAATTATTTTTATTATGGATTGTGATTTGCCCTTTTTGATTTGAAATGAAATCATTGATTATGATTTAATATATGCAAGGGAATTAATATTGTTGTTCATTTGTAAAGTCCCCAACTGACCTTCCCTAATTTGAGGTCGCGTTACATTGATGTTCAGGTTTTCCAAACACTTTCTCTATTTAAAATAAGCGGAAGACTTAAATAAACTAAAAGACAATTTAATAACATATAAAGAAGTACTTCGAGTCTGAGTTTTAAGAACAACATTCAAAACATTCAACCATTCAAAAGTGGGAAGGATAGAACAAAGCGTGTAGCAGCGTGTGCGTAACGTGATGGATATATGCATATAAAGATGCACATCTCAGGATCTATTAACTTCAAACATCTTCACATCGCCAGTTTACACCCCTGCTCGACCATCCTTGCCGCTCAACCTGCGTATTTTAGAAATAATACGAGGGGCTGAGTACTAATGTACCCAATGAGAAATATGCCCGAAAACATACAATATATATGAGAAGTGCTATGCAATTCACACAGATAAACACGGGGTTTTGTTGAAAAGGACCGTGCTATCTAAAACATTTTATTTCGCACGCGTGCTATTTATATGTTATTATATCTGTTTCAGTGTTGTAACTGGAAGTTGGCCGACTTCCAAGTTACGATGATCAGTCAAGAATGTGAACACACTCAACCTACTGTCATCTAAGTGCACTAGTCTCAGTAATCCATTTTGAGACCCGATCGTTAAAAGATTATTCCCTGGATCCAAAACACAAGAGGACTTTCCACCTCATTCCAACAAACACGTGGGGACAGTTCACCCAGTTCACAATAACATGGGGGCTTCTACCCCAGTTCACTAAATGAGTTCTAGCGCAGTTATGAAAACCTGGTTCTAAACTCATTAGTAATACTCTCTGTGGATGGGAATCGACAGAGGACAGATACAATAGCACAAAACATGCATATCAATCTCAGTTTAAAACAAAACAGTTTTAACACGTTTTCGAAAAAAAAACACACATTTCGTTTGTACTTAAATAGTTTCCCACCTTGTATTAGGCTTTGAGTATAGATGCTTCTCCGCTAGCTCGAGCTAATCCTCCAACTTTCAGTCTCCTACAATCATAAGGTCATAAGTTAGGACAGACGATCTAGGACAAGAACTATCTTACTCATAATACGATTCATGCTTCTAATCATATATTAACCACAATCAATTGAGACTCAAAAAGAAATAAGATCGGATAAAAGGATTAAATCTTCCCATGTATGAGCTCTGTGTCGACCGACAGGGCTCTGTGTCGGTCGACACATCCCTTGGTCGACACAACTCTGTCAACAAACACTGTGTCGATCGACACAACCCTTTGTCGATCGACACAAGTGTGTCGATCCCTCCTCGGCTGACATCCTATCGACAGCTTTATCGACTAGCTCTGTCGATCGACACTTACCTCTCTCGATCGATACGAGTTGTCATTTTCCTTCCCTCGACAATAGCCTCTGTGTCGATCGACACACTCCTGTGTCGATCGACACAGGTCATCTTCTTCGTGAACTCGCAGGAAAACCTGCAACTTCGACGTATACACCTCTCCACACCTCCGATTTAACATGCAATTACATATTTGAGGTTCCTAAACCTCTTAGAATACGATTAACACCTCAAAACTCGATTAAAACACGAAATTTGGAGGTTGGAAGGAAGCTCACCGGAATGACTTTTCCCTCCAGCGACGACGATGATTCCGGCGATGAAACTCGAGTTTCAGACCTTCAGAATGCTCTCTACATGTTGGGGAGCACGACCTAATCGTCAAAACACGGATTCAAGGCCAAATAATCGAGATTCAAGCATAAAACCTCAAAATCAAATTTGACACTCACCTCACCTTCTCTCTTCGATAACTCAGTCGTCTCTCCACTTTACGACGCCCACCTTATATCAAATTGAAGCTTGAAGGAAGCTCTATACGATGGTGGCGGTGGCTTGGTCGATGGTTGCCGGAGTCAGCCGGAAACTGGTCGGAAAGGTGACTGACGGGTTTTGGGGGTGTTGGGGTTTGGGTTGAGCTCTCACACTTTCTCTCTCTAGGCTTGAACGTGGTGGAGTGAAAATGAATACAATTTCCTCCAATATATTTGTATAACTTCCTTATTTCCTCACATATAATTATTATACACTTATATAAGTCTATCTATATATATAAATCCTTATAATTCCATATATGCTTTTATAATTCTAGTATATAAATTCCCAATATAACATTCTCATTTAATTCATGATAAATCATATCATTTTTCCATAAATTCTCAATGAATCTTGATAATTCCTTCAAGATTAATAATATAACCAAGCTCAATATCAAAATTAAATTCTCCAATCATAAACAAATAATTTCCAATGCTTCTCAATTGAGAAATTCTTTATTTATTAAATCCGAATAATTGCTACAAGGTCGAATAATACACGGGATATTACATCCCCTCACCCTTATAAAATTTTGTCCCCGAAATTTACAAAGCTTCGAAAAGCTTGGGATACTTCTCTTTCATTTTGTCTTCCAGCTCCCATGTCGCTTCTTCGCGCCCATGGTGACTCCAAAGCACCTTTATGAGCGGGATCGACTTATTCCTAAGCTCCTGAATCTTACGATCTAGAATCGCTTCTGGCCGTTCCTCATACTGTAAGGCTGGACTCAAGATCACTTCCTCTTGATGAATCACGTGTCTCGGATCATATACATACTTCCTCAGCTCTGACACATGGAATATGCTATGAATGTTACCTATACTCGGGGGTAGTGCCAATTTGTACGCTACTGGACCAATACGCTCCAAAATCTCATACGGTCCCACATAGCGCGGTCGCAGTTTACCTTTAACTCCAAAGCGCACTATTCCTCTGGTAGGCGAAACCTTGAGGAATACCTTATCCCTGACTTCGAAACACAATTCAACCCTCCTTGAGTCGGCATAAGACTTCTGCCTACTCTGCGCTTCCCTTATTCTTCCTTTGATCTATTGGATAATCTCAATCATTTCATTAACGACGTCTGGTCCAATAACCTTTCGTTCTCCTACCTCATCCCAATACAGAGGCGAACGACACTTCCTCCCATACAAAGTCTCATAAGGAGCCATTCCGATTGTTGCCTGATAACTGTTATTATAAGCAAACTCAATCAGAGGCAAAATCGGCTCCCAACTGCTTCCTCGATCTAGGACTACAGTTCTCAACATATCTTCGAGAGTTTGGATTGTCCTTTCAGATTGTCCATCTGATTGAGGGTGAAACGCTGTACTGAAATTCAGGCGAGTCCCCAATTCCTGTTGTAAACTCATCCAAAATCGGGATGTAAACTTCGCATCTCTGTCAGACGTAATAGATTTTGGCACTCCGTGCAGTCTGACTATCTCTTGGACATATATTTGAGCTAACTTGTCTGACCCATAATTCACCTTGATCGGTAAAAAGTGAGCACTCTTGGTTAGACGATCCACAACAACCCATATCACCGTATTCCCTTTCTGTGAACTTGGTAACCCCGTTACGAAGTCCATGGTGATATGTTCCCATTTCCACTCAGGGATGTCTAACGACTGCAACTTCCCATACGGCCGTTGATGTAATGCCTTAACTTGCTGACATACCAAGCATTTTTCCACATATAAGGCTACATCCTTCTTCACACCGACCCACCAGTACTTGGTTTTCAAATCTTGATACATTTTAGTACTTCTTGGGTGAGCGGTATACGGCGTATCATGAGCTTCACTCAAGATCTCATTCCTTAGCTCCTCACTGCTCGGCACTAAGATTCTATCCCTAAATAACACTGCACTGTCGGGTGCTTCCCTATACTCTCCCACTGACTTGACCTTCAGCTTCTGACGCAACTTTTCAATTTCTGCGTCTCCCTTCTGTGCCTCAATGATTCTCTCTCTCAAATCCGGCACTACTGTCAAAGCTGCTAGATCACATCTCTTCCTCTCTGAGGGCAAAATTACTTCTAAATTGAGTTTCTCAAACTCCGTAATCAGACTGCCTTCTCTCGTAAGCATACAGCCTAGCTGAGCTTCTCCTTTCCTACTCAAGGCATCAACCACTGAATTTGCCTTGCCAGGGTGATAATTTATCGTCAGATCGTAATCATTCACAAGTTCTAACCATCTCCTCTGCCTCTGATAAGTTGATATTTTTACCAACTTATCTATTGTTTCTTTGTCTATTTTGGTGATGTTTGAGTTGTTTTTCGTGTCTTTTTGAGCATACATTGGCTTTTGTGCTTTTTATGGTGTGTTTGATGAATCATGCAGGTTTTTGGATGAAAATCGGAGGAATTTGGAAACTTGTTCGTCACAACTTCGGAGAAGATCGATAAAAGAACTCAACGAGATCGACGCAGGAGTGCTGAAGTAGGACCACCATCGATCGACGCCAACTGGCCATCGATCGACGCTGCTTTGTCCTTCCCGTCGATCGACACGAGTTGGCCGTCGATCGACGGAGTGTTGCCGGCCAGATCATATCTTTTCTGATTTCGGAAGATATACACATATCTAACTCCTAGATATGGTAGGATTCATCCACCACACTATAAAAGGGCTGAAGAATTCGAAAATCACAAGAAAGAGAGCAGGAGAATAATAGAGAAGAGAATTAAATTGAGAGAAACATCACAAGGAAGAAGAAGAAGATCACTGGGTTGGAGATTGAATTTCTTGGGAATATTCAGTTTTCCTATTTATCTTTTCTTGTCTTGTTCATTGTCTATGATGATTAAGATTAGAATTATGTGTAACTAATTGTCTTCTCAGATTCTAGGTTTTCAAACTATCAATATAAGCATGTTTTAATTAATTGAAGTTATTTTTCCTTTCCCTCACAGTTTGTGAAATCTGGTTTTATTCTTAATCTTGGGTATGCTGGCCACACACTTAGGATTACATAGTTGAGAATTAGAGACGTAACTGTAATAGTTTTCAATGGAAAGAGATTTTCACAATACAATTTGATTTCTTGTCGTAACTGAAGGAAATAGATTGTAGGAATAAATCTGTAGAACTTTAGGAGTTAGTTAATTAATCTTGAGACCGACAGGAGATAGATAATTAATTAATCTACTTTATGAATTGTCCAACAAAGAAGTTCATAATAGCTTTCTGATGTTCCACTGTGCAGAGGATTTAAAATTGGAAAATAATCAATTTATTTATGCATGCCATACTTGATAGGGAGAAAAGCCTAGAATCTGTACTTCTCATCCATTAAGTCTTTCCAAATACATTTATTTTTAAAATTGTTTTCTTGAAATAATTAAGATTCAAACCCTTTTTATTTTAGTTCTACCTATCCAGTATTTTAAGAACTTATAAGTTAGTACTTAGGATTTTTCTTTGCGAGCAGATTCTATTGGCCTTCCATCTATGAGTTCTGTCGAGGATGGATTACAAGCTGTGATCGCTGCCAGAGAACCGAAAACATCTCGCGTAGGGATGAGATGCCTCAAACACCGGTCGTCAAAGTCGAGATATTTGATGTTTGGGGAATCAACTTCATGGGACCCTTCCCGCCATCTCACGGGTTCTCCTACATCCTGCTTGTGGTGGACTACGTATCAAGATGGGTTGAAGCAGTTCCAATAGCCGCCAACGATTCAAAAGCAGTCATCGAATTCCTTCAGAAACTCATGACGCGATTCGGCACGTCAAGAGCCCTGGTAAGTGATGGGGGGTCTCATTTTTGTAACAAATGGCTTGCCTCTCTTCTTTGCAGGTACGGAGTCAAGCACCGTGTTACTACCCCCTACCATCCTCAAGGGATCGGGCTGACGGAACTCTCCAACCGAGAGATCAAGCAGATATTGGAGAAGATGGTAAAGCAGTGGAAAGATTGGGCTGAGAAGCTCGATGATGCTCTTTGGGCATACCGCACCGCTTACAAGACTCCCATAGGGACCTCTCCGTATCAACTTGTCTTTGGGAAAGCATGCCATCTCCCCGTGGAGATGGAGCACAAGGCTTGGAGAGCTGTGAAAGAGTTAAATTTAGACTGGAAGATGGCTGCATCAGAACGTGCCTTGGTGCTGAACGAACTACAAGATTTTCGAGACGAGGCCTATGAGAATAGTATCATCTACAAGAGACGAGCGAAAAGGTTCCACGATAAAGGAATCCGCCCCCGCATCTTCAGTCCGGGTGACAAAGTTCTCCTATTCAAATCTCGACTTTGCTTCATACCCGGGAAGCTGCAGTCAAAGTGGGCAGGGCCATATACCATTGCCCGCCAATTTCGCAATGGTGTAGTCAAACTAGCTGGCCAAGATGGAAGGAACTTCATGGTGAACGGATAGAATTTAAAGTCGTACTACACCCCTCTCGACATCTGCGTGGTGGAGAAGTACTATCTCAACCGTTTGTAGGGATACAGGTATCGTCGAGCTAGCGACGTTAAACCAAGCACTTGTTGGGAGGTGATAAGCTCGTTTTTCTACCCTCTTATCGCATTGTTTTTCTTTTCTTTTATGCATTTTAGTTTTTTTTTCTTGAATAAACTGAGCATGAGTATATATTAGAGGGTGTTATGCTTGCCATGGTAAGATTTCGCAAGTTTTAGGCCAAATCCAATGGAGAACCCGTACCAAAAGCAACAGATGTTCAAGAAACAGTCACTACTTCTTCCACCGTTGGAATCTGAGCTAATGGAGCATCGAATTTGAAAGATCTTTGAGTTATCTTTCCAACGCAACTGGAATCGGATCAATCGGAGTTTGGATGCAAAAGTTATGGCCAAAACCGTGAGACTGCGCAGAAGGGTCGGAAGTGGCAGAAACTTCTCTGTTTCAACCGAAATGAAGCCATCTCGGCCGGGCCGAATTCTCCATCTCGGTCGTGGCAAGGGCCATCTCGGCCGAGACAGACTTGTTTGGCGAGATTTGGTGAGATTTTCACATATTTTGGGCGAGAATTGCTTGGGGAACAAGATATACATCAATTTGGAAGCAATAAATCATACCTTTTGAAGATATGCATCCAAGGCCTCAACCCTACTACTATATAAACTCTTCAATAGCTCAGAATTAGGAGCCCCTTTAGTTTTGAAACCCTTTCTTTTAGTTTTTATCTTCTTCCCCCTTTACAGTTTTTACACCTTTATTTTCTGTTTTCTTTAGAATTCCTCTTTACTTTTTGTTGAACCTTTACTTTTCAATGCAATCTTTATTTTTCCCTGCAATGTTTATCTTTAATATGTTAGGCTAGAACCCTAAACAGGTTCTAGGGTTTCTCCTTCTGTGATACATGTTTTGATTCAATAATTCAACCCTTTTATTGGTTTAAACTCTTTGATTTTATTTCAAATCTATTTTTAATTGAAGGATCGAGAGATGAAGATTGAAATAGGTTTTAGTTATTAATTGAAGGACCGAGAGGTGAAAATTGATAATAGGAAGTGAGAGTTTAATACCTTTGATTTTCTGTCCGACCAAGAAGAATTCAATTGTAGGAAAAATCTAATCTTTATTGAAATTGATTAATTGGTGTGTTTGAGACCGAGAGGAGATAACCACTAGTTAGTAATTTAGGATTTAATTGCCCGACCAAGGAATTAATTCCACATTAATAGATTTTCCACCAAAATTATTTTTGATGGGTTTGAATATTTGTTTCTTGCATGTTGATCAGTTTGGTAGATTTCCCTAGAATCTGTGCTTTCTAATATTTGAATTCCATCCTTTTTATTTACTTGTTTTGAAAAACCCAAAACCTTTTGAATTGATTTACCCAAACAAGAGTTTTAAAAACTATATTCAGTATATGATTCCCCTTCGTTGTACTATCCTTGTGGGATCGACCAACCCCTGGATTGTCTATAAATTTATTTGCCCTTTGCTATAATTTGTATGCAGATTTAGCATCGATCAGGAGGTAACCCAACAATTTTCCTTTTTCTTTAGTTTCAGATTTTCAATTTTCAGAGTCAGGTCCCGTCGATCGATGAGGAAATCCCGTCGATCGACGGAAGTTTTCAGGCGTCGTCGATCAACACTGCATGTGTCGTCGATCGGCGACAAAACCCTGCCAAAAAAAATTCAATTTTAGCATCGATCGACGCTGAACAAGCGTCGATCGACGCCCGCAATTCAGAGGCGCGAACAAAAAGCATAAAAACGGGATTTCATCCCATTTTTCAAACACAAACACACACGCACACACACTCTCAACCCAAAAACGCCCCGGTTCGATTTTTTCTCCAAAACTCGCTAAATTCACGCAAGATACGTGTCCTAGACTACTCCTCTTCGATTCTTTAACGATTTTTGCATGATTTGAGCATGATTTTGGTGATTTTGGCCATTGGAGCCCTGATTTCAATTTCTCGCTTGTGTGTCGATTTCATTGCAAATTTTGCTCGTTAGTCGATATGTATGATAGTCTTAGTCGATATATGTGCTTTATGTTAATTTGTATCCGTTGGAATTACTTAATTTTGATGGTAGCAAGTTTGGGGGAAATCCTTAATTTGGGGGAAATTTTGAATTTTTGTTTTTAAGGATAATTGTTGAATTGGGGATGTACATTGGTTGTTTGGGATGTGAATTGCATCAATTTGAATTCAATTTTGCATGGGTAGAAGCACGATGAGTTTAATTGCAAATTTTGTTCGATGATTTTGTGCTTGAGAATATGTTTGATGATTGTTGAATATTTGCTAACAATTTTTTGTCTATCCTTGCAGTAAAAATGACTGATACACCAACTTTCAACTCCCAAGAGGCCGTGGATCGTTATCGGAGGTTCGGGGGTAGGAAGTACACCATCAAGCAGATGTTGTACCCCTGCCCGAGGATGATGAAGAAACTCGGCATCCGGGAGGACGTTCTGACCATGCTGGAAAGGGTTGGATGGAGGACCTGGATGACACGACGATGGCCGACTTACCCATCGCTCGTGGTGGAGTTTTTGGCTACCCTTGAGGTGTTCGAGGTCGAGCCGGAGTCCGAGCCCACCTCCATAAAATTCCAGCTGAACAATGAGACCTACATTCTTCCGAGGGACGTCCTCGACAAGCTATGGGGAGTCCCAATTGACGGCACTGGACCCCTACGGCGAGCTTCAACAACGTCGAATTTTGGAGGCTGATTGCAGCCGATGCCCCAGCTGATCCAACCCTCTTCGACGTCGGCAACCTGAAGGCATTTTCAATCGACAACCCCAGATTTTGCTACCTTCAGCGATGCATGGGGGTGTCCATCTCAGGACGGCACGAGAGTACCAAGGTGAGAGTGGGGGAGCTCTACGCCTTGTACTGCTTCCTCACTGGAGACCACTTCAGCTTCGCCGCCCTCATCATGGACCATTGGAGGCACCAGCTAAAGGCCACAAAGGGCAACATTTGGAGCGGGGGATTGATCACCCTGATTGCCGAGCATCTGGGGATCGACTTGTCCGACCTCGAGGTACTTCAGGACGAGCAGGGATTGGGCACCGAGCTCTTAGTTCGGATGCAGGTTCTTCTACCCCGCGAGGGCGGATGGCTCTTGAAGATGTCGAACGGGGACAAGTTCCTGTTGCCGCAGTCGGACCTCACCCGAGTCACCGATTATCACTTCCGTGATAATTGGTTGATGAGTTCCCCCGCCCACTTGGGAGTCATGGTTGGAGCCTGAGGAGGAGCATGCACGTCCAGAATCATTCACCGACTGGAGGCACAGGCCGGACAAGGACAGTCTGATATCCCATCACAGCAGGGGATGGGGGATGATGCGCACTTGCAGCAGCACGTAGGAGTTGAGGATGCAGCACCCGGATGGACAGGTTGGGCGTCGACCAGTCACTACCCCGGAGAGTCTTCCTCTTTCGGAGTTGACTTGGCGACCCTCTACCTCTACATGCAGCAGCAGGCAGCCTTGCAGGCGACGGAGCGACAACTTCAGGGCCAGTTTCACCAGCACGTGACCACGAGGCTTGACACACTCGAGGATCAGATGCAGAGACGGCTCCAGAACACCGAGCCGGACTCCACCTACATTCGCCGCCAGCGAGAGTGTCGGACCCGCAGGCGGTTACTTGCCAATGATGCCGCCTCGGATACAGAGATGGATGATGCCCAGAGGATGAGTGAGGTACCGTTTCTCTTTTCCTATCTAACTTGTAAATTTGTCCACTCCTCGGAGTGAAACAAGTTTGGGGGGATGATGATCGGAAAAGGGAAACATTTTTGTTTGTTTGTATTCCATTCACTACTTTCTTTTTATTTTTGTTTCTATTTGTGTTTTGTTTTCAAACCATCACCATCCTTGTTCTTTTGCTTCAGTGTGAATAATTGATCTCTGCAAGGCTTTTTCTTCAAAATTAGTATTACATTGAATTCTGGATTTGTGATGCTTATTATGATAAGAAGTCTAGAGAATTATTATAGGAGCTTTTGAACATAGGGCAGTCGGAACTTTGGATTATGTTGGTGTTGAAAATATGATTTATCTTCTCCTTGGAATTGTGATTATTGATTTGGATTTGAGATATTTGTAAAATAAGCATGATAATCTATGTGATAAGAGTAGCCGATGATAGGAGTTTTTTACTTGATAAGTTGAGCTTTGAATTATAAATTATTGCATGAAAACTGATTAAAGTTGGATAATTTTTTAGGAGAACAAAAATTCAGCCCTGAGAAAAATTTGTGCCTATCTTTCTTTTGTTGAGTGTCAGGATTAATGATTTATTTCCTAAATTTGACTTATTTCTCTCTTAAGATTGCATTAAGTGTGGTAATAGGGTGAATATGATTTTAAGCAAGTTCTTTCATAGCCATCTCCCATACACCAACCTTAAATTTCCACTTGTAGCCCCTTTGAGCCTAGAATGAGAATTTCTTTGATTAGAAGGGTTGAGGAATTGAAAATAGTGAAATATTTGGAAGGTGCTTGATGAGAGATATGAGTTTGAGTCCAAGAGGGAAGAATATGGGTTTCCTTGGGTAGAAAAAGAAAAAGAAGTAAACATTGAAAAAAAAAAATCATGAGCTTGATGATTGTAGTTCACTATCAAAAATTGAAAGAAACCCTAGAAAAAATTTTGTAAGGACAAGAAGGGACAAGGACGTGTTGTGGTTATGATATGTTTGGTTTGTGGGGAAGAATTGTTGAAATCTCAGTCACTTAGCCAAATCTATCCCACCTTTTAGGTAAGCCACATTACAACCAAAATAAGACCTAATTGATTCCCTAAAAATCCACACTAACAAGCAATGGAGAGATGAGAAATCTGCCAAACTTATGGTGAAATAATCTGCAATCTTGGGTGAGTGAAAACAGAACCCTTTACTCTTTGAGCGATGAGTGCAAACACTTCCCGGTGAGGTTCCTCCTCAATAATTAACAATGAAAATCTTGTTTTGATTGCATGGTTTATGTGAATAAGTGATGCTTGGATAATAAAATAGACTTGTGAGGCATTGCCCACTTTTATCTACATGTGATTTAATTTCTTATCTTATAGATTGATCGAGGACGATCAATGGTTTAAGTTTGGGGGAGTTGATAAGTTGATATTTTTACCAACTTATCTATTGTTTCTTTGTCTATTTTGGTGATGTTTGAGTTGTTTTTCGTGTCTTTTTGAGCATACATTGGCTTTTGTGCTTTTTATGGTGTGTTTGATGAATCATGCAGGTTTTTGGATGAAAATAGGAGGAATTTGGAAACTTGTTCGTCACAGCTTCGGAGAAGATCGATAAAAGAACTCAACGAGATCGACGCAGGAGTGCTGAAGCAGGACCACCATCGATCGACACCAACTGGCCGTTGATCGACGCTGCTTTGTCCTTCTCATCGATCGACGCGAGTTGGCCGTCGATCAATGGAGTGTTGCGGGCCAGATCATATCTTTTCTGATTTCGGAAGATATACACATATCTAACTCCTAGATATGGCAGGATTCATCCACCACACTATAAAAGGGCTGAAGAATTCGAAAATCACAAGAAAGAGAGCAGGAGAATAATAGAGAAGAGAATTAAATTGAGAGAAACATCACAAGGAAGAAGAAGAAGAAGATCATTAGGTTGGAGATTGAATTTCTTGGGAAGATTCAGTTTTCCTATTTATCTTTTCTTGTCTTGTTCATTGTCTATGATGATTAAGATTAGAATTATGTGTAACTAATTGTCTTCTCAGATTCTAGGTTTTCAAACTATCAATGTATGCATGTTTTAATTAATTGAAGTTATTTTTCCTTTCCCTCACAGTTTGTGAAATCTGGTTTTATTCTTAATCTTGGGTATGCTGGCCACACACTTAGGATTACATAGTTGAGAATTAGAGATGTAACTGTAATAGTTTTCAATGGAAAGAGATTTTCACAATACAATTTGATTTCTTGTCGTAACTGAAGGAAATAGATTGTAGGAATAAATCTGTAGGAACTTTAGGAGTTAGTTAATTAATCTTGAGACCGACAGGAGATAGATAATTAATTAATCTACTTTATGAATTGTCCAACAAAGAAGTTCATAATAGCTTTCTGATGTTCCACTGTGCAGAGGAATTAAAATTGGAAAATAATCAATTTATTTATGCATGTCATACTTGATAGGGAGAAAAGCCTAGAATCTGTACTTCTCATCCATTAAGTCTTTCCAAATACATTTATTTTTAAAATTGTTTTCTTGAAATAATTAAGATTCAAACCCTTTTTATTTTAGTTCTACCTATCCAGTATTTTAAGAACTTTTAAGTTAGTACTTAGGATTTTTCGTTGCTCCTTTCCTTGAGGGATCGATAATTTTATTTGCCGCTATATTATTAGCTTTGCTAAGTCGCGGGTTAAAAATATACGCGATCAGCCTCATATTCAGATTCTTCTGTTCAAAGAAATACTTCAGACCCTTATGATCTGTGAATATAGCGCACTTCACTCCATAGAGATAGTGTCTCCAAATCTTCAACGTATGGATTACAGCTGCAAACTCTAAATCATGAGTTGGATAATTTACTTCATGCGGTCTTAACTGCCTTGACGCGTAAGCTATCACCTTCCCGTCCTGCATCAATACACAACCTAGCCCATTCTTCGAAGCATCAGTGTAAACTTCAAAATTCTTATCTGCTTCTGGCACTGCTAAGACTGGCGCAGTTGTTAAAAGTTACTTTAGCTTCTGGAAACTTTCCTCACATTCCTCTGACCATACAAACTTTACACCCTTCTGCAGTAACTGAGTCATCGACTTTGCAATATTTGAGAAGCCCTCAATGAATCTTCGGTAATAACCGGCTAAACCCAGAAAACTGCGAATCTTGTTCGGCGTTGTCGACAATTTCCAGTCCATCACCGTCTGAATCTTGGCTGGATCTATCTTGATTCCATCAGCCGACACAATGTGACCTAAGAATGTCACTTCTCTCAGCCAAAATTCACACTTGCTGAATTTTGCATACAACTTTTCCTCTCTCAGAGTCTGCAATACCGTTCTCAGATGCTGTTCATGTTCTACTTAGCTCTTCGAGTATATCAGAATGTCATCGATAAACACCAACATGAAATTATCAAGATACGTATGAAATACTCGATTCATTAAATCCATGAACACGGCTGGAGCATTTGTAAGTCCAAACGGCATTACTATGAACTCGTAGTGACCATATCTAGTTCTGAACGCTGTCTTTGGAATATCCTCTTTCCTGATCTTCAGCTGGTGATACCCCGATCGCAGATCGATCTTAGAAAATACCTTTGCTCCCTTGAGCTATCGAATAGATCATCGATCCTTGGTAATGGGTATCTGTTCTTCAGCGTCAGCTTATTCAGCTCTCGATAATCAATGCACTTACGCACCGATCCATCCTTCTTTTTCACAAATAGAACCGGTGCACCCCATGGTGACACGCTAGGCCTAATTTATCCCATATCCAATAGTTCCTGTAGCTGGACCTTTAATTCTTGCAACTCTTTTAGGGCCATGCGGTACGGTGCTTTAGAAATTGGTGCCGCACCCGGTTCCAAATCAATAGTAAATTCCACTTGCCTATCTGGCGGTAACCCTGGTAGTTCCTTCGGAAACACATCTTCGAATTCTCTTACTATGGGCACATCCTGCACTTTTAGTTCTGGTTTTTCTTCTCCCTCCAAGTACACTAAGAAGGCTTGATTCCCTGCCTTACGCAACAACTTCGTTGCTTGAATTGCAGAGATCACAGGTACTCTCTGTCTCCTTCTAAATCCATGCACAACTGACCCTTCATTCCCTTGCTGAGGAATGATCACTCTCCTCTCGCAACATAAAATCATCGCCTTATTCTCTGACAGGCAATCCATTCCTAGGATTACATCTACATCCTAAATATTCAATACATTTAATTCTGCCACTCGAACCTAATTCTCGTTAAGCTTGATTCTCAAGTCTTGGCACACTAAAGTAGAAATAGTGGTTTCCCCTGAAGGTATTGCTACGTTCAAGTCTTGACTATTCTTTTCTACCTTAAGTTCTAGTGCCTCAACACATGCAGATGAAATGAATGTATGTGATGCTCCAGTATCAAATAATACCATAATGGGTATATTATTAATGCATCCCATACCTGCCAGATTCCCATCATCCTGGTTTCCATCCAAGGCATAGGCTCGGGCTCTCCTTTGCTGTCCATCACCACCCTGCTGGTTACCCTCTTGGTTCCTGGGTGGAGCCTGATTGCCCTGCCTGCATCCTCCTCTATTTCCGGCATTGCCTCTCCATGGCTGGCGGTGCCCTCTGATGGCTCTCATCTGCTGATTCGCCGGCCTTTGGAAATTTTGGCGATTTCCACCCTGAGCTTGCGGCATTGGGCAAAGGTTAGCGTAGTGACCCTGGCCTCCGCAGTTATAACATCTAACTACGTTTCCTTGGCATCCTCCGGTATGCCTTCTGCCACACCTCTGGCAGTTCTGCGAGCCTGCTTGGTCATGTCTTTGAGCCTGCTGAGGATAGTGCCTCTGGAAGTTTTGAGGGTCTTGCCTCCCCTGAAAGTTCTGTTGTCGGCCTTGGTCATGGCGCTTCTGGCTGCCCTGACCTTGCACAAACTGTCTCTGCGGCTCCTCCCACTTTCTTTTCTGAATCGGAGTTGGGGCCTGTACCTCCTGTGCTCCCCAATCCGGCATCTTCTTCATATTCTTGGACGCCTCAATATCCAAAGCATGGCTCAGCAATTCCTGGTAGCTTAGCCCCTTCATGGTCGCCAACTGCGTGCAGATTTCTTCGCACAGACCATCTCTAAATTTTTCCGCCATCTTCTGTGGCGTGTCCGCCAGATGCGGTGCCATTTGGAGTAGCTCACCGAACTTGGTGTCATACTCCTCCACTGTCAGCTTTCCTTGCTCAAACAGGAAAAATTCCACTGCCCTCTCTTTCCGATATTGTTTTGGAATATATTTCTCAAATAAAGCCTCCTTGAATCTCTCCCAACTCAGATGATCCCTTTCTGCTAGTGCGACCGACTTCACATAAGTCTCCCACCATCTGTCAGCCTTTCCTTTCAATTGGTATGACATGCAATTGATTTTCTCCTCCTCTGAACATCTCATGTTCTTGAAAGTATTTTCAAGCTCTCTCACCCAATCTTCTGCAGCTGCTGGGCCTCCGGTCCCATCAAACGTTGGAGGTTGTTGCTTCTTGAAAGTTTCCACCCATTTGACGGATGAAACTTTTGGTACTCCTCCGTGCTGTGGTGGATATTGTCCACCTTGCGCTGCTGCGTCCTCATCATCGGACCGAATTTCGTACTCTTCATATCCTTGATTAATGGGGACTTCCTCCCAAATTGGATTCTCATATTCTGGCTGCGGGTTAGCTCTCCCACGACCTCTGCCTCGGCTTCGCCCACGACCTCGGCCTCAACCTCTTCCTTGATCTAGGAATTCAATTACTTTTCTCTGCAAAACCACTCCAATTAGCAAATCCATAATAACTTCACACAATAGCATTCATTTTATCCTTGAACCATATCACCCATTTTAAATACTTCACTCAAAGCTTTTAACAATCAACCGTCATCATTCAAGATCCAAAAATTCCAAATAACGTAATCGTTAAATATCTGAACAATGTCTCACATGCCACAATTCCCGATACATCAGAAGAAATACAAATACAAGGAAATAACAAGGTTCAACAATAACGAAATCTCAGTCTCTCTTTTTGAACATAAATGTAAACAGAGTACAATAAAGGCATTAATAAGATGTCCAAATCCAAGTACAAGCAACCAACTATCAAATCCATAACAGTCCTCACTCGGATCCTCCTCCTCCTCCTCCTCCTCATCATCGTCTTCCATCTTCATCGGTCTCTTACCCCTGTCCTGAACTGCCATCCTCCTGCCTCGGCTACTCTCGGTGTCACTAGATAAACAGATCAGCGCCTGTCTCGTCCCGTAGCCATGAATGGTCCCATGGCCTCCAAACATGTCCTCATACCCGCTCCCTGTGGGTCTCGGCCACATCTCGGTATTATCCCAACCGAAGTCATATACCGGCTTAGTTCCGCTGGGCCCTTCCAAATCCTGCTGCGGCTGCTGAACTGATGGTGCTGGCGGATCCTGACATTCAAAAGGCAAGGTCGGATCCTGATGCGGCAGAGGATACTGGACTGAAGCTGTGGAAAAGTCACACCATGCGTACGGATCATAAACTCCTCCCTGCTGTAACCTGGGCTGGGTGTAGGTCGTACTCTCGGACGCGACATGGGTATAGGCACAGGTTCAACCTGAGGAATAGATGGTGCAGGCGGCGAAGCTGGAGTCCACTGCAGCGACGATTGATGCAATGCTGCCTGATAATTAACGTACTTTGAGGATCCCACTGGATCAAAAAAGGGGTCAACAGATCCTCCGGACCGGTGCTCAGATGGCACTACCATCTGCGCCATAGAAGATGAGGTAGGTCTAGGCCTCGACTGCGGTGCCTCACCTGTCACCGATGCCTGGGTACTCCTCGAAGATGCCAGTGAAATACCCTCAGCCAAAATAGCTTCCTGAATGAGTGCAGCCATGAACGTCTGGAAACTCCCTCGGGTACCCGTTCGCTGATTACGATGAACTTTGGCTAGCTCCAGGGTTCGACTGGTCCACCTCGATGGCATCAACTCCGTAGTCCTCTCCATAGCCTCAGCGTTTGAGATGCCCTGTCCTCTCGCCTGCCTCTAGAAATTCCAGTACTCCATCAACGTGTTGGCCAAATTGTCTACCTCAAAAGGTGGGTGGCTCCTGAAACAAAACTTGGCACTCCTAGGGTCCATCTGCCACAATAACAACGTCAAATGGTCAGTCCAAGGTCAAAAATAACGTTATCATACACAACTTTGTGTCTCGGGACAACTACCGACCTCCGATACACTATGCCGAGGGTCCAACTGATCCTCGCGCTAACACACGCACTCGAGTCTCGACTAAACTTGCCAGGCTCCCTGTGCATTCTGCACACTCAACCAATTACTGGATTTTCCAGTTCATAGAAATTTTCAATTTCACAACATAATCAAGGTTCTAAGTTCAAATAATCATAGGTATGTTAATTTACTCTACCCTTGCAATCCTCATACTCACAACAACATCAACCCCAAGTAAATGCCTTTTCAAGGCTCACAGTCAATCAGTTAGTCCCGATTCATTCTAATTAGCCCTAAGTTCAACACCAGAATACATTACTCTACAACTCAACACACTAGCACATCTATAGCCATAACACCAAAATTTTCAAACGCTTGCAATTAATTCAACAATCAATCAAATCAAATTCAACTCACGCTTTCAAAGATGGTCACCTCACCGGTGCCAAGTGAAAACAATTCTCAACTCATAGAAATTTTTAAACTTTCACAATTAAAAGCTTTCTCAAACTCAACATCTCAAAACCACTTCACCAACAATCAGTGTTAGCACTCTGGCTTAACATGAAATCAATTTAACTCAAAACAACTCCTTCCATATTCCACATAATGCCGATTTCTTTCAACTCCCAAAATCTCTTTTAAAATGTTCAAATGTTTTCACAATTTACTCAAATAATACTAAAATTGCAAGCAGGGAAACTTTTAAAACTTTAAAATGTACCTCAGGTGGCACAGGATGGAGTAGGGTGTAAACACGAGCAGACACCTCACATAACTTTCATTTTTAAACCTTTCTAAGACTCGAAGTTTTCCAAAATGATTTGAAATCATTTTAAAAACCCAAAACTCACGCTCTGATACCACCTCTGTAACGCCCCCAACTGGCCTTCCTAATTTGGGGTCGCATTACATTGATGTTCAGGTTTTCCAAACACTTTCTCTATTTAAAATAAGCGGAAGACTTAAATAAATTAAAAGACAATTTAATAACATATAAAGAAGTACTTCGAGTCTGAGTTTTAAGAACAACATTCAAAACATTCAACCATTCAAAAGTGGGAAGGATATAACAGAGCGTGTAGCAGCGTGTGTGTAACGTGATGGAGATATGCATATGAAGATGCACATCTCAGGATCTATTAACTTCAAACAACTTCACATCGCCAGTTTACACCCCTGCTCGCCCATCCTTGCCGCTCAACCTGCGTATTTTAGAAATAATACGAGGGGCTGAGTACTAATGTACCCAATGAGAAACATGTCCGAAAACATACATTATATATTAGAAGTGCTATGCAACTCACACAGATAAACACGGGGTTTTGTTGAAAAGGACCGTGCTATCTAAAACATTTTATTTCACACGCGTGCTATTTACATGCTATTATATTTGTTTCAGTGTTGTAACTGGAAGTTAGCCGACTTCCAAGTTACGATGATCAGTCAGGAATGTGAACACACTCAACCTACTGTCATCTAAGTGCACTAGTCTCAGTATAACATTTTGAGACCCGATCATTAAAAGATTATTCCCTGGATCCAAAACACAAGAGGACTTTCAACCTCATTCCAACAAACACGTGGGGACAGTTTACCCAGTTCTAAACTCATTAGTAATGCTCTCTGTCGATGGGAATCGACAGAGGACAGATACAATAACACAAAACATGCATAGCAATCTCAGTTTAAAACAAACAGTTTTAACACGTTTTCGAAAAGAAAACACACATTTCGTTTGTACTTAAATAGTTTCCCACCTTGTATTAGACTTTAAGTATAGATGCTTCTCTGCTAGCTCGAGCTAATCCTCCAACTTTTAGTCTCCTACAATCATAAGGTCATAAGTTAGGACAGACGATCTAGGACAAGAACTATCTTACTCATAATACGATTCGTGCTTCTAATCATATATTAACCACAATCAATTGAGACTCGAAAAGAAATAAGATCGGATAAAAGGATTAAATCTTCCCATGTAGGAGCTCTGTGTCGACCGACATGGCTCTGTGTCGGTCGACACAGCCCTTGGTCGACACAACTCTGTCGACAAACACTGTGTCAATCGACACAACCCTTTATCAATTGACATAATTGGCTGACATCCTGTCGACACACCTTTATCGACCAGCTCTGTCGATCGACACTTACCTCTGTCGATCGACACGAGTTGTCATTTTCCTTCCCTCGATAATAGCCTCTGTGTCAATCGACACACTCCTGTGTCGATCAACACAGTCGTCTTCTTCGCGAACTCGCCGGAAAACCTGCAACTTCAACGTATACACCTCTCCACACCTCTGATTTCACATGCAATTACATATTCGAGGTTCCTAAACCTCCTAAAATACGATTAACACCTCAACACTCGATTACAACACAAAATTTGGAGGTTGGAAGGAAGCTCACCGGAATGACTTTTCCCTCCGGCGACGGCAATGAAACTCGAGTTTCAGGCCTTCTGAATGCTCTCTACATGATGGGGAACACGACCTAATTGTCAAAACACAGATTCAAGGCCAAATAATCGAGATTCAAGCATAAAACCTGAAAATCGAATTTGACACCCACCTCACCTTCTCTCTTCGATAACTCAACCGTCTCTCCACTTCACGACGCCCACCATATATCAAATTGAAGCTTGAAGGAAGCTCTACATGATGGTGGCGGTGGCTTGGTCGATGGTTGCCGGAGTCGGCCGGAAACTGGTCGGAAAGGTGACTGACGGGTTTTGGGGGTGTTGGGGTTTGGGTTGAGCTCTCACACTTTCTCTCTCTAGGCTTGAAGGTGGTGGAGTGAAAATGAATACAATTTCCTCCAATATATTTGTATAACTTCCTTATTTCCTCACATATAATTATTATACACTTATATAAGTCTATCTATATATATAAATCCTTATAATTCCATATATGCTTTTATAATTCTATTATATAAATTCCCATTATAACATTCTCATTTAATTCATGATAAATCATATCATTTTTCCATAAATTCTCAATGAATCTTGATAATTCCTTCAAGATTAATAATATAACCTAGCTCAATATAAAAATTAAATTCTCCAATCATAAATAAATAATTTCAAATGCTTCTTAATTGAGAAATTCTTTCTTTATTAAATCTGAATAATTGCTACAAGGTCGAATAATACACGGGGTATTACTGATAAATAAAACAGGGGAAAAATAAAAAAATAATTCGCGACCGCTTTAGCGACCAAATATCGTTGCAAAAAATTAACTTCATTTAGCGACCGAATACCTTGGCAAAAAAATTACCTCAATTAGCGATGGATTTGCCACTAAAATCTCGTCTCCAAATTTTGCGATTACATCTACGACAAAATCTAGTCGCAAAATTCTTCGATGAAAAGTGGTTGAAAATCTCGTCTCCAAATTTTGCGACAAATAATTTTTGTGGTCGCAAATATTTTGCGACAAGCTTATTTGCGACCAATCGATGTGGTCGCAAATTGGTTGCTAAATTTGATTAGCAACCAGAATCTAACAAGTTTGCGAACACTCTTTCCGTCGCAAATCGCTTCTTATTTTGTAAGTACAATACATTTTTTGTGGTTGTAAATAAGAAAAAACAAAGAAAATTTAATTATTTTTGGAAGTCTATTACAGAAGAGATTAAAAAGATCAAGTTTCTTGGTGTTGGATTTTTGTACGTATATAAATAGTTGCCAATAAATATATTCTTTGAGAATTATTTTCAAATTTAAATTTAATTGATTGGAAAAATAACTATTTGTTTAATAATATCATTTAATGAATATTGTATTACTGTTTTACAAACAACATATGTTTTTTAATTATCTTATATAAGCCAGAATATTATATTACAATATTAATACACTACATATACCTTCTCCTTTTATGTGATGTATCGTTGAGAGATTTTATGATTTTATAAATCAATTAACTTGAGCTATTTATAAGAATTAAAAAAAAAGTAATAGATCTAACATTTAATTTATTCCTCTTTCCACATGGTTTCTATTATTGTTCTAAAATCCATTAATGTCATGAGAAATTAATAGTAAAAATTTGGCATCCTCAAAATGTTTTTATGAACTATATATACTAAATTGATTTGTTTTTTGAAATAAATGAATTAGTCAATGAGGTTTTAAACAAAAAAAAACAAACAAACAAAAGTTCTTTAAAATAAGGATACAAATGTACCTTCATTATTATTTTGGAAGTTCATTGTTGATGCGAGCAGAAACACAACACATCGACCGACGTGTGTCCAGGTCTCCTCCTGATGCTACATCTTCTCTAAAGGCTAATCCAATGCCCTTTCCTCAATGGTTCATGAAGAAAAAGGACAACAACAAGTACGAGAGGTTCATGGATACTTTGAAAAAGGTTAATATTAACCATCCCCTTAGTGATGCCGAACGTGAGATTTCAGGCTACATGAAATTCCTCCAAAAGTTGACGAGCGAGAAGAAACAGTCCATCAAGAATGAGATTGTTCTCATTCATGAGGAATGTAACCTATTGCTTCAGAAGAACTTGTCTATCAAAAAGAGTGACCCCGAATGTCTTTCTATACCAGTGGAGATTGGAGGAATGGAATTCAAGAAGGTGTTATGCGACCCTAGAGCTAGCATCAATCTCATGCCCTTTTCAGTCTACATAAAGCTCAATATTGGAGAGATGAGGCCCACTACATTCACACTTTAGATGGTGGATTGAACAGTCTCTCGCCCCAAAGGTATTATCAAAGACGTTCTTATTCGAGTTGGACACTTAATTTTTCCTGCAGATTTTGTGGTCCACGACATGAAAGAGGACGAGAACATGCTGATGATCCTTGGACGCAAGTTCTTAGATACATGTGGAATGTTAGCCACTGCGAAAATGGTGAGATTACACTTTGAGCATATGACGAGAAGATCACATTTGTGATCGACAAGACCTAGAAGAATAAGGAGTGTAACAAAATTGATTTGGAGGATGAGGAGGAAGAAGATGATGAAAGATGAGGCTGAAGAAATAATCAATTAAGTCTTCTTGATTCGAGCTTACTATTGTGGTTCGCGATGGACTAATCTACACCATCGATGCTATTTGTCGCCGGATTTGGACCCACCTTCCTTGATGATCTCATGAGGTACCGTCGAGCTATGACATAAAATAAAACACTTGTTGGGAGGTAACTCAATTTTCCTGTGTTATTTTCGTTGTTTCCCTTCTATTTTTTTGTTTAACTTTTTTTTAGTCAAAAAACAAAATTGAGTGTTTGTATTGATCTACACATGCGTGTGTCGATCGACACAAGAAGTCGACATAGCATACTTCAACATAGTCTCAGGAGGTAGAAGTAGAGGATTGTGTCGATTGACGTAGACGTGCGTCGATCGACATGGAGGAGTAGACAAAATGAAATTGAGTTGTCTGACGCACGACGTGGAGGCGATGTTGAACGGCATGAAAGTTCGTCGATGGAGGTGGATGATAAAGCACGCTAAAGAGATTTTGAATACCGTAAATTGAATCACTCAAATTCGTGTAAGTGCAGATCGTTAATTGGATATAAAAAATAATTACTATGCCTATGATTTAATCCTAGCATGCTCCTATTGAATATGCATAAGAAGGTTTATACGTAATGCCTGGATTGTAGAAACTGAAGAATGCGATGCGCAAAGATTTGATCCTTGATCATCTTACCCGCGCAACAAGATTTATTCCTATCAGATGAAGGAGTTAAATCTATGAAATTAAACAGATAATTTTGAAAACTTGAGGAGAGATAAATAGAGAATGATCCTCCAGATCTGATCTTCTGATTTGTATCCCAGTTCCGATTTGAAAAATCTGGTGAAGATTCCCTTCGAAATCCTTGTCGATCGAGAAGCAGAATTTCCTCCTCGTTTCTCAGATCTAGTTGATCACAACTCCTAGTTCTTGGTCTGTTGTTTGCAACTTATGATCTTGTGGTGTGTTGTGATTTGAGAACCTGAGTCCTATTTATAGGAAATTCTGATCTCTAGATGAGCCTGAGCTTTCATAGGTCAGACCAGGGACCAGAATGCTAATAGCAAATAAGGCTTGATAAATTAATTAATTTCCATATTCAACCCAAAATATAATTAATTAATTTTATATTGATTTATGCCACCAGAGAATCAATATTGTCCTACCTATTTGCTACCACTTGGTGAGGAATGGGTTGTATAGGCTCAGTAATCGCCACATTTAAAGTTACAAACATACATTAATTTTAGGCTCTGTCAAAACATTTAATAAATTAACATCTTATATTCCTGAGTCAATCCACTCAACCCTTTTCACTTATACTTGAACTTAATCAGCCTACAGGACTTTAGCATAAAGAACCTTTTGAGTTGCTCAGGGAATGTCACCATATTATACTGGATGTGGTTACCTAGTTCTAGTACTAGACAGTCATACACAAACTGCTACCACCCAAGATATAGATATACAAGCTCAACTAGAGCCTTTCACTGCATCTCAAAGTGACACACAATTTGTGTATGTAGTTACCTAGTTCTAGTACCAGACAGTCATACACAAATTGCTACCACCCAAGATACAGATATACAAGCTCAACTAGAGCCTTTAACTGCATCTCAAAGTGACACACAATTTGTGTATACTTCTGTACCTTCATCAAGGTTTAGGATCTCATCAAGCTATCAAGATCCAGATTCCTTTAATGTTAGATAAATGAATCGATTTTAATTTAGGTCCTATCAATGCGTACTCCCGCACCAGCATACCAAGCAATCCAAGATAAGATGCTTATTACCGCGTATGTTGTAGCATATACGACAGTCTATCCTGGGACTGTATCAGCTGTGATAACCATTTATATTTCGTTAGGTCAGATGATCCATATGATCTTCCATGATCTACTACACACCGTATGATATCCCTATCAACAAGATAATAGTGTTTGCGACATATGGTTGTTAATTCAGACATGAGATGAACATACAACATTCATGATTCCCAGTATCTTAACCAATCAACCTTGTACATAATATAACAATCATAATGCTTTCAGTATATAAATCCATCAATCCCCCCACTTATACTCAAAGCATTATACAGGTGTTTTTTAGAGTATAACGCGTCTAAACTAATCTAGCTATTACATCAATCATTCCACGTGGCTGGTTGTGCCCTCAGCCCAAGGTTACGTACATGCATCTCGTAGACCTTATGAGGCAGAGCTTTTGTGAATAGATCCGCTAGATTATTCTTTGTATCAATCTTCTCTACCAGCAGCACATCACCCCTTGCTACAATTTCTTGTGTAATATAGTACTACCTCTTAATGTGTTTTGTTGCATTGTGAGTTCGTGGTTCCTTTGAATTAGCCACAACTCCCGAATTATCACAATACACCGTGATAGTCTTGGATAACTTAGGAATCACATCCAACTCTAGAAGGAAGTTTCGAAACCATACTACTTCTTTCAAAGCTTTCGAAGCTGCCACATACTCTGCTTCCATGGTGGAGTCAACAATGCACTTTCTTCTTTTCACTCCTCCATGATATGGCCCCACCTCCCATTGTAAACATATAGCCATAGGTGGACTAGTTTTCATCTCGGTCTGCCTGGAATCTGAATTCTTATAACCTACAGGGCACAACTCCTCACATTGGTAGACAAAACAATAGTCTATAGTCCTTTTCTAGTATTTGAGTATGTGCATTACCGCGGTCCAATGCGCCTGTCCAGGATTAAACTGATATCTTGCTACCATGCCTACGACAAAGTAGATATCTGGCCTTGTACATAGCATTGCATACATGAGACTCCCCATGGCCGATGCCTACGACACTTTGCTCATCTCATCTTTCTCCTTTTGTGTCACCGGACACTGATCCTTGGAAAGATGTACGCCATGTCTGAAGGGTAACAGACCTTTCTTGGTAGTTTACAAGCTGAAACGGGCAATCACAATATCCACATATGAAGCTTTGGGACAATGCCAACATCATTTTCTTGTGCTCCCGCAATACTTTTACCCCAAGGATGTATCCTGCATCCCCAAGGTCCTTCATATGAAACTGCTCGGATAACCACCCCTTTATACCTGACAATACCTCCACATTCTTGCCCATTAGGAGAATATTATCTACATAAAGTGCAAGGAACACCATGCTTCTGCTGACATATAGAAGGTACACGCAACTCTTGTTTGAAAATTGTGAAAATACATACGATTTAATCATTTCATTAAAACATAGATTCCATGACCGTGAAGCTTGGTTGAGTCCATACAGCCACTTCTTGAGCTTCCAGACGAAAAGCTCTTCACCCTTCCGCACATATCCTTTTGACTTTTGCATATAGATGTCTCGACCTTCCTCATGGTACCTATTTAGAAATGCGATTTTAACATCCATCTGCCAGATATTTAGGTCCATGTGTGCTGCTATAGCTAGGTGTATTCGATTGGACTTAAGCATTGCTAGCAGTGAGAAGGTCTCGTCATAGTCTACACCTTCTTTATGACTATAACCCTTCGCCACCAACCTTGCTTTGAAAGCTATAATTTCACAATTCGCTCCTTTCTTTTTTTTGTATACCCATTTGTACCCTATGGCTTGATAGACATTTGGCAAATCTATTTTCTGGTATACATCCATAGCCATTCAGGATTTTATCTCCGAATCTATGGCGATCTGCCATTTGTCCACATCTTTATCAGATACTGCCTCGTCATAAGTCCATGGGTTGGTATCATCCAGCCCGCTTTTCGGGATCATGCCAGAAGACTCTCACACGAACATGTACATTTCCAATTGCTGAATAACCCTCCCACTACAATGAGGCATCTGAGCCGTGTGAGTAGTTAGCACAGTTCTCGTTGGTCCCATACCTTTCGTTGATGGCAGTGTTGGTATTCCCTCACCTATTCCAGGTGGATTTACCAATACAATGGGCTTTCATGATGGAATCGCTTCATTACCTCCAAGCTCGTGGAGTATAATTTCACTCTTGGATCTGTGGTTTCTTACATATTCATCCTCCAAGAATCTTGCGTTGGTACTGACAACCACTTTCTGATTCTCAGGACAATAAAAGTAACCACCTTTCATTTGCCTGGGATATCCTACAAACAACATTAGCTTACACCTGCTTTCTAACTTATCAGGTTCCTTTGTCAGCACATATGCTGGACAAACCCAAACCCTCATTCTGGTTAAAATTATCTTTCGCCCATACCAGAGTTCCAGAGGCGTTTTAGGAACTGATTTAGAAGGTACCATGTTAAGCAAATAGGCCGTTGTCTCCAAGGCATATCCCCAAAACGAAATCGGCAAGCTAGCATAACTCATCATGGACCTAACCATTTCTAGAGGAGTCAAATTTCTTCTTTTCGCTACACCATTTTGTTGAGGGCTTCCTGGTGTAGTCCATTGGGACGTAATCCCATTATCTAACAGTCACTGCAAGAACTCGTTACTGAGATATTCCCCACCACAATCCGATCATATTGTCTTGATAGTCCTGCCTAGCTTCTTTTCTACTTCTATCATGAACTCTTTGAATTTCTCAAAATATTCAGACTTGCAGCGAAGCAAATAGACATATCCAAACCTTGAATAATCATCATTGAACGTGACGAAGTACTCATAACCTCCACGAGCTAGCATGGACATCGGTCCACATAATTCAGAGTGGATCAATTCCAACACATCATCTGCCCGAGACTGACTTGCCTGATCGCACCAAAAACTCACACGAATTATCAATGCAATACAAGAATTATTTTATCAATCCAGGTTTTTGCTTCGTTCGCCCACTAGATTATCGTGTACTAATGTGAAGGCTAATAGCTAAGATAAAAGCAATCGTTGAGTAGTATTTTTCTACCTAGGCAATTGAATTAAACTAAATGCTAACAACAAAATAAAGCAATTAAAAAAACTAACAACCATCATAATTCTCTCTTCAAACTTTCACCTCAATGATCTCCACAAGAATGTAGAAACAAGACAAATAAATATTCAATATGAGAAAGTTAGGATGTTGAACTTAACTTGGTATTGATCCAATTAGGTTGTGCAATGATGTAAACTATCTTTTAATCTCTCAATAGATGATCAATTCACCCTAGATTAGTCAATTCCCTTTGTACCAGCAAATCAACCATAGATGCAATAGAGTCATTAAACCGTTACGTTATCAAACTCTATAACACTCCCAAAGGCACGTGAATTATC
Organism: Plectranthus barbatus; assembly: GCA_026898455.1. NCBI lineage: Eukaryota > Viridiplantae > Streptophyta > Magnoliopsida > Lamiales > Lamiaceae > Plectranthus > Plectranthus barbatus. Next base: position 547,127 of record JAPKLW010000278.1, on the reverse strand, counting down.
GACCTACACGCTTCCTCTGCACAGGTATTAGATCGAGACATGTATAAGGACATATTAATCACGACACTCAAATCCACGTATTGGCTACAATCTTCGTGTCAACTATCAAATGATTGGCTTTTACCTACATCAAGTGAATGAAATCTAGCTCTAGCATGCCTTAATCTTAAAGAGAGAAGTAAACATTCAATCAATCAACCCAATCTTCACACTACTTTGCTCAATTCAACATCCAATGGAAGTTTAGAAACACATACCTTCCAATTATCTCAAAACAAAGTAAATACAAGATCTATCCATTACAAAATAAAGGTAAGGAAATGATTCTCCCCCAATTGACATTGTTTGTGCTTGATCTACACTCTATTCCTTCAATCATTCATCAATTTGGAGTGGATTTACCTTTGAAACCGTTGGATTGATATTGGAGATGGATGGGATGTGGAATTTAGGTGAGAAACCGTCTCAATTTTGACAAAAGTCTCAAAAGTTCCTTTGAATTTTGTTTTTTCCACCTTTTATAATAAGTTCTCAGACTCAGAGATTGCCCCGGATCGATCCGTCTCGCCCCTGATGGCCAAATTTGGTGCAGTCCTAAATGCTGAAATTTTGGCTAAGTATGGATCCCGATTGAACCCTTGCCAGAACCCGAGATCGCCCAAACCCTGTTTGGGTTGGGTCAAAATTTGCCTTATAAATCAAATGGGTCTCAGTCAAAATTTGGCTCTAAAATCACCCTGCTGCTCCCCTGCTTCATCTGGGTCGGTATTTGCCATGCATAACACGATCCGGTAACTTGATGAAAAATTGTTCAATTATTTCCCCACATATCTCAAACGCAACAAAACATGAAAACAAGACAAAAACAACCGAAAAACATATGATATGGGTATAAAATAAACACAAACAAGCATGCACACACATCGAATAATAGGTCATTTTACACACATATCATAATCCCCCTAACTTGAACCTTTGATTGTCCTCAATAAAAACAAAGCAAAGTCATCATTCTACCTCGTGAATACCTCACAGCTCATCTTGTCTATCTTAGCATGCCATAGTCAAACGAGATTATCACCTAAATTTGTGACACGGTTAATGCTAACGACTCAATCCACTCAACAAATTAGCTAAAAGCAATGAAATGCACTCCCTTACGTGTTTAGGGACAATTCACACAAGCACAAGATCTCAAGCTTGATTTCCATCAGCTTGCATCCATTCTCACCACTATACTACAATGAGCTAGATCCTAGAATCAAGAAGGTCTTTGTTTCGGTTATAACGTGGTTATCTAAAAGGGTAGGTCGTTTTAGGCCAAAGCAGCTAAACTCCTCAAATTCACAAGAACCCCCCATTTATCAACTCTGAACCACTAACCCCTAGGCTTATTCCATTCTAAATTCTTTCTTTCCACTTTCTTTTCTTTTAACATTTTTTTCATTTTTTTCTTTCTTTTCCACAACAACAACAACAATTTTTTGTAGGTGCTCATTTTTATGACTTGCACCTTTTTCTTTCCAACTTATTTCAATCTAGCCCCATATTTCCAACTTATTTCAATCTAGCCTCATCAAATGGGATACCATTCAACCGAAATAAACCAAAAATTTCCCTAACCCAACTCACAACACCGTATTCACCCTCATACTCTCATTCCCCCAAACTTTGTCCTAATCATATCAAAGAACAATCTCCAATAATGCTCAATCACGGGAAACAAAGGTAAGAAAGGCAAATGATGATCAAATAAAACACCTTATTCTCCCGATATGCAAGGTAGGACTAGGAATCGATAGTCTAATATCATTTTCTAGTCACATGCTCATGCTAATAGATCAAGAACAAATGCAAGTTCTACATTTCTCGCTTTTAAACTCGCCTCTCACAACCGAAAAGTTATGACAATGTCAAGGCTCAATCATCAAGGCTTTTTGTTAAGTCTAAAACATTAATCACACACAAAACTCAGCAATTCAAAAATTTAACCTAAGCATGCTTCGATGTCAAAGATTCAACCCTATCATAGGTTATGGTAAACTTCAAACTCCACTAGCTAATCATGAGTAGATCTCAAGCCAAGTTTGGGTTCATCATTCACACAATCACATACAAACAACCTAAAACAACCAACTAAGATGCAATAAATCTAAATGGCAAAGAAACAATAGAATGCGTAACCCATCGGTATCCACGATCAAACCGCTTCTCCATTTGCCTTATGGTACCTACTAAACATAAACACAAACACCACCAATTTATCATAATCCATTCCAATCAAATAATTCATTTCCACCAACATACCACAATCCAACATCTAAACAAATCGAACATTTTTCCACTAGCACCACCAAACATTCCACCATTCCTACATCAACATCCACAAAACCAAAAATATAGAAAGAATAAGCTCATGCACAACTCAAAATAATTCCATACATCACAAGATCACAACATAAGAACATCCATCCAAATCCAAATATCAATTATTCTACAACCATATCGATTCAAATCCATCAATGAGAAAAATCATCCAACAACTAAAACACTAAAGTAGATAAGGAGGTAAGAGAGGAGAAGAGTAAACCGAAGCACCAACAACCGGCACATCCCCCAAACTTAGTCAAGTGAGACTAAGTTTATAAAATAGCTGATAGTAGTTAATCACTCCTCGTTCTCCAAATGCTCCCCTAGTACATGTCAACCAAGTAATCTACATACCAAGAAGAAACATTAAGAAAATTTCCTAAGCAAGAATTAAAACAAAAGAAAGAAAAACGGTTGGGTTGCCTCCCAACAAGCGCTTCCGTTTACGTCGGTAGCTAGACGACCTTACCAAGTCATCCATTGTCAAAAATCTTGTGGATTTTTAAGATACCTTTCTCCCTTTTTTGGCATTTACTCGAAAGCAACTTGTCAATGAAGATCTTCCTTGCACCCCTCTCATCCTTCCAAGGAGGATTGCATGTCTTGACAAACTTGACTATAAAAGGTGGTGATTCCTTCTTTGATTTGATCTCCAAGTCATCATCAAATGAATCCAAATTACAATAGACTTGACTTATTCCTCGTTAGGATTTATTGTCGACTCCTTATCACCTCTTTTTTCAATCAAATCATATGATTCATTCACCTTGTCTCCTAGTATCACCTCCTTTTCTACCTTGTCTACCAACCGTGAAGGAAATGTAAGCACCATATCGCCACATGGACCTTCTGACAAAGTTTCCTCCTCATTATTATCTTCGGAAAGTTGTACCAAGGCCGAAATATTTTGCATTTCCTCAAGTGAAGGTATCCCTTTGGCATCGTTTCATTTTCAATGACTAGCATCTCCTCCTTGGTGCCTTCATCCTCTTCAACTTCTTGAGGTAACACTTCATGCAATTGTTTCTCCTCTTATTTTGCTTTACTCCATTGCTTCGCGATGATTGAATCTTGCATTGGAGTCTCCTCAAATATCTCATCATTCTTTTCACATGTTCTTTCCTTGACCACCTCACTCTTTCTTCTTAAACTTCTTAACAACCTAAGTTGTTCTTGCATTAAATCCAATTGACTTCTCAACCAATCATCCTCACTAGTCTCTTTTACGGTTTTCACCGTTTGGTACTCTATTTCATTTCCCGGCCATTGGTAATCATTTTCCCACATCTTTTCATACACACTTCGGAGTGTCCTTCGTGGCCTTTATCATTCTAGCATTTTGGCTTTCATTTCCTCCAATTGCCTTTGTAAATTATCCAATCTCTCCATGGCGGCTCCTCTATGATTCTCCATTTCAGCTTCCCGTTCTTCTAAGCTTGAGTTCTCCTTTTATCTTGTGATCATGCACTCCTACAAGAGTTCAACAAACTACAATCACAAACCAACAACAAAAACAATTTTAAACAAAGAAATTCACCAAACAAATAAAAAATCAAACACCTAGCCTACAAGCTTCACACTTTTTCCAATATCTAGTAACCTACTCAATCAAGTCCCCGACAACGACGTCAAAAACTTCATCGCACTAAAAACTCAAATGAATTCTCAATGCAATACAAGAATTATTTTATAAATCCAGGTTCTTGCTTCGTTCGCCCACTAGATTACCGTGTACTAATGTGAAGGCTAATAGCTAGGATAAAAGTAATTGTTGAGTAGTATTTTTTTACCCAGGCAATTGAATTAAACTAAATGCTAACAAGAAGTAGTAAAGCAATTAACAAAACTAACAACCATCATAATTCTCTCTTCAAACTTTCACCTCAATGATCTCCACAAGAATGTAGAAACAAGACAAACAAATATTCAATATGAGAAATTTAGGATGTTGAAATGAACTTGGTAGTGATCCATTTAGGTTGTGCAATGATGTAAACTATCTTTTAATCTCTTAATAGATGATCAATTCACCCTAGCTTAGTCAATTCCCTTTGCACCGGGAAATCAACCGTAGTGGCAATAGAGTCATTAAACCGTTACGTTATCAAACTCTATAACACTCCTACAGGCACGTGAATTATCAACCTACACGCTACCTCTGCACAAGGATTGGATCGAGACGTGTATAAGGATATACTAATCATGACACTCAAATCCACGTATTGGTTGCAATCTTCGTGTCAACTATCAAATGATTGGCTCTTACCTACATCAAGTGAATGAAATCTGGCTCTAGCATGCCTTAATCTTAAAGACAGAAGTAAACATTTAATCAATCAACCCAATCTTCACACTAATTTGCTCAATTCAATATCCAATGGAAGTTTAGAAACACATACATTCCAATTGTCTCAAAACAAATTAAATACAAGATCTATCCATTACAAAAGAAAGATAAGGAAATGATTCTACCCCAATTGACTTTGTTTGTGCTTTATCTACACTCTATTCCTTCAATCCTTCATCAATTTGGAGTAGATTTGCCTTTAAAACCGTTGGACTGATATTGGAGATGGATGGGATGTGGAATTTAGGTGAGAAACCATCTCAATTTTGACAAAAGTTTCAAAAGTTCCTTTGAATTTCGTTTTTCCACCTTTTATAATAAGTTCTGAGACTCAGAGATCGCCCCGAATCGATCCATCTCGCCCCGTGTTGGTCCCCGATCAGAGTTATAATATATGCAACTAAAGTTCTTAATGTTTTATCTTGCACGTATCTTGCTAAGGTCTCGACTTAGCAAGTGTTTCTCTAAATATTTTAGCTCGTGTAACTGTTAGATTGATTGCAGTTTATACTAAAACACTTGATGTGTTGAGTTTCGAATGATTAAATCAACAAACACAAATAACGTAGAAAAGCAGTAAACGACACAAGGATTTTTATAGTGGTTCGAACAATTGTTCTACGTCCACTCTCCGGTCCTCTTGACTGAAAATTTACTAGAAGAATGAGTACACGATTAGGCCTGATCTCTAATGTTGAGCAACTCCTCCGTCTGGTCAGCGCGCACCTTCAAGCACCTCGATATCCAGTCTTCAACACGGTGTCGCTCTTTAGAGTGAGGACAAACCTCCCTTCTCCTTGGACGTCGACTGTTGGGAGTTTTATTGTTCTTCTCGGAACCTTTCCTTGTGTTGGCGTAGCCCGTACGAATCACTCTTGCACCGCAATAGTGACTGCTAGATTCTTTCAGGAATAGAAAGAATCCCAAATATACCTTTTGAAGATAAACTTCACAGGTCTTCGAGCTTTTGTTATGAAAGCTTATGAAGAGCTTCAATTAAGATCTATGCTCAGATGAGTTTGCGTGTTAGAGAGAATAAGCTTTATCTCCTTTTTATCTCTTGTATGTAAAAAATCACGAACCTTTGAATCAATTAAGGACGACACCTATTCATAGGTGAAGATTCAAACAACCATTTGAATCTTGTCCATTAGACTCAAAGGGAATGCTCGCCTATCTGCATGCTTCCTTTTTCTGTAGGGTGCAGAGACTTTTCAAGTCTCTTGGTCTATGATTGACGTAGCATATATCTCTAGCCATCATTTTGTCAGAACAAATCTTTTGTCGGTCTGAACCCCTTTTTCTTCATGATGATTATTCCATCCTCTTGATTGGTTGGTTCTTCTCGTAACTTGTATTCTGTCTGATGTTCAGCTTTGTAATCTTTCTCTTGATTGCTGAATGCTGATTATCATCTGTTGATTGTTGTTATGTGTCAGATCTCTCCGTAAATTGCTAGAGTTCTTCTTCTAGCATTCTCGTCGCTTTCTCCGTATCTTTGGTCGTTCTGATCTTCAGCATTCTTCAGTGATTGAGAGAGTTTGCTGACTCCTTTAGCAAACTTGATCTTTTTCCTTTCTTAATCTATTACAACTCAAGTATAAATTCCTATACAGGACTTTTTACAAATGACTCGATACTGAGTTGCTATAGCTTTGATCCACCAAAACATATTAACAATGATAATGAATTCGTTTACATTTGAGGGATCTAACAATATTCCTAACAATTACCCCCTTTTTTGGTGCGATCAAAACCATTATCTAATACTTTAATCTTGAGTGATCATGGGAACGTTGATTACTGAGATTACACAAAAGTTTCCTATCAATTCTATTCTCAGTGTCTCAACTCCCGTAGACTCAGCATTTTTCCTTAATATTCCCCCTTAACGTATCAAGGGTATTGCTCGATAAATAAGTCAATCAAGTAAATAACTTCAAAATCATATTACCAAGTCAGTACAGAGCATATTTACACATGATATCATCAAGCAATCACAGGAACATATCGCACACATCACATTCCACGCAGTTAGCTGATTACAACAAGTGTGTAATTTCAGCTAACTCACTTAGATCAGCATTGGACAATGAGATGTTGTCTTCAACTTGGGTTAGTATCTTTTTTATTGATAATCAAATATTATGGTACAGTCACATAACCCAAATTGCAAAGACTGTTCAAGTAGCTAGGAGATGTAGAGTATGGAGAGATATTACTTCTTAGTTGTTGAAGAGTCTGAATCAGCGCCATTCTTGGCACTTGAGGAACCTGCGGTAGGCTTCTTCATTTTGCTGAGAGTCTCTGTTGTCTTCTTCATGAAGTTGTCCACGAGAGCATCTCGCTCTCGTACAAGTTGTAGAGTCCTCAGCAGGTACAAGTTGATTTTCAGCGGTAGACATGAGAGCGGTGTTTGCCAATCTTGCAGTGGAGGTGGATGGTTGATCAACTGGGGCTATTTCAGAGAGAGCGGTTTCCCTTCCTTCTTCTTCTGCAGTAGGATGTTGCTCGGACGACCTTCAGTCGTGTACTCTGAAGGGCTTGTTGGCAAGTTGATTCAAAAATTTCTCCTTTAATTCCAACATCTTCAACCATTTCTCCTATTTCTTTCTTTCAGATTGTTGTTCAGCTAACTTGTTCCTTAGTTCTTCAGCAGTGGCCATTTGTCGTCTGGTGGCAGGAGATTTGAAATTCTGAGTGAATGGTGGAGAGTCTTCTATGGCATATTTGGAAGGTGGCAAAGATCGATCGCCAGTGGCTACTCTGTGAGCCTTGATCTTCTGTAACCTCGCAGCAACTTGGTTCTCCGTATACTGTCTCTTGGATGTCTGGTCCATCCAATCATCAGCCCATTCTTCTTCACTTCTCAAGTAGTTAAGACCCATCATGATTGAGCGATCTTCATAATGTAATTCATGATTGGCATAGTTAAAGAATCGCCATTGCATGAATTCAGTTCTCAGCCATTCTTGATCGGACGTTTCTCCTTGAAGTTCAAAAGGATATGAGTCATTAAGTTTGGCATCAGCTTGAGTTTCTATGAAGATACTGATGTCTCGTGCCCAGGAGATGAGATCTTTGTTCTCTTCATCCCTCACTGTGACAGTAGGGACACCACTTTGCTATCCTTTTTGCCTCGTAGTTTCTGTCAGGTGGTCCTTCCATGGGCACTCTAAGAGTTTCTAATTTGAATATAGATTCTCCATCAGTGACTGTCCCTGTATCTTCTTCATCAACTGAGCTAGGAAGATCACTGAAGGATATTCTTGAGACCTCTGGAGAGCTGGGAACAAGAATGCGTCCTTGCCAGATGTCTTCTATGGTTCTTTCGAGCACTCGTGTGGTATTTGCTTCTGTATTCCATCTTGGAACAGTAGAAGGTTCAATACCTAGTTATCGTAGATATTGCTCATTTTGAGCTCGCACACTGGCTGTGAGCTCTGCTTCTAATTGTGCTCTTGTTTCAGCATCTAGTGAGGTATTAGCTTCAACAGTAGGTTCCTTAGCAGTTCCTCCTTCAGCAACTGTGGTAGTCTGCTCGGCATTTTCTGGCATGACTATTTCTGAATCTGCATTCCTTGGTTATGCTTCTTGGTTTCCTGAGTGGATGGCTGGGATCTGGCTTGCTGTTGTTTCTAGATCGGCTTCAGCCATGATTGTCACAAATCGGCTTTCTCCTTGCGTAGCCAATTGTGTTTGTTCAGTTTCCTTTTCAACCACAGGATTGCTTCCTCCCTTTTCAGCAGCCTGCTACAAATTGCTTTCAGAATTTGTTTCAGCACTTACGCTTCCCCCTTGATTGGTGGCGGGATGAACTGATGTTGTGTAGCAACTCCTTTCTCCATGCTAGCGAGTTTGCAACCTCCTTGATTCTTTTAAGGCTTCTTTATGTTGCCTTCGTTCAAGATCAGCAATCGCTTCCACATCTTCAGCGAATGTAACCTTGCTTTTGAAGGGGTTCGTGAACTGAATCACGAAGTCCGTTTGCCAAGGATCGTTAATTGGAATATCAAAAATAAATTGCTATGCCTATGATTAATCCTAGCATGCTCCTATTGAATATGCATAAGGGGGTTTATGCGGAATACCTAGATCGCGAAACCCTGAAGAACGAGTGCGCGGAGATTCCTCTTGATCTTTCCCACGCACAAAGATTTAATTCCTAACAGATTGAGGAAATAAATCTTATGAAAATAAAACAATTATTTTCAAAAACAAGGAGAGAGAGAGAAGAAAAATCCTCCTGATCTGATCTTCTGATCTGTATCCCAACTCAATCTGAATATCTGGTGAAGATTCCCTTTAGATTCCTTGCCCGGTTGAGAAGTAGAATTTCCTCCTCGTTTCTCAGATATAGTCGATCACCACAGCTCCCAAAACCTGGTTTGCTGTGTGCAACTTATGATCTTGTGGTGTGTTCAGATCTGAGGAAACTGAGGCCTATTTATAGGAAAATACTGGACTTCTATTGGGCTTGAGTTTCATGGGCCGGACTAGGGACCAGAATGCAAATAGCAAATGAGGCCTATCGATTAATTAATTCCCATATTCAACCCAGAATATAATTAATTAATTAATATTGATTCATTCCACCAGAGAATCAATACCGTCCTACCTATTTGCTACCACATTTTTAGGTACGGGTTGCATGGGCTAGGTATATCCCAACATTTAAGGTTACAGACATTCGTTAATTAATTTAAGCTCTGACAAGTTATTTAATTAATTAACATCTTATATTCCTTAATCAATCCACTCAAACCTTTTCACTTATGCTTGAATTTAATCAGCCTGCAGGACTTTAGCATAACGAACCTTTTAAGCTGTTCAAGGAATGTCACCATCCTATACTGGATGCGGTTACCTAGTTCCAGTACCAGACAGTCATACACAAACTGCTATTACCCAAGATACAGATATACAAGCTCAACTAGAGCCTTTCACTGCAACTCAAAGTAATACACAATCTGCATATACTTCTGTACCTTCATAAAGGCTTAGGATCTCATCAAGCCATAGAGATCTAGATTCTTTTCATGTCAGATAAAAGAATCGATCTCGACTTAGGTCCTTATCAATGTGTGCCCCACACCAGCATACCAAGCCATCCAAGATAAGATGCTTATTACTGCGTATGCTGCAGCCTACACCTACAGTTTATCCTGGAACTGTCTCAGCTGTGATAACCATTTATATCTCGCTAGGTCAAACGATCCATATGATCTTCCATGATCTTCTACACACCGTATGATCTCCCTATCGACGAGATAAGAGGATAATTGCGTTTGCGACACATGTTTGTTAATTCAGACAGGAGATGAACATACAACATTTATGATTCCCAGTATATTAACCAATCGACCTTGTACATAATATACCAATCATAATGCTTTCAGTATATAAATCCATCAATCTCCCACTTATACTCAAAGCATTATACAGGTGCTTTCCAGAGTATAATGCGTCTAAACTAATCTAGCTATTACATCAAACATTCTACGTGGATAGCTTTGCCCTCAGCCCAAGGTTACGTACATGCATCTTGTAGAACTTTTGAGGCAGAACCTTTGTGAATGGATCCGCAAGATTATTTCTTGTATCAATCTTCTCTATTAGCACATCACCCCTTGCTATGATTTCTCGTATAATATGGTACTTCCTTTCAATGTATTTTGTAGCTCTGTGAGTTCGTCGTTCCTTTGAATTAGCCACATCTCCCGAATTATCACAATATATCGTGATTGTCTTGGGCAGCTTAAGGATCACGTCCAACTCCAGAAGGAAGTTTCAAAACCATACTGCTTCTTTCGAAGCTTCAGAAGCTGCCACATATTCTACTTCCATGGTGGAGTCTGCAATGCACTCCTCTATGATATGGCCCCACCTCCCAATGTAAACACATAGCCAGAGGTGGACTTCTTTTCGTCTTGGTCTGCCAGGAAATCTGAATCAGTATAACCCATAGGGCACAACTCCTCACACTGATAGACGAGACAATAGTCTCTAGTTCTTTTCAGGTATTTGAGTATGTGCTTTATCGCGGTCCAATGCGCCTGTCCAGGGTTAGACTAGTATCTCGCTACCATGCCTACAACAAAGCTAATATCTGGCCTCGTACATAGCATTGCATACATGAGGCTCCCCACGGCCGATGCATACGGCACGTTCCTCATTTCATCTTTCTCCCTTTGTGTCACCGGACACTGATCCTTGGAAAGATATATGCCATGTCTGAAGGGTAACAGACCTTTCTTGGCAGTTTGCATGCTAAAACGAGCAATCACAGTATCCACATATGATCCTTGAGAGAAGGTCAGCATCCTCTTATTGCGCTCCCGCAATACTTTTACCCCTAGGATGTATCCTGCCTCCCCAAGGTCCTTCATATGAAACTGCTCGGATAACCACCCCTTTATGCACGACAATACTTCCACATTGTCGCCAAATAGGAAAATATCATCTACATAAAGTGCAAGGAACACCATGCTTCCACTGACACATAGACCGTACACGCAACTCTCGTTTGAGCATTGTGAAAATCCATAGGATTTAATCACTTCATCAGAACGCAGATTCCATAACTGTGAAGCTAGTTTAAGTCCATACAGCGACTTCCTTAGCTTCCAGACCAAATGTTCTTCGCCCTTCTGCACATAACCTTCTGGCTGTTGCATATAGATGTCCCTACCTTCTTCAAGGTACCCATTTAGAAACGCGGTTTTGACATCCATCTGCCAGATTTCTAGGTCCTTATGTGCTTCTATGGCTAGGAGTATACAAATGGACTTAAGCATGGCTACCGGTGAGAAGGTCTCTTCATAGTCTACACCTTCTTTTTGACTATAACCCTTCACCACCAGCTTTGCTTTGAAAGCTGTAATTTCACCATTCCCTTCTTTCTTTCTTTTGTATACCCATTAGCATCCTATGACTCGACAGCCATCTGGCAAATCAGTTTTCTGGTATACATCCATAGCCGTAATGGATTCTATTTCCAAATCCATGGCGATCAGCCATTTGTCTGTATCTTTATCAGATACCGCCTCGTCATATGTCCAGGGATCGGTATCATCTTGTCCATTTTTCGGGATCAAGTCAGAAGACGCTCCCACGAACATATACCTTTCGGGTTGGTGGATAACCCTCCCACTGCGACGAGGCATCTGAACCGTGTCAGTAGTTGGCACAGTACGCGTTGGTCCCATACCTTGCATTAGTGGCAGTGTTGGTATAGCCTCATCTGTTATAGGGGGATTTACCATTACACTGGGCTTTCCTGATGAAATTGCTTACTTGTCCTCAAGCTCGTGGAGGACAATTTCACTCTTGGATCAGTGGTTTCTTACATATTCGTCCTCCAAGAATCTTGCGTTGGTACTGACAATGACTTTCCGATTCTCAGGATAATAGAAATAACCACCTTTCGTTTGCCTGGAATATCCTACAAACAGCATCAGCTTACACCTACTTTCTAACATATCAGGTTCCTTTGTCAGCACATATGCTGGACAACCCCAAACCCTCACTCTGTTCAAACTTGGCTTTCGCCCATACCAGAGTTCTAGAGGTGTTTTAGGAACTGATTTAGAAGGTACCAGGTTAAGCAAGTAGGCCGTTGTCTCCAAGGCATATCCCCAAAATGAAATAGGCAAGCTTGCATAACTCATCATCGACCTGACCATTTCCAAGAGAGTTCTATTTCTTCTTTCCGCTACACAATTTTGTTGAGGGGTTCCTGGTGCAGTCCACTGGGATGTAATCCCGTTATCTGACAAGTACTGCAAGAACTCGTTACTGAGGTATTCACCACCACGATCTTATCGTAGTGTCTTGATAGTCTTCCCTAGCTTCTTTTCTACCTCAGTCCTAAACTCTTTGAATTTCTCAAAGCATTCAGACTTATGGCGAAGCAAATAGACATATCCGAATCTTGAGTAATCGTCAATGAATGTGGCGAAGTACTCATAACCTCCACGAGCTTGCGTGGACATTGGTCCAAATAAGTCAGAGTGGATCAATTCCAACACATTCTCTGCTCGAGACTGACTTGCCTTAAAAGGCCTGGTCGTCATCTTTCCCTCTATACAGGACTCACAGATTTGATGTGGTACCACTTGAAAGGAATCGAAGAGCCCATCGCATGGCAATCTTTTAATCCTCTTTAGATTGATGTGACCTAGTCTCAAGTGCCAGAGATATGTTTGATCCTCGTCGGAAGAAAACTTTCTCTTTAAATGATTATTATTATTGGATGAGTTTACAACATTCACGGAAGATTTATGCATACAATCAATGATATAGAGACAGTCAATCAGTTTGCCATGACATATAACACCGTTATTACCAATGATAGAAACTCCACTATAAAAAATAACTGAATATCCATCACAAAATAACTTAGAAACTGAAATTATGTTCCGCCAAAAAACCGACACATATAAAACATCTCTAAAAATCAAAACATTGTTTTCAAAGCATAAAGTAAAATCTCCAATGGCTACTGCTGAGACTCGCTCTCCGCTACCAATTGAGATGGTAATCTCGTCATGCTTCAGCTACCTTCTTGGCCTGAACCCCTGCACAGTATAACAAACATGATCAGTAGCTCCAGTATCCACTACCCAAGAATGGGTAGAAACCGATGCTAAACATGTTTCCGTTATAAATGCACATGTCCTGATTTGACAATCTTTCTTCCAGTGACCAGCCTTGCCACACCTGAAACACTTGTCCCTTTTAGCAGGCACGCCCGGTGTCCTTTTTGACTTTCTACCAGAAGTTGTACCTTTGGCTTTCTTCTTAAACATTCCTTTGCGCCTCTTGCCAACCAGCGCAACAGGACGATTGCCAGAAGTAGCCAAAGCAACTTTTTCTGGTTGCATTACTGATTCCGCTGCCATCAAGTTATTTAGTAACTCGTTAAGAGTGTACTCTTTCTTGTTCGTGACAGCATCCAGTCTAAAATTCTCATAGGACTTTGGCAGAGAGTTGAGGATGATATCAACCTGCGCTTCCGCATCGATACCACCTCCGTGCAGCGTGAGCTCATCCATGAGGTGAGTCATGTTGACCACGTGCTCTTTGACCGAGCTACCTTCTGCCATTTTCTTTCCCATGATTTCCCTCATGAGATTGAATCTGACTGCTCGGTTTGACTCACCATAGGTCATTGTGAGGCTGTCCATTATGTCACTAGCATTATCATATGAATGATGCTGCTGTGCAAGTACCTTGGACATAGTAGTTATCATATAGCATATCACTATATTGTTTGACTTGAGCCACTTGTTATAGTAGCTCCTTTCCTCATCAGTCGATGCATTAGTGGAAGCAGCCGGACGAGGCTTATCAAGGACAAACTTGTGTTCCTCTGCGACAAGTATGTAATCCAAGTTGCGTTTCCATTCTTTGAAATTGGGACCGGTTAATTGGTTTTGTGCTAAGATATTGATCACATTCGGTAAAGACATGTCTGAAAATAATAAATTAAAGCATAAATTAAAACATAGTCGCAAACTATTGAAACAATTAAATATTGAAACCTTATGATAAAGCAATATTAATGTTTCCTCCAATTTGCCTAAGTATTACTATTGCAAGCCACACATGTGGACGTTTACAACAAAACACTTGACCAGACTGCATCTTTCAATTCCATTCCTTTAATTCCAATCCATGCCCGAGTTCCTTAGACAAATGGAATTAATAATTAGAGACTAACTTAAGACCATATTATCCTACTGAGCAGGGACATCACAAATGAGTTATACTCTGGATAATATCTAAGCTAGCTTACCACCAAAGCCAACCCTCCCATATAAAAGTCTATTAGAACACACCCGATACAAAATGTCCACATGGCCCCATGATACAAAATAAAATTAATTTTAACTATTACAAGTTGAAATTAATTATACAAATCTTCGACTGGGCTCCCACTACTTGGACTGTGATCTGAATTTATTTTCTGAATCAGGGCCTCCAAGATTTGATCCATCAGAAAATTGGACAACTGGGCCAGTTAACCAAATCGCAGGTCGAGGCACACATTGCAAGCCAAATAGCCCGCGAGAACTTGGCCCGACGAGCCACCACCGGTGAACCACCGCCGCCGGCAACTCGCCGCCACCGTGAGAGCTCCCAGCATGCACAATAGTCATGCACGTATGTGCATGGTTGCAGACCGTGATGCCGCATCCTCCGGTCGTTGCCCGTTACGCATGCCGCCGCCCCGGCTTGCCCTGACCGTCGCCTGAACTGCCGTTCACCATTCTTCTCCACTGTCGGCCTCCGTGACTCACCGGAATCGCGCAAGAACTGAATCGGGACTCGCGCGAACCACGCGGAAAACCCTAGGGTTTTTCCGCATTTCGGCCGCACGCCCAGCCCCATCGCCGCCCCAACCCGCGTCACTGGCCACCCGAGCCACCGCCACCACCACCTGCTCCCGCCTGCCAACATCGATCAAAGGAGGGAGGCGCGCCGCCGGTGCGCGCGCATAACCTAGGGTTCCGCTGCGTCACGCACGCGCCAGCGTGCCCTGGTTGTTTCCGCGCAGCTGCACCGTCATTGTGGCCGCCGCGCGCCTGTGCTCCACCGTGACTTCCGTGCGTGACCGTCGTGCACAGCCCTATGCCGTGTCAGCACCGTCTTGCGTTGCGCAGCCCTTTGTTCTTCGTGTTCTTCGTTCTTCGTTTTACAAATTTAATTTTTGAAATAAAATATTACATTTGAAATATGTAATTTCATTCTAAAATCTAAATCTAACAACAGATTTTGTTGGGATTATATACTGAAAGCATATACGATTAAGTGTTTTGTACACTGGTCTTCATACATGTTGCTGCAACAATGCTCGTTGTCTGATGAAACAAACATACAACGAACTATAATATCCTATTATCTCGCATATAGGGATGACCATATGGTGTGTAGGAGATCAAACAGGATCATATGAGTCGTTTGACCTATAAATAGTATCACGGTTGAGACAGTCCCTGGATAGGCTGTTGGTCTAAGCTGCGGCACATCGGTTCATAAGTGGGCTTATCCTAGCTACTTGATGTGTCGGTACATGGTTATATATTGATGGGATCAATAGTGGGATGTGCCATTCTCATTGACATATGAATGAGCCAGATCCCTAACATACTTCCTATGATCTTAAACCTAACTGAAGGATAAGGGGCACACACAGATTGACCACACTTTGATTTACCATGGTGGCGAGTCTTACATGTACTCTTATACGCGTATTTTGGGTGTTGGCGATTTGTGTGTGGCCTGCTTAGTCTGGACGTTTAGGTAAGCATATCCGTTTCAGGATGGTGACATTCCCTGAGGAGCTCACAAGGTTCATAATGCTAAACCCTGCAGGTTGAATTATTTAATTCAGGCATAAGTGAAAAGGAGTGAGTGGTATTACTCAGGAAATAAGAGATTAATTAATTGTGGCTGATTGTCATAAGCCAAATTAATTAATGAATGTCTAAAACCTTAAATATGTGGATCATGTTAGTTTGGTGCAACCCGTTCCTAATAACGTGGTAATAAAGGGGCGAGTCAACATTGTTACCGTGGTGAAGATTAAAACAATGTTTTATTAATTAATTATGTTCTGGGTTGAACAAGGAAGGATTAATTAATAAAGAGGACCTACTTTATTATTTGCATCTGGTCCCTGGTCTAGCCCATGAACTGCTCAAGCCCATTAGGGTTAGGGTTTCTCAAAACCCTAACACTATAAATATGTCTTCTCTCTATCAGATCATTAATGATTCAGTATATTGAGTGAAATTGAGAGAGAATCGGCGGCGGCAATCTGAGGGAGGAGCTTGATCGATTTTTCCAGATCTCGGATCCAACTTGGTAGATAATCCTCACCAGATTTCCAAGGAGCAAGGGAACAGATCAGAAGATCAGATCTGTAGGAACAACTGTTCATCGCCGGCTTTCAGATTCAGATCCAGATCTATTTCATCGTTATTGGCTCCGATCTAGATCTGTAGATCAAATGGTGAAATCAGGTATTCTCTAAATCCATCCTCTGCAATTAATTTTGTAGGAGCATGCATAGGATCGCATGATTTATTTAATTAAAATTTATTTCTGGTCTCCTAAGAACGATCCTTGGCAAGAATTTAATTAATGGCAACTCGTGTTGTCCAACGTAGACTCAAACCCTACAATTGGTATCAGAGCCAGGTTCATGTTCTTAGGCTCTATCTTGGATAAATGGTTATTGAATAAATATGTATGTTCATGGATGGATTTAAATTGTCGTGGATGTTTTTGTTCTCGTGGCCTTCTCGTTTTTGGATCTATTTTTCACCACGAGAAAATCTGTGGTTAGATTTGATAGGCAAAAATTGTAATAGATTGTAGATCTGTAATTTTTGTATTTTATTTTATTCAAATCTGTAAAATTGAGATCCGGAAGAACAAAGAGACGAAGAACATTCATCAGATCTGAAATCAGTTTAGATTCAGCCCACCAGATCTCGCCGGCGGCAGCGCCCCCGCCGGCGACGACCAGACCAGCGGCGGCGTGCGGTGGCGAGTGGCGACAGCAGGCTGAAACCTAGGGTTTCAGTCATGTGGCTGGCAGCGCCTGTTTTCTTACTGCTGTGCACGTCGTTTCCGGCAAGCAGATCCTAGGTCTGACAGGGAACGTGACTGCTGGTGCAAGGCCGGCGGACGAGTGGCGGCGGCGCAGTGAAACCCTAAGGTTTCCTGCGCGGCTGGGCCACGCTCCTGCAGCCAGTTGTTGTGCGCGCGTCTCCGGTGAGGGGTGCATGCGACGGACATGGCTGCTGCAGGCGCTGTGTGCTCCGGCGCTAGGTACGGCAGCTGCTGGCGAGTTTCACCTGCGACGGGGGTCGCGGGCGAGGGCAGGGCCACGCGTATCTGCGTGCGGCAATGGTGACAACGCAGCCTGCCTGCGTTCACTGATGTCTTGCACGACTGTTGGAGCCGTGACAGTCGCTGGAAATGGCGGCGGCAGCTGCTGCTAGCTCCGGCGATGGCGGCGGGTGGAGTTGGCAGCGCAGACTGCGGGTGTTCCGGCCGGCGGCGGCCGGAAAAGCGACTGGGGCTGAGGGCTGAAGGGTGGCGGCTAGGGTTTGGTTGCCCGGGCTGTAGCTCGGGCTTATCAGCCCGGAGGCTGCCCGAAGTCTGAAAATTAGGGTTTGGCTGCTGTTTGGGCCAGAAACCCTAATTTGAAGCCCAAATGTTGTTTCCCAATTCAAATCAGATTTCAAGTCCAACGAAGGCCCAGTTTGAAGATCTGTATTGGAATTAAATCTTGTAATAGTTAGATTTAATTTATTTCAGTTGTAATCGCATCTGGGGGGCCACGAGAATTTATTTGTTTATTTATTTATTCTCATATTTATGTGATTTATTATGTGCGCACTAGTAAATAATAGGAAGCATGATTATTTGTTTTAATTATTTACTTTTATAAACATGTTGCAATTTTATTTTTGAGCATGTCTTATGTGATTTATTTTATGTTTTAAATTATGTCTATAAATTCCGGGATCATATTAATTTATGATGGAATTTTAGATATGACGTAATTTATGGCAACATAAAATAATGTGTGCGCATGAAACCTTTAGAATTAAAAATACTAAGCTGGATTTTGGTTCTTTTTTCTAACCAAGATCATTAGACCTCCACAAATACGACTTCTCATTGGAAGTGAGGCATCTCGAAGCGTAAACGGTCTACTCGGGTAGCTTACGTTAGGGGTTCCTCACTAGTTCCAATGCGATGAGGTTTCCAAATAAAACACTTATTTTAAGATGAGAAGTGGGAGCCTCTAAGCAAATGGTCTACTCGGGTAGCTTGCATTGAGATAACTTTCACTGGTCTTGAAGATTAATCTAAGTGGGATAACAAAGGATGTAAAGAGCATGCGGTATGGGTCGAGTACGTATGCCAAATTGCCTTTTAACATCCGGAGTTAGGATTGTGGTTTATTTTGGCTTAGATGTTGCCTGGAGTATAACTCTTTTGAGATGTCCCTGCTCCGGATAGGTGAACATGGTCTTGAGATCTCCAATATTAATTTCTTTTGCTAAAGATACCTAGCATGTTAAGAAATTAAAGGGTCATTTGATCTGGTTGAGCGTTCATCGTAAACGGTCTACTCGGTAGCTTGCGATGAATTAGCTTGGGCAATTGGAGGAAGCAAATTGCATTGTTTTGTCTAAAGGTTCTATGCATATTTGTTTCAATTGTTCGTAGTATGTGATTACTTTAATTCGCTTATTTGTTTTCAGATATGTGTATGAATAATGTCATTAATATCCTCGCTCAAAATCCTCTCAATGGTCCGAATTTCCTGGAATGGAAACGTAATTTGGATTATATCCTAGTTGCGGAAGAACACAAGTTTGTCCTTACTGATCCTTGTCCGCCAGTCCCAGCTGTTGATGCTACTGCCGAGCGGCAGCAGTCTTACAATAAGTGGATCAAGTCTAATAATGTAGTGAAATGCTACATGATGACCACTATGAGTAAGGTACTGCAGCTGCAGCATTAGCATTATGATAAGGCCTGTGAGATTATGGATAATCTAACAGCGACTTATGGGAAGACGGACATAATTGTCAGATTCAATCTCATGAAGGAGATTGTGAGTAAGAAAATGTCTGAAGGCAGTTCAGTGAGAGAGCACGTGGTTTCCATGACTCACCTCATGGATGAACTAACGTTGCATGGTGGTGGTATTGACGCAAAAGCCCTAGTCAATATCATACTAAACTCTCTTCCCAAGTCCTTTGAAAACTTCAGGTTGAATGATGTGATGAACAAGAAGGAGTATACTCTTAATGAGTTACTCAGTGACTTGATGGCAGCACAGTCCCTGATGGAACCCGAAAAAGCAGTTTTAGTTTCTTCCGGTAGCCGGTCTGCTGCTCTTAAACGGGCAAAACCTATAAGAACGGCTAGGAATAAGAACAAGAAAACTGCTAGTGGGAAAAATGGAGTTTTTGCTCCAAAGAAAAAGGCTGGGAAAGTTAAAGGAAAGGGCAAGTGTTACCGCTGCGACAAGATAGGACACTGGAAAGAACATTGTCCAAGTGTTAACACCAATGGACAAGGTACGTCATCATTTACATGTTTAGTATCAGTTTTCTACTCCTTGTGAGTAGTGGTTACTGTGAGTACTAATCATGTTTTAGCGGCGTTATGCAGAGAATCAAGCTGATGATAATGCTTGAGGATGACGAGACTACCTACTCCAAGGATGATGCTAGAGATCGTTCTCAAGCTGTTGGAGTTATTTGCTTTGAGTTTATGTTAAAAATCTGTTTTAATTGAAGATCTTTTGAAGAGATATTGGTTTTGTTTTGATAAACAATTTTCATCTATTGTTATGGATTATCAGTTATTCAGATAGAGTTTTTCTATCAAGATGAACAACAGTGTTTTCCATTATGGATGATTGTCTCTTCATTACTTGATTACATAAAGTATCAGTGTTCTAAGGTATAATTTAAAAGAATCTCTATAGAGATAGGTTACATCAGTTTAAGTAGTTTTAAGTAATTCATGGAATTATGGATTCAATCCAGGTATTCTTTTGAATGGTACTTATGACAACTACTTAGAGGTATAAGATGGTAACAAGGCCTTTTAATAGGCGATTATATCTCTATAAGTTATTTCGTGTTTGCTCCGGTTTGCTGGTTTGAGTCTACTTCCGTAGTTGCCTTAACAGGCATTGATACTGTGATCATTTAAGATTTGGATATGTTTATCTAGTTCACTACAAGTCTTAGTCTCTTGTTTTAATCAAGAGCGTTCAAGACTAAGGTAGAGAATAAGTTAAACAAGACCGTAAAAACATTATGGTTCATTCATAATGATGTATCTTAAGTGATGGGTTTTACAGTATCTAGCAGAGCAAAGGGATTGCATCCCAGTTAACTACACCTATTATTCCTCAATTGGGATAGTGTAGGTAAAACGAAATAAAATTCTTTAAAAGTTCATAAGTTATGCCAACTTTTCCAAATTTTCGTTTTTGAGAAGAGCGTCAAAAGCAGTTATGTGTTTGCTTGATCTAGTGTCTTCTAAATCAGTTCCAAATACCCTAGCAGACCTTGACTATGTCAAAATTGCAATGATGGGTAATTCGGCTGTCAAGTTGATATAGGAAACTGATTGTTTGGAAGAAAGGTTTAAGCTAGTACTGCTTTGTGGCCTATTCCAGGTAAACGAAAAGGATGGTTGCTTTGTGTATCCTAGATACAAGCAAGTTGTATAGGATGAAACCATGAATCCAATTGTGAGATTGTTCTCTAAAGTTTTAGAGAAGACAATTCAAATCCATCAGGAAATACCCTGTGGCATATTGAGCATACCTTGGAAGGTATGGTACCAATTGCACGGTCACCTGTGTAAGGTGGTAAACCACAAATTAATGCACCATTAACTGACAACATAAAAAGGAGCATCGTTGCAGTGGGAGGTTGCATTAACAGGCTTAATGGTACTGATTCATGGAAACTGTCTCTGAACTTGTTCCCAGCTTGACGAATACCATTGTACTTATCCCTTGATGTGCAACGAAGCTGTTAAGACAAATGATGCGATTTAATGACGTCAAGTCATGGATTCAGAAATGAATCAGTAAAGATTATGGTCGTGTATCAGGATCAGTGATTGCCAAATAACTTTCCAGCTATAGGCAACTGATTGATATACAAGAAAAATGATCGAATGGTAACCTAGTATATTCGAGTGTCTAGGTTAGTGAGCAAGGTATGTTTCACAACAAGACTTTCGCACTGGTTGCAACTATTAAACTCATTCGAATTCTTTTAACCATAACAGCACATATGAATCCAAGTATTTGGAAGATAGATGACGTCATCCGTATTTTATAAACGGGTACCTTGATAAAAGGTGACGACGTCTGTATGCAACAACCAGATAAGTTATGTGCAAAGCATCATGTCTGGAAGCCAAGGAAGTTCAAGTATGAACTTAAAGGTGCTTCAAAGTCATGAAACAGACATTTCGATATTGTCTATCGAGAATGAGAGTTTCATGTACCAGTTATGAGTCAACGGAAGCGTGGTTTTCCTTGCACATTATGCAAATAGTATTTTCACATTTGGAAATGGTGTGGGGATATTGTCAGGCATAAAAGATGGTTATCCGAACAGTATCAGAAGTAGGACTTATGAGATTTTGGAACATCTTTTGAATTAAAGTCTTGTGATGTCACAAGAAAAGGATGTTCAGGTATCTCAAGTCGCTTAAATTGATTCTGTGGTGAATCGTTCATAGCAAGAAAGATTGTTGTCTTTCGATATTGTAAATGAACGAAGTTAGATATCTGTACTGCTTTAAGCATGTTAAACAGATATCAGTTCAGCTTTGGATAGGCCCATTGGTTGATGAATGAGCCTTGTGAGTTGAATGGCATCGGATACCCAGGAGGATCATAAGGAAAGGAAATCGACCTCTAACTATGTGTTGGCCTTGGAGGAGGAGTTATAGGAATCTAACACAGAAGTGTGTTGTGGATTCCGGTATGAAGGCTGTGTCTTTGACAGCTTCATTAGCTTCGCAAGAAGCAGTATAACTCCGGTGTTATCCTCCAGAGGTGTGTGTTCTGAGTTTGCCTAATAAAATCACATGGAATTGTGATCATGTTGGTGCAATGACAAACTCAAGGGAACCCAAGACTCACAAGCTGGTGAAACGCATAGGATGTGTGGTATCACATCATACGAGAAATTGTGACAAGAGGTAACGTGAATGCAGTTGGAGTGATTGACAGTATAGACACACTTAATACTTTGATAAAGCAATGGTATTATACTTTAAGCATAAGTGGGAGATTGTTGAGATTATATACGGAAAGCATATATGATTAAGTGTTTTGTACATTGGTCTTCATATATGTTGCTGCAACAATGCTCGTTGTCTGATGAAACAAACATACAACGAACCATAATATCCTATTAGCTCGCCTATAGGGATGACCATATGGTGTGTAGGAGATCACAGAGGATCATATGAGTCGTTTGACCTAGCGAGATATAAACAGTATCACACTGAGATAGTCCCTGGATAGGCTGTCGGTCTAAGCTGCGGCACATCGGTTCATAAGTGAGCTTATCCTAGCTACTTGATGTATCGGTACATGGTTATGTATTGATAGGATCAACAATGGGATGTGCCATTCTCATTGACATATGAATGAGCCAGATCCCTAACATACTTCCTATGATCTTAAACCTAACTGAAGGATAAGGGGCACACACAGATTGACCACACTTTGATTTACCATGGTGGCGAGCCCGACATGTACTCTTATACCCGTATTTTGGGTGTTGGCAATTTGTGTGTGGCCTGCTTAGTCTGGACGTTTAGGTAAGCATATCCGTTTCAGGATGGTGACATTCCCTGAGGAGCTCACAAGGTTCATTATGCTAAACCCTGCAGGTTGAATTATTTAATTCAGGCATAAGTGAAAAGGAGTGAGTGGTATTACTCAGGAAATAAGAGATTAATTAATTGTGGCTGATTGTCATAAGCCAAATTAATTAATGAATGTCTAAAACCTTAAATATGTGGATCATGTTAGTTTGGTGCAACCCGTTCCTAATAACGTGGTAATAAAGGGGCGAGTCAGCATTGTTACCGTGGTGAAGGTTAAAATAATGTTTTATTAATTAATTATGTTCTGGGTTGAACAAGGAATGATTAATTAATAAAGAGGGCCCACTTTATTATTTGCATCTGGTCCCTAGTCTGCCCATGAACTGCTCAAGCCCATTAGGGTTAGGGTTTCTCAAAACCCTAACACTATAAATATGCCTTCTCTCTATCAGATCATTAATGATTCAGTATATTGAGTGAAATTGAGAGAGAATCGGCGGCTGCAATCTGAGGGAGGAACTTGATCAATTTCTCTAGATCTCGGATACAACTTGGTAGATAATCCTCACCAGATTTCCATGGAGCAAGGGAACAGATCAGAAGATCAAATCTGTAGGAACAACTATTCATCGCTGGCTTTCAGATTCAGATCCAGATCTATTTCATCGTTATTGGCTCCGATCTAGATCTTTAGATCAAACGGTGAAATCAGGTATTCTCTAAATCCATCCTCTGCAATTAATTTTTTAGGAGCATGCAGAGGATCGCATGATTTATTTAATTAAAATATATTTTTGGTATCCTAAGAACGATCCTTGGCAAGAATTTAATTAATGGCAACTCGTGTTGTCCATCGTAGACTCAAACCCTACAGATTTATCTCGTGGGTGAAAAACGAATCCATATAAAAGAGCGGATTAAACCGAGAACCACGAGGATGAAAAAGAACATGAACATACAATCCAAAACCCATGCAATCATTCAATAATAATTATCATGCATATCATAGGCAATATTATTTTTCCGATAGAGCCAATTAATTCAACCTGGCTCTAATACCAATTGAAGGGATTCATGAACTG
Organism: Plectranthus barbatus; assembly: GCA_026898455.1. NCBI lineage: Eukaryota > Viridiplantae > Streptophyta > Magnoliopsida > Lamiales > Lamiaceae > Plectranthus > Plectranthus barbatus. The sequence goes on along the minus strand of JAPKLW010000278.1, from coordinate 522,914 downwards.
AATCTCGAAGTCTGTTTGCCAAGGATCGTTAATTGGAATATAAAAAATAAATTTCTATGCCTATGATTAATCCTAGCATGCTCCTATTGAATATGCATATGGGGGTTTATGCGGAATACCTAGATTGTGAAACCCTGAAGAACGAGTGCGTGGAGATTCCTTTTGATCTTTCCCACGCACAAAGATTTAATTCCTAACAGATTGAGGAAATAAATCTTATGAAAATAAAACAATTATTTTCAAAAAAAAGGAGAGAGAGAGAAGAAAAATCCTCCTGATCTGATCTTCTGTTCTGTATCCCAACTCAATCTGAATATCTGGTGAAGATTCCCTTCAGATTCCTTGCCCGATTGAGAAGCAGAATTTCCTCCTCGTTTCTCAGATCTAGTCGATCACCACAGCTCCCAAAACCTGGTTTGTTGTGTGCAACTTATGATCTTGTGGTGTGTAGATCTAAGGAACTGAGGCCTATTTATAGAAAAATACTGGACTTCTATTGGGCTTGAGTTTCATGGGCCAGACTAGGGACCAGAATGCAAATAGCAAATGAGTCCTATCAATTAATTTATTCTCATATTCAACCCAGAATATAATTAATTAATTAATATTGATTCATTCCACCAGAGAATCAATATCGTCCTACCTATTTGCTACCACGTTTTGAGGTACGGGTTGCATGGGCTCGGTATATCCCCGCATTTAAGGTTATAGACATTCGTTAATTAATTTATGCTCTAACAAGATATTTAATTAATTAACATCTTATATTCCCGAATCAATCCACTCAAACCTTTTCACTTATGCTTGAACTTAATCAGCCTGCAGGATTTTAGCATAACGAACCTTTTGAGCTGTTAAGCGAATGTCACCATCCTATACTGGATGTGGTTTCCTAGTTCCAGTACCAGACAGTCATACAAAACTGCTATTACCCAAGATACAGATATACAAGCTCAACTAGAGTCTTTCACTGCAACTCAAAGTAATGCACAATCTGCATATACTTTTGTACCTTCATATAGGCTTAGGAACTCATCAAGCCATAGAGATCTAGATTCTTTTAATGTCAGATAAAAGAATCGATCTCGACTTAGGTCTTTTTCAATGTGTGCCCCACACCAGCATATCAAGCCATCCAAGATAAGATGCTTATTACTGCGTATGTTGTAGCCTACTGATAAACACTCACTCTGTGCATTTTATTGAGGTATTTATGTTTAGA
>JAPKLW010000278.1:483741-521682 GCA_026898455.1 Plectranthus barbatus | reverse complement strand
AAACCAAATTCCTTTTATGATTCGCCTAGATAGTAGTACGATATCTATGTTTTAGTGCTTGGTTGTGTTTCGAGCCTGCAGTCCTTGAGTTCGATAATTTATTACTTGCCCTCTGCAGTGGTCTGTACACTTGCAGCTTTAGCGCGTTGCGAAACGCGCTATCACCTACACCGACAGTTTATCATGGAAGTGTCTCAGCTGTGATAACAATTTATATCTCGCTAGGTCAAATGATCCATACGATCTTCCGTGATCTTCTACACACCGTATGATCTCCCTATCAACGAGATAAGAGGATAATGTCATTTGCGACACATGTTTGTTAATTCATACAGGAGATGAACATACAACATTTATGATTCCCAGTATATTAACCAATCGACCTTGTACATAATATACCAATCATAATGCTTTCAGTATATAAATCCATCAGCTTTTCCCTTTATCTGCTTGCACTTTCTCAATGTCCTTATGAGTGATGCGACCTGTTTGTTCTCCAGCTTGAATCCTGGCGTTTCGCTCAGCATAACTAGCCATGACCTCGACATACCTTGAATCCCTTTCCTCAAGTGTCATCTCAAGCCGGGATTTGGCATAGTCTCTTTCTTCTAGCGCTTGTAGGAGCACTTTCCTCTGTCGCCTTGCTTTCTGAGATTCTTCCGCATCGGAAAATTCAAGCATTCGCTTTGCACTAGCTTCTGTGGATTGTGAAGTTGTGTCACTGCATCTGAAGATGGTAGAGAAGTGTTTGTCTCAGGAACAAAGATTTTAAGGGTGTTACCTGACGATCTTCCTTGTTTGCCCCTTCTCTTGGCTTTATCATCACTTGTTGATTTCCCTTTCTTTGGTTGAGGGCTCCTCTGCGTTCGCCTTCTCTTCAAGTTGGCTTTAACGGAGGGTTGACCAATCGCTTGTGATGACCCATCAATCAGGCTTCTATTTTGCACCGTTCTTCTTCTAGTTCGTCAGTAGTCAGTGGAGCAGCAGTAGGATTGACGTTGCTCTTCCCTTTTGGTATCAGTGGTTCCCTGATGTTCTTCGGCGGTTCTTGCTTTCAGGTTGGCGGTATGTAGTCGGAGTAGATCAAGTCTTCACCTCGGCAACGTTTTCCTTCTGGTACAATCCCTTCTAGAAAGTGGCTTATCTTCAATCCAAAGCCCACATCTTGAGAGAATGTGTGATCCTTCTTCACATTCTTGTTCTTGTAGATATGTAATAGCCATTTGGTGTAGATGAACTTTGCCTAATTTCCACGCACTTGATCTTCAATGGCCATCATAACAGTGAACTTCTTAGCACTTAACTCAGAGAGTGAGCCTACTTCGCCCACCAGCATCCTTATGACAACTTGTGCTAAACTCCTCATTGCTACTGCTAGAAACTTTATAGGTGCTACTACTTTCCATGCATCGGTGTATGAATCCGACTTCCATCTCAGCCATCTCTTCTTCATTTCTGCTTCATCGTTGATTTTGTAGTTGGCCACATCTTCACCGTCGTTGCGGAGTCCGTACGTCTTCTCCAAAACTTTTGGGCTTACAGTGATTTTGATACCCATAACACTTGTGGTGAAAGATTTTTCTTCTTTATCAATGACTGCTCGTGCAAAGAATTCTGCAACTATGTGCGGTCAAAATTTCTTCGGCTCTGCAAATAAGTATCTCAGTAAGTTCTCTCGGTCGAGTTTACCTATGAGGTCTTCATACCAGTACTTCCGGAACAGTGGCTCGTACAATATCTTGTCTTTCTTGAATTGAGCGGCCCTTCTATGATTATTGGTAAGTTCACCAGGCATTTTTCCATGGCTTATTGCGACTAGCCGGTAGTATGGAATTGACTCATCGATATTTGGTGACTTGTAGATGCCTATGAAGGTTGGCTGGGACTATTATGGTTCCTTGGGCATGTTGGTGTTTCCAGAGGATTTGGCAGGGGTACTGGTGGGATTGGAAGATTCTGCCATTGATGTGTTCTTCTGAAAGTTTCAAAGTCACAAAAGAATTTTGAATCAGAAGGTATGAATGTATGATAAGCTCATTATTTTACTCGTTTATCTATATTATTTTCTACTATTTTATGTAGTTTTATTGAGTTTATATATATATATATTCTATGCATGAGTCTATATTAGGTGGTATTATGCGCATCTTGGTGTTTTAGCAGGTTTTAGGCCTAAATTCACTTGAAAACCGTTCCGAAAGCAGTGACGTGTAAGAGTAGCAGTGACGAGTTCTTCCACAATGAGAATTCGGGCTATTGGCACATATCAATGGATGATGCTTTGAGTTAGCTCTCCAACGCAATTGGAATCGGGTCAATCGGAGTTCGGGAGAGGAAGTTATGGCCAAAATCGTGAGACCGCGTAGAAGGGGCGAGAGACCACGTCGATCGACGCCAATTAGCATCGATCGACGCCGAAGAGGAAGCCACGTCGATCAATGCCAATCAGCAACGATCGACGTGAGCGAGTCTGCTGGAGTGGAAATCTGATGAAAATCGGATTTATTCATATCTTTAGCCCTAGATTTGATAGGATACAAGTCCACCCCTATAAATACCTAATTAAATTCGACTTTTTGAGGCATGCAATCATATTTTTCAGTTTTTAGAGTTTGGAGACTTGGGAAACACGAAACCCTTTTATTTTCTTGTAAGTTCTTTATGTTTATGCAATTTAATATGTTTTCTTTTGGATTTCTATCTGCGATGGGTGGCTAGAAACCCTAGCGGGTTCTAGGGGTTGATATTATTATGGATGCATGTTAGGATTAATTAATTAGGTTCGTGATTCCTCTGTTTATTTTCTAATTCTAATTTAATTCAAGAACCGAGAGGTGGCGATTAATTTAGATGTCTAGCTATTGATAGAAAGATCGAGAGATGAATATTGATAGTGGGATTAGGAATGCATGAAATTATCTACACTATCCAACCAGATGTACTAGACTGTAGGAATAAAACTGATTTGCTTATCAGATTGACTAATTTGGTGTACTTTGAGACCGAGCGGAGATAGTCACTAATTAGTAATCTAGGTTATATTTGCCAAACAAGGAAATATAGCATTGTTGCAGTATTCCACCTGTTAAATTAATTGATTCCTACATGTTATCCATAATAAGAACTCTTCCCTAGAATCTGTGCTCCTTTAATTTGCTTTCAAAACCTCTTTAATTTTCTGCATTGTTCTCTTTACTTTTATAAAACCAAAACCTATTTTCTATTCACTCAAACAATAGATTTTAGAACCATAATTAGTACATAGGATAATTTCCCCACACAATTCCCCTGGATTCGATAACCTTAGGGTTTACAAATTTATTTGCCACTGTTTCTATAATTAATCTTTAGATTTTACAGTGATCAAATTTGCGTCGTTGTCGGGGAATTGTTAGATTTTATCTTGTTACTAGTTTGTCCTAGAATTTGTTGGATTGAGTTTTATTTTTCTGTACGTGTGCGTGTGTGAGTTTTCGTGTCTGCATCCCACGTCGATCGATGCCCATTAGCGTCGATCGACGTTGATCACTTTGTTGCGTCGATCGACGGACACCTTACTTCGATCGATGCCGACCACTTTCTTGCATCGATCGACATGACATCTACGTCGATCGATGCTGAACTGATATTTACCCATTTTCTGTGCAGGTGCATGAACACGCGAGCCAAAGGAAAAACACTCGAGGCCTTTGTCCCTGAAATTGAAGCAACCTGCAGGAGAATCAAAAGGAAAGGAAAAGAAAAACAATGAGAGATGGCTGATAATCCTGAAGCACCTCTGCAAAATATGACTCCCGAGGAGCAGAGGCAATTAGTGAATGAAGTACAGCAGCTAAGAGCACAACTGCAAGCAGCCCAGGCTACTCAGGCGGAACAAGCTGCAAGACTGGCAGAGTTGAATGATAGGCAAGTTGTGATCCCGCAAAGGTCCATCTTGGATCGATTTCTTCCACAACAAGGCCGGATTCAGAGTTGGCATTGATGCTAACAACTTTGAGCTGCGCACGGGCCTTATTCAGATGGTGCAGCAAAATCATTTTGGGGGGAGAGCTGTAGAAGATCCATATACCCACCTCAACCAATTTATTGAGGAGTGTAACACTGTGAAGCAGAACGGAGTAACCCAAGATGTGATCAGAATTAGACTATTCTCGTTCTCACTCAGAGACGTGACACGGTCTTGGTTTGCTAGACTGGATAAGAGTCAAATCGGGACATGGAGGAGCTTCGAGCATAGTTCCTTACCAACTACTTCCCGCCGAGCCTGCTGCTGAAGAGGAAAGCTGCCATTACTACTTTCAAGCAGATGTATAATAAGTCACTCTACGAGGCCTGGAAGAGATACAAAGAGCTTCTATGACTTTGTCCTGGACATGGCATCGATCTGGAGATGCAAGTGTGCTATTTCTATGAGGGTTTGAATCCTCACATGAAGGAGCTGTTTGATGCATCTGCTGGTGGGATACTGATGAAGAAGAGTGGTGCAGAAAGCATGAGGTTGCTGGCAGACATGGCGTTGAATAGCCACCAATGGCCAACTGATAGACAGATTTCGATCAAAGCTGTGGAAGCCAAGCCAGAAATCGATGTGGTTGCCGAGGTGAAAAAGCTCAGGGGAAGAGATTGAAAAATTGAGCACCTCACAAGCTGCAGCTGTTGCAGAGCCGAGCATGTCCATCGTTCTGGTGGAGGCCGACTACATCAACCGGGGTGCAAGCAGTTCGTCTAGAACTGTCGGGATGGAGGTGAACTACATTGGCGGTGGTCAATAAATACCGAGGCAATCATGGGTATCATTACAACCATGGGCGATCTCACCCTGGTTTTTCTTATTCTAACCCTTCTGCTACAGAACACCCTCTGTCTGGTTTTGATGTAGATACTGGAGAAGAGATCGTAGAAAGGAAGAAATTCATGCTGGAGGAGACGCTCGAGAAATTCATCAAGAGCTCCGACAACCGGTTTGGGAAGGTTGAAATCGAGGTGAAGGGGATGGCCAATCACATGCAGCTGATGACGAAACACCTTCAGATGATGAACACACAATTAAGCCAGATTGCCACCACACTCGGCAACCAACACAAGCTTGGACAGTTGCCAAGTACGACAGAGGTGAACCCCGCAAAGGAAAAGCCAGTGAAGGCCATTACTCTAAGGTCTAGGATGAGCTACAAGGGTCCCGAGACGGCCGTAAATGATTCTTGAGGTGAAAAGGAGCAAAACTGCGCGGGACAGGGATCCACGTCGATCGACGCACCATCCGCATCGATCGATGCAGAAGAGAAAGCCCCGTCGATCGATGCCACCCGGTGTCGATCGACGCAAAAGCCTGTTCCAGATGCAAAGCTGAAGCAGTCTGAAGATCAGCTCCCTTTTTTGCCATTCCCACAGAGGTTCACAAAGCAGAAAGAGGACGAGAAGTTCTCCAGATTTGTGGAGAATCTGAAGAAGGTCAGCATCAACATCCCGCTGATCGAAGCACTGAAGGAAATTCCGGGGTACATGAAGTACCTCCGGAAATTGATGAGTGGAAAGAAATAGTTCGTGGAGAACGAGACGGTGAAAATCCACGAGCAGTGCAGCCTGCTACTTCAAAAGCAGGTGCCCATCAAGAGAAGCGATCCTGGATGCTTCTCTATTCCTGTTGAGATTGGAGGACACACGTTCGAGAGAGTACTATGTGATACTGGGGCCAGTATCAACCTGATGCCGTACTCCATCTACAAGCGTCTCAACATCGGAGAGATGAGGCCCACGACGATCACCCTGCATATGGCGTACCGGTCTGTGTCCCGCCATAAAGGTATACTAGAAGATGTGCTCATTTGTGTGGGCCATCTCATTTTTCCTGCAGATTTCGTGGTGCACGAGATGAAGGAGGACGAGAAAATGCCCATGATCTACGGACGTGAATTTCTCGACACTAGCGCCGGTCTCATTGACTATCGAGGCGGCGAGATCACACTCCGAGCAAACGATGAGAGAATCACCTTCGTGATCGACAAGAGCAAGAAGAAAGTGGAGTGCAATAGGGTCTCCACTACTGAAGAAGGAGATGAATCTGAAGAGGAAGAAGCAGCTGCCATTGAGTGGGAGATAGGAAACGAAAGGGTGAAAGTGTCAACTACACCACCTTTTTCTAAACTCACCACCATTGTCAAAGACCGTAAGGTTTACATGGTGGATGCCAAAGGCCGGCGAGTCTGGACCCGACCTCCCTAGCAGATTTTTTTTTTTAGTATTGTCGAGCTGCGACGTTAAATCAAGCACTTGTTGGGAGGTAACCCAACCTTTTCCGTATTTTCTTTTCAATTTTTGTTTTTATTTCCAATTTCTGTTATTTCTGCTTTTATTTTGCGTTAACAATTGTTTTGCAGTATTAAAAATAAATAATAAAAAAAAACTGAGTACAACTCGACGTCAACTGATGCAGCCTGGCATCGATCGATGCCGAGAAGCCCGGCGTGATACACTTGATCCAAGGAGAGGGTCGCAAGAAGGCTTTACGTCGATCGACGGCATCCTGACTCAATCAACGCAAAGTGCCAGCTACAACAATTCACGCCGCGCAATATCTGAAGACTCCGAGGATAAAAAGTTGATGTCTGAGATCAACTACCAGGTATCGTTCCCTCTTTTTTCTAATTTTCAAACTTATTCCACTCTTCGAGTTGGAAATAAGTTTGGGGGGATGTGGACAAGAGATGGAACGTTCTATCTTTTATTTATTCTGCTTTCCGTATTTAATTTTTGCCCTAAATTTCAAAATTTATTCTATTTTGTGGGGAAATTTTTTGAGTTTTGAAATAACCTGAATGTGATTGTGAGATTAGAATCGGTTGAGGGTTGAGTTTGAATTGATTGTGATTGTGGTTAGAAGCCTATGAATGTAGAATACCGCATGATAGGATTGATTTGACACTTATGCTTGCATGATGATTGAGCTGATTTGAAATTGACTGTGGAAGAAAATTTTTTGAACCCTTGTGTGAGAATTTTGAGCCTTTAATTTCGTTTGATGTGAGATTCACATGTGTATTTTTATTTCTCTAGAACTTGCCTATTTTCTGTGTTGAGACTGCATAGTGTGCACAAGTTTAGGAAATGATCTTAGGCAATCTTTGATAGCCCAATTCCCTAAACACTGTCCCTTCACATTAAATTTTCCCTAGTTAGCCACTTTTGAGCCTATACAAAATTTTTCTTTCCTTGACTATGAGATTAAGAAGAAGTATTGGTTTCGCTCATGTCTTGAGTTGTGGTATATGGGGTAGAATGATTGTGAGATGGAGATAAGAAAATATAAATTAGTGGTGGAAAGATGTATGAAAAAGAAGCTCAAAGCAATAATTAGAATTCTCATAAGCTTTCTGAAAAGATAAGAATACAAAATTATGTAAAGAGCATAAGAGATTTAAAATGAGCTAGAAAAAAAAAGTTGTGTATTTGTTGATATATTTGAGGAGATGAGGTGGATGATGAATAGAAGGTGGTTTGGATTGATTGAGGAAGTACAACTTGATTGATTTTAGTCACTTGGCCATATTTCCCTACCTTTCACAAAAAGCCTACATTACAACCTATTGAAAATCCTTTTTGATTCTAGACTTGTGTACACATTCTAGCAGTGGAGATATTAGAAAATTTTCAATCCTGAGGTAGAAATTTCTTCATACATGTTGTTGAGTGCTTTCATCTATACCTTAAACACTTGAGAGTTGAGCGATACACCTCCCGTGAGTTCTTCCACAGTTCATGAAGTCTCTTTCAAATTGCTTGTGTAGTAGATTTTTGATTCTTGACTGTGATGAATCTTGTGAGGCATTGCACTTTAATCGCATGATCTTTTGATTTCTTTCTTGCCTATTGATTGAGTACAATCAAACGTTCAAGTTTGGGGGGTTTGATAAGCTCATTATTTTACTCGCTTATCTATATTATTTTCTACTATTTTATGTAGTTTTATTGAGTTTTTAGATATATTATATGCATGAGTCTATATTAGGTGGTATTATGCGCATCTTGGTGTTTTTGCAGGTTTTAGGCCTAAATTCACTTGAAAAACCATTCCGAAAGCAGTGACGTGTAAGAGTAGCAGTGACGAGTTCTTCCACAATGAGAATTCGGGCTTTTGGCACATAACAATGGATGATGCTTTGAGTTAGCTCTCCAACGCAACTGGAATCGGGTCAATCGGAGTTCGGGAGAGGAAGTTATGGCCAAAACCGTGAGACCGCGTAGAAGAGGCGAGAGACCACGTCGATCGATGCCAATCAGCATCGATCGACGCCGAAGAGGAAGCCACCTCGATCGATGCCAATCAGCAACGATCGACGTGAGCGAGTCTGCTGGAGCGAAAATCTGATGAAAATCAGATTTATTCATATCTTTAGCCCTAGATTTGATAGGATACACATCCACCCCTATAAATACCTAAATAAATTCGACTTTTTGAGGCCTGCAATCATATTTTTCAGTTTTTAGAGTTTGGAGACTTGGGAAACATGAAACCCTTTTATTTTCTTGTAAGTTCTTTATGTTTATGCAATTTAATATGTTTTCTTTTGGATTTCTATCTGCGATGAGTGGCTAGAAACCCTAGCAGGTTCTAGGGTGTTGGTCCCTTATGATCAGAGTCGTCGTGGTTACAATAAAGTACACACACGAAGTGCAGCAGAATAGATTACGTTTTCTTGTTATTTAAATTATTTTCAACTTTATTTTTGGTTAAGGTTTTCTTAGGTTACCTTTTCAGTTATACACTAGTAACGTGGTTACTAGGTTTTAAAACATAATAGCTCGAAAAGAAGTAACAACAAGACAACACACAATTTATAGTGGTTCGATCAAATGATCTACGTCCACTCCTTAGCCGAATCGCTAAGAATTTTACTAGAAAGTATATGGTGTACAAAGAGTTGCCTTTCCTGTTAAGCAACCAGCCTTCTGAAGATCTGTCTGCTTTACGGCTATCTTCCGATACCCCGAACTTTCCTAGTGTAGCTCCGGCTGAGTCAAGGGCGCACCTTCGTAAAACTCGCTTTCACCACTTACTTTGGAGGAGTTTAGAGTTCCCTCCGAACTATCGTGTGTGCTCGGCTTCAATGCCCGCCTTAATCAATTTCTTCACAGGAAATTGATTGCTGGATGCTTTCCTTAAAAGGAAAGTGATCCCAATGATTGAAGATTCTTGAACCAGTTCAAGAATCACTCAGAAGAATGTCAGACGTAGTGAGACACTCGGAATGTTGAAGGCCTTTGAAAATCTATGGATTGTACCTTTCAAATGGACTGCTCTCTTGCCTTTTTGCTTTTTGGATTCTTTCGTATATCGAGTTTCTGGTTAGAGAGTGAGCAGCTCCTGCATTTTCTTTTGACTTCCCTTTTATAGTCATGATCTTGAAGTTTGAGTCGACAGATTAGGCACAACGGATCTTTCTCCTTAAATGCGGGTAGCTATTTACTGATTTTTCTGCTTTTGGACAGGCTTTTCCATCCTACTTCTAACATGGCTAATTGTCGCGCGTTGGTCAGGATGGCGGTGTAGCAGTCCTTCTGTTTTGCTTTGCTGAGCTTCTGCTGGTACGGGATGCTGGATCTCTTTCAGCATGCTTTTGATCTCCTTGCACAGCGAGTGCTTTGTCTGCTACTCTGATTTGATTTGCTAGCATCTTCAGCAATCAAGGATGTGTTTGTCGAATGCTGATTTTCTTAGCATTCTTAATTCGGGCAGCCTTCAGCATTGTTCGATGTTTGCTGAGATATTTCAATTAGCCTATTCTATTACAACACGATGTTTTAACCTATACAGGACATTACATCAGTTGCTAAGCTATGCTAAGGTTCAGCAATGATCGATCGTCTACTAAGGTTTGATCCAACAAAACCTTTCACAATAATATCCTAAGGGTAATTTACAAGTATTTTCCCAACAATTTCCCCCTTTTTGGTGCGATCAAAGCTTATAAAGGATTGCTGAGACTTAGCTTAGAAATTAAAAATAAAATTGCAAGCAAAGCATTCAGCAACCATTTAAATCTCTTCCGTTGAGTACACAGAGAGTGTATATCAACTATTGTTCATACTCGGAAAACAGAATTCAGAGAAAGAAAATTATGAAAACCAAAAAAGTTTAGAGAATGACCTTAATTCTGAGCATCTGGTGGAGGTTTTGGCTTCTCAAGAGATTCAACTTTCTTCATCGTCATGGCCATTAGTTTCTCCATCTGTTCAATCCGTGCCCGTTGGTCTTCTCTTTGTTGTTCTGCTAGCTTCATTCTTCGTTCCATCATTGTTCATTCAAATTCTTTTTCTTTCAGCGTCAGCTCGGCTTCCTCTGCTTTTATCCTTGCTTGTTCAGCAATCCTTCTTTCTTCCCCCTCTTTGAGAGCATCCAAAATAGAGGTGGTCAAAGATTTGTGGGCGTCAAGATTGTCGTGGAGAGTCATCACATTTGATTGTACCGAAGACACGGTTTCTTTGACATGTGTGATTTTGGTAGTGACTTGTCCAACTTGTTGCTGAACTTCTGAGACAGAGGTTTTCACGCCAGAGATTGTTCCGCGGACATCAGCAACCTCTTTCAGGACTTCTTCATTGAATTTGGCTTGCTGGATATCGCGTTGATGCAGGGCGTTGTGAAGAATGTTGACAAGAGATTGGAAGCTTACTTGGACTGGTTCAGCGTCAATGGGTTTGTCAGAGATAACTATTTCAGTACTGCCTGCTAATGTAGTAGCTTCACCATCTTCGCTTTCCACTGTACCAATTTCAGATGCTTGTGTTGCTGCGTCAACTCTTTGTGTGGCAACGTCAAGAACCACATTGGTATCTACTTCCATGGACTCACTCATTATATTCTGACCGAGAGTCGAGTCAGAACCTTGAGTTTCAGAGACTTGAGATGAAGTTTCGGTTCGAGTATATTCTTTCTGAAAGTTGATAATTTTGAGGTAGTCCTGTCGCCTGGCCTCCTTCTCCTTTTCTTCTTCGAGCGCAGCTAGTTCAAGACTTCTAACCCGCAATTTCTCCTCATAAGCAGCTTTCCGTTTCTGATAAGCAATCATTGCAGCCCTTTGACGTTTGGTTAGTGCCATGTGCGCCAATGACTTCTTATCTGGCGCAAACAGTGATCTGGGCAGGGTCTGAGATGGAAGAAACTTCCTGTGAGCTCGGATGGCTTGCAATCGAGCATGTACTTGTTGATCAGTATATTTTTTTGTGCAGGAAGGCTGGTCCATCCACTCATTTGCCCATGTTTCTTCGGAACGCCAGAAGTTAAGACCTTTTCTAGCGATAATAATCAACCTTTCCTCAAAACAGAGTTCATGCATGATGTAGTCATAAGTCTTCCATCGTCGAAATTGAGTACCGAGCACTCTTCCTTCCTCTGTTTCTTCATTAATCACACCAGAAAAGCCACCTGCAATGTCCCTATTTACTTCTTGCTCTACGAAGGCTAAGATCTCTTCACTCCAATCTCTGAGATTAGCATTCATATCTTCATTAACTGAGACAGCAGCACACCAGTGTGCTATTCTTCGTGAGCGAAAAAGTTTGCCAGGTAAACCATCAAAAGGGATCCGTAGTTGTTCATTTCGTAAAGTGGGGTATTTTCGAAGGGTTTTGGCATCAAACACTTCGGCAGATTCCCCCTCAGAATCAGATTCTGATGAACAGGTGGATTCGTCCAGATATCCAGCAGAGGAGACTTCTAGTTCCATTGTATCTTCTGCTTGATCGATGTTATCAGCAGCGGTTGTTATTTCCTCAGCAACGAGGACTTCTTCAGCAGTATATGCCATAACTTCATCGGTTGCATTCGATTCTTCAATGATTGGTTTCACAGAGTTGTCAGCTTCAGTAGAGGTTTTCTCTGTTTCTTCAATGGTTTCTTCCATAAGGATTTCAACCACTATGGATCCTTCACCATTTGTATGACCTATGGCTTTAGTTGGTGGTTCTTTCGCAGATCCAATAATATTTGCCGTATCGGAGGATTCCTTGGCAGTGACGGATCCAGATTCAGGATCCTCGGTGTTTTTCTTAACAACCGGCTCTGCAGTAGATATGTTCGTATCTTCGCTTTCCTTAGATAATGTCGATGGTCCTGCATCCTTATCTTTGGAATGTATGTCAGCTGTCTTTGGTCGTGTTTCGTTCTCCTCTGAGCTACTGTCTTGAAAAGATGTAGCAATTGGTTCGCGAAATTGGACCGATTTGCCTTTGGAATGTTCCGTAGCTTCAAAAGCGCCAGATTGAATCAGCATATTCAGCTCTTCATCAGTCATGTCGTCTGCTGCAGTTGTAGTCTTTGTAGGATTATCCACGTCTTTTTCGGTCAAAGTAGAGTCTATTTTCGTCTTCCCTTTCTTTGTTGCTCTGCTTGAATCCTTAGCAGCTTCTTTATCGGGTGCGAGATCAGTATTCTCCTTTTGACTTTCTCGTTCTAGATGAGATCTTTTTATTCTTTCGAAGTTTAGGTCCCTTCCTTCGAATGTGATTCTATCCCTCTTCTTTCTATATTCTTTTAGTTCCTGTGCCTTCTTCTTTTCTTCACGCTTTCGTTTATTTTCACGTATACCTTGCAAGCGTTCTTCATGACTCTTGGATGAAAGGGGAGAGTCAGGTACTTTTGAGGTCGGGACAGTGGCTAACTCAAAAACTTTGCGTAGACGCTGACGACCAGACCTTCTGTTCCTGGTGGGAGCAGTATCCTTTTGTTGTTCAGAAGAAATTGGAACAGCAAGTTGACCGATTAAGAGTGGCTGTTGAAGGGCGGCCTTTTGGTCCATAATTTCCTCAATATGTTCGGTTGGTATTTCTCCAAGAGCTACAATATCATCAAGCTGCTTGAAACATTGCTCTGTTTCAGCGTTCTGAGTTAATGTTGCCATCTCCTCAGCAGAGATAGGTGTTGCTATCTGCAGTACTTGTTCGCCCAAGGAACGCTCGTCTACTTCCTCATCTGAAGTAGGTTTGTCCGCATCCACATTAGATTTACCGGTCAGCCTTCTTGGTTTCTTGTAATCAAGAGGATTGGCTGCTTTTCGTGTGACTGGAATGAAATCAGTGGAGAGTAACTTTACTCCTTGATCAATTTTCGTTGAATGCATGACCAATTCCAGAAACTTGCTTATTTTCAATCCAAAATCAACATTTGAGGAAAAGGTTCCATCCACAGACATGTGATCGTTCTTCTTGGCATGTTCTGCCCATCGTTCGAAGAAGTACTCAGCCCAATTTCCCTTCACTTTGTCTGTGAGAGCCATCATTACTGCGTATTTCTTAGCAGAAAGTTCAGAATATGAACCGGCATCGCATTGGAACATCTTGATCACCAATTCGGCTAGAATTTTAAATTCATCCTGTAAGGAGTTAATGGGTGTGGCAGCCCGGAAGGTAATCACATGACCTTTCTTATCCTTCAGTACTCCAGGCTTCTTCCAAGAATTCCAACGTCTTTCCATCTCATCATAATCCGTTACTTTGTACTGAGATATACGTTCCCCCTCATTCCGAAGACGAAAAGTTTTAGCAAGAATTTCGGCACTTACTTCAATGATACTTCCATAAACACAAGTTTTAAAAGATTTTCCATCTTTACTCATGACTGCTCTGGCATAAAATTCAGAAACCATATGCGGATGAAAATGCATGGGTTCAGCGGATAAGTATTGAGTTACCTGTTCGCTCTCGAGGATATCCATTATCCAATTCGGAATATGTTCAGCAGCAAGACGTTTGTACAGGATCCTATCTTTCATGATTTGAGCCAGACGCATCTGTTCCTTTGAGTGGCCGGCTAGGGATTTCTTCTTTGACATCATGACAAGCTGACCATATGATATGGAATCATCAATATCTTCCTTCTTTAGAATCCCAGTTAACCCTGGTGCATGTCGCATATGTAAGGGTTCTTCAGAATTTGGTGGAAATTGAATGGACGAGGTTCATTGGATTCAGGGCGATGGTCCTGACTAGTAGATTTCTGGGAAGATGAGGCTAGGGAGTCTGTGGCCATGTCTGTGAGGGAAAGTCTGGAATAATTTCAAATTTTGTGGAGACTTTTGGTTTGGGAATTTTTTTTTTCAGAACGATGAGAAGAAAATGAACAGTGATCAGAGCGAAGGTAGGGTTAATTTGAATGTGAGATCTAACGGTTGAGGGAAAATCTGCGAAATGTTAGATCGACAGTTCAGAATAAATGCATCTTTCCATATGGTTTCCCATGCTCCGAGACACACTCAAGTGTTTCTAACGTGGCGTCTCCTCAATTGGTGCCGCCGTTTGCAAGCATTAAATACGCCTGATCGGGTCCCATCAAGTTTGAATTTTGAGTCATCCCGCCTCGATTTGGGATATGTTATTGCTTAGCATCCGTTCAAGGATGCTGATAGAAGATGATCCCTTTCAGCATTCTGATTTCCAGCAACTTCCGAAGAACTGCTGAGTCAAAGAGAGCTTAAAATAAAAATATGATGATGCGATCCTCGAACTTTTCAATACTCCTTGCTCCCTATTGCTGGAAAAAATGATTTCACTTCCCATGCATACACGTCGATTCCTTTATTGGCGACGTTTCGTATTCCAAGGGATGAATCATTGCGATCTTCAGACAGATTTTTCTCTTTCTTCTCGTCATAAATGAGAAATCCTCTTTAAATACCGGAGTTTGAGATTATCCAAACATCTCATCTTTCCTTCTTTCCTGATTCACTCTTTTAATCTTCTTCTTATTCAAGAAAATCGAGTCCTTTTCTTCAGTCATGGAATCTCCTCCTTGAGTCATAGATATCCGACGTAACCTGATCCTTGATGAGCCGGGTCTGGATAGATACTACATAGATGAGTGTGATGTGGCGGTGAAGGTCATATCTACGTTGCAGTGGGGGGGGTCTTTCGCAATTTCTGTGTGCTACTCCTCACTGTTTCCAGGAGGAAGTGTTGAGGGATTTCCTTAGTGAATGTCATGTTGGTCCAGGCTCAATCTATGGGGTGTTCTATAACAAGCTTGTTCATTGGACCCCTGACACCTTTGCGGTTGATTTCGGGCTTCCTCGAGGTCCGTTGTCTGTGGAGGACTATCTTTCAGAGGAGGTGGCTCCAGAATGGCTGGCATGGGAGAAGTGGCGTCATTCTCCTCGTTTTGATTTCAGCCCTGACATTCCTGCTTCTGGTCTTAAGACACCATATTGGGTCCTGTTTCGCATTGCCCATGAAATACTTCTTGGAGAGGAACCTTATGACCTTTGTTTCTCAAGACCTGTTTGGCAGTGATGATGGCCATGGACGATGCTGCTTCCGTTGACTGGGCCGGATACATTTTCAAGAACGTTTGGGAAGCTGTCAAGCTCCATCCGTTCGTGCCTCTGCGGAATGGGATGAAGCTCAGCTGGTTGATGGAGAAGTACTTTCCAGAGATCGCTGACGGTCCATCCAACCTTCAAGGGGCTGATTTCTATCCCTATAAGTCTGTGTCGCCTTTCTAGATGAACTCCATAATAAATCTTGTATTTCCTTTTGTATTTTGGCCGAAGGTGTCGTCTCTTCCTTTTGTAATGAGGACATGTTCCTCTTTTGAAGATGAATGTATGACTATTTCGTTCTCTTGATGTTTGTCTTTCGAGACAGAGTATAGATGTCATCTTCATTTTTCATAGCTTGCTGAGCGGAATCAATTTATCTCCTAAGCATTGATAGGGACATATCCGTCATTTTGCCATTGGTCTGGCATACTTCATAGAGTCTTCATAAATGTTGGAAGTAGCATAAGAAAATCCAAGAAAACAAGAAAGAATGAGAGTAATATCTCATTCATCCACAGCAATATCTAGTTCCATCATACCCAATTTGATGCATAATTCTTTGAATCTTACCTCTGCAAGGGGCTTAGTGAAGATATCTGCTATTTGATCCTCAGTACATATTCGCTGAATATCAATATCCTTCTATTCTTGATGATCACGGATAAAATGATGTCGGATGTCAATGTGTTTTGTCCTGGAATGATGTACTGGATTCTTTGTGATGCACATAGCACTATTATTGTCACAATAGATTGGCACGCATTCAGGTGAGATGTCATAATCTTGGAGTTGTTGTCAGATCCACAGAATTTGCTGACAGCAACTAGCAGCCGCTACATACTCTGCTTCGGTGGTTGAGGTTGCTACCGAGTGTTGCTTTTTGCTGAACCAGCTAATCAATTTGTGACCAAGGAATTGACATGTACCACTGGTGCTTTTCCTATCGATTTTGCATCCTCCAAAATCAGAATCTGAATATCCACTTAGAGCTAGACTGTCGGCTCTTGGATACCAAATCCCTAAGCCTTCTGTGCATTTTAAGTAATGGATGATTCGCTTTGCTGTATCAAGATGTGTCTTGTTTGGTTGAGATTGATATCTGGCACATAGTCCCACAGCATATGATATATCGGGTCTGCTGGCAGTAAGATATAGCAGAGATCTGATGATTCCTCGATATAAGGTAGGATTGACTGCATCTCCATCTTTTTCAAGATCTGCTAAACACGCATTGCTGATGGGGATCCTTAAGGTCTTGGATTTCTCTGGACAGTATTTAGCAATGAGATCTCGCGTATATTTCTTTTGATGAATGAAAATTCCTTCACTTGATTGGTGAACTTGAAGTCCGAGAAAATAGGACATTCTTCCCATCATACTCATTTGAAAATTACTCATCATTAGTTTTGAGAATTTGTCACAGAGAGCTTGATTCTTTGAGCCAAAGATGATGTCATCAACATAGATTTGTACGAGTAGAATGCTACCTTCGTTCTTAATTCGAAAGAGTGTTTGATCAATCCTTCCCTTTTTGAAGCCATTGTCGAGTAGAAACTTAGATAAAGTTCCATACCAAGCTCGAGGTGCTTGCTTTAGTCCATACAAGGCTTTTCTTAGTTTATAGACCTGATTTCCATTCTCAAAACCTGGAGGCTGCTCAACATAGACTTCTTCCTTGAGTTCGCCATTTAGGAATGCACTTTTAACGTCCATTTGCATGACCAATAATTCATGATGCGCTGCATAAGCGAGAAATAATTTGATTGCTTCTAGTCTTGCTACTGGCGCAAATGTCTCATCATAGTCGATGCCTTCACATTGTTTGTACCCTTTGGCTACAAGGCGTGCTTTATTTCTCACCACCAAGCCTGATTCATTCTTCTTGTTTTTGAAAACCCATTTGGTGCCTATGACATTCTGGTGTTGTGGTCTATCCACCAGATCCCATACGTGGTTGCGAGAAAATTCATCAAACTCCTCTTGCATAGCGTTTACCCAGTCTGGATCACGTAGTGCCTCCTCAACTTTAGTTGGTTCTTCATTTGATAGATATAATGAAAACATTGCAGATCCTTGTCTGGTCAAGATGGGGTCATTGTTATCTCCAAGAACATCTTCAAGTGGATGTGCACGCAGCCATGCTGGTCTGATTGGTTCTCCAGCAGTTCTTCTTCTTCCGATATTATTTGTTTGTTCTGCATTGACCACTTCATTCTCAGCATCTTGTGTGTTAGGATTTTGATCTTCAATAGGAGGTGTTTCTTCAGCAGCCCGTCCTTCGGCTATAGGAATATCATGGTCTGGATCTTCTCTTCCAGTGGAATTTTCAGCATTAGGTGCCTCAGCATCTGGTATCTCAGCAGTGAAAAGATCATTTCTAGAGATATGGTTGATGGTTTTGAAATTCAAATGATTTAACCTCTAATGCCATAACCAAGTGGTTTCCTCTTTATTTAGTGCTAGAAAGCATGAATGTTGTTGACCACTTTGCCAATCAACCACATATAGTCAGCCTTTCCGAATTCCTCTAATCTTTACTTCTCCTGTTACATTGTCAACTATAGAACATCCTGTATGAATAAAAGATATTGTGTACCCGTTTTCGTATAGTTGACTAATGCTTAGCAAGTTGTGTTTGAGATTGGATACGAGAGCAACATTTACTATTCTTAGTCCATTCCGCTCTATGCATCCTCTGCCAAGTACTCTTCCTTTGTTGTTGTCACCAAATACTACAGATGGACCATACGATTTTTGAATGTTTGAGAATAATTCTTCGTCTCCCGTCATATGCGCAGAACAACCACTGTCTAGGATCCACTCATTTGACATGCTTGATGTCTTAGCACTTGAATCATGTTCCTGCAAGGACAATTAAGTTGATTTAGGTCCTCGTTTCGAGTCGGGTCCTGGAGGATTAGCTTGAGTCATTGTCCCTTTTGGAACCCACATTTTGATAATTGTCAAAGATTTTTCTTTGAGATCATTTATGCTGATTTTTTTCAACTTTTTGATGTGCATATATATGTGGTTGTGCGTTGTGCTCCTTTACCTTCATCGTCCTTTGATGATATATGTATCTGGACTCGGGTCTCACATAGGTGTTTCTCCTATGTGGTGTGTTGTGATAATATTAGGGTTTCATTGAGTGATTCTTAATGTCTCTTCCCCGAGAAAGGATAGGATTTGGCTTCCTAGCATTTGAAACAAGATGTTCAGCCTTTGTTCTTGAGTTTGCTGAAAAGTTTTGCTTATCAGACTTCAAATGTAAGTTTTGATGTCGTTCAACATCTCTTATGAACCTTTGCTGAAATCTTACATTCTGCTTGGCCTTTTGCTGAGGTCTAGCATAGTGCTTGACACCCTGCTTGGGTTCAGCAGACTGTTTGATATTCTGCTGAGCGATCAGACCAGCATTTGAGGATTCAGCAACTAATTTATCCTTCTCTTTAATGTTATCAAATATTTTTCAGCCAGAGACAAAAATGATATTTTCCGTTTGCCTCGAAGTATTATTTTTGTCATTGCAACTTTGCCCAATTCCAGATCGGTCACCATGACGTCTCTGTCAGCTTATCAGGTTATTCAAAATATCCTGACTCGTCATGTATGCGCAGACACACTTCTCATTGGCTTTGTTTTTCAACAATGTATTCTCCCTTTCAAGATTCTTAAAACTTTCAAGGAGTTCAGAAGATTCAGTTCTAAGTCTTGATAGTTCCTCACTATCGGACCTTAGTCTTCCGACTTCATTTGTCAGACTTAGGATTTTTTGTTTGAGCGAGGAATTATCTTTCACAATAACATCTTTCAAGGTGTATACCTTAGAAAGTTCTAAAGAGAGTTTAGTAAGATAATCTTCCTCAGAATCTAGGAAGGAATCCTCTGATTCAGATATATGTGTTGAGCATAAAGTATTCGTTATAAGTGTTACCTCCTGATTGTCGACTGCTAAGGCCGATTCGAAGGATTGCTCAGCATCAGCGAGTGGTTCACCATCTTCAACGATTTTTGCCATAAAGACCATTAGGGTTTCTTCTTCCTCATCAGTGGGATAATATTCCTCTTCGTTGTTGGGAATATCTGGAACTTTTGTCCTCGTTAGCAACGCCTTCGTTACAGCTCATACTACTCGTCTTTCAAATCTCTGACGCAGACGTTCTCTTTCCTCAGGACTTACTTTTGGACAATCATGTTTCAAGTGATCAGGAGACTTGCATTCAAAACATGTTCTTATCCTTTTTTCAGTAGGGTGATGCATCATGCTCGCTTTTGCCTCCTTTTCGGCTTTTGCTTCCAGAATCATTTTTTGTATCTTTTTCATATGTTCTTCCAGCTCGCCTATTTTCTTATCTTCATCGTTAACTGTAGAAGTTGATGAAGTCTCCTTGGATGATGTAGCAGAAGCAGATGTGGACTTTTCTTGATTGTAAAAAGGTTTCCTAGGAGATTTCCATTTGTTTCCATCTTTCTTGACAAAGTACGCTACGTCTTCTTGAGTTCCAACGCTTGTGGGATTTGGATGTATAATAGCAGCTTCATTTTTCTTTGACTGCTGAATGATGAATTCATGTGACTTAAGTTAAGAGAAGACTTCAGCGGTCGTCATATTGTTGAGATCTTTCTCACTCATGCTTGTCATATTGACAAACCAATCACTCCTGGGGTAAAGCTTGGATATAATTTTGTTATTCATTTCCCCTTTGTCATATGTCTTGCCGACATTTTTGAGTTCTGCGATGATAGTGTTGAACCTTTCTTCCATCTCCTGAATGGTTTCTCCTGGAATATGGCGAAGGATTCGTACTTGTCCACGGCGACTTGTAGCTTGTTTCGCTTCATCTGTTCCATTTCCTGAGAGACTTCGCACACATAATCCCACATCTCCTTTGCGGTGTCATAATCTAGAGCTTTGTTGGACATTAAGGGGGGTAGACACTCCATAATTAGCTTCATGGCGATAAACTCCAGCTGGCCTCTCTTTTTGTCTTCAAGAGTCCATTCCTCGTAAGGTTTACTCACCATCTCAGGTCTGGGTTGACCACCAGCGGGTCCAGGGGGTGCAGTGTTGACCTTCATGATTTCGATAGGTCCAATCGTTAGGATGTCCCTCATCTCTGGATGTATGCTCTGCAGCTGGATCATGGCCTTCTTTTTCCATGTTTCAAATCCATCCTTGTTGTACTTCGGGAGAGCGTGATTAGACATCGGATAATTCTCGTCGTTACCTGAGCTATGTAAAATACCAATACAAGAGACGCAAGGAAAGACTAGGATCTAGGTCCTAAGCGACTCAGAAGCAGCCGGTTTTTCAACCTCCTGCTCTGATACCACTTGTTGGTCCCTTATGATCAGAGTCATCGTGGTTACAGTAAAGTACACACACGAAGTGCAGCGGAATAGATTACGTTTTCTTGTATTTAAATTATTTTCAACTTTATTTTTGGTTAAGGTTTTCTTAGGTTACCTTTTCAGTTATACACTAGTAATGTGGTTACTAGGTTTTAAAATATAATAGCTCGAAAAGCAGTAACAACAAGACAACACACAATTTATAGTGGTTCGATCAAATGATCTACGTCCACTCCTTAGCCGAATCGCTAAGAATTTTACTAGAAAGTATACGGTGTACAAAGAGTTGCCTTTCCTGTTAAGCAACCAGCCTTCTGAAGATCTGTCTACTTTACGGCTATCTTCCGATACCCCGAACTTTCCTGGTGTAGCTCCGGCTGAGTCAAGGGCGCACCTTCATAAAACTCGCTTTCACCACTTACTTTGGAGGAGTTTAGAGTTCCCTCCGAACTATCGTGTGTGCTCGGCTTCAATGCCCGCCTTAATCAATTCCTTCACAGGAAATTGATTGCTGGATGCTTTCCTTAAATGGAAAGTGATCCCAATGATTGAAGATTCTTGAACCGGTTCAAGAATCACTCAGAAGAATGTCAGACGTAGTGAGACACTCGGAATGTTGAAGGCCTTTGAATATCTCTGGATTGTACCTTTCAACTGGACTGCTCTCTTGCCTTTTTGCTTTTTGGATTCTTTCGTATATCGAGTTTCTGGTTAGAGAGTGAGCAGCTCCTGCATTTTCTTTTGACTTCCCTTTTATAGTCATGATCTTGAAGTTTGAGTCGATAGATCCGTTTAGACACAACGGATCTTTCTCCTTAAATGCGGGTAGCTATTTACTGATTTTTCTGCTTTTGGACAGGCTTTTCCGTCCTACTTCTGACATGGCTAATTGTCGCGCGTTGGTCAGAATAGCGGTGTAGCAGTCCTTCTGTTTTACTTTGCTGAGCTTCTGCTGGTACGGGATGCTGGATCTCTTTCAGCATGCTTTTGATCTCCTTGCACAGCGAGTGCTTTGTCTGCTACTCTGATTTGATTTGCTAGCATCTTCAGCAATCAAGGATGTGTTTGTCGAATGCTGATTTTCTTAGCATTCTTAATTCGGGCAGCCTTCAGCATTGTTCGATGTTTGCTGAGATATTTCAATTAGCCTATTCTATTACAACACGATGTTTTAACCTATACAGGACATTACATCAGTTGCTAAGCTATGCTAAGGTTCAGCAATGATCGACCGTCTACTAAGGTTTGATCCAACAAAACCTTTCACAATAATATCCTAATGGTAATTTACAAGTATTTTCCCATCATAGGGGTTGATATTATTATGGATGCATGTTAGGATTAATTAATTAGGTTCGTGATTCCTCTGTTTATTTTCTAATTCTAATTTAATTCAAGAACCGAGAGGTGACGATTAATTTAGATGTCTAGCTATTGATAGAAGGATCGAGAGATGAATATTGATAGTGGGATTACGAATGCATGATACAATCTACACTATCCAACCAGATGTACTAGACTGTAGGAATATAACTGATTTGCTTATCAGATTGACTAATTTGGTGTACTTTGAGACCGAGCAGAGATAGTCACTAATTAGTAATCTAGGTTATATTTGCCAAACACGAAAATATAGCATTGTTGCAGTATTCCACCTGTTAAATTAATTGATTCCTACATGTTATCCATAATAAGAACTCTTCCCTAGAATCTGTGCTCCTTTAATTTGCTTTCAAAACCTCTTTAATTTTCTGCATTGTTCTCTTTACTTTTATAAAACCAAAACCTATTTTCTATTCACTCAAACAATAGATTTTAGAACCATAATTAGTACCAAGAAAACTTCTGACTGCTTTGACACTTGTTGGTGATGGCATCTTTTCAATGGCTGTCACTTTGGCTCGGTCCACTTCTAGTCCTTCAGCTGATACTCGATGTCCCAGCACGATTCCTTCTCGCACCAGGAAGTGGCATTTCTCCCAATTGAGGCATAGATTTGTCTCGGTGCATCTCTCAAGTACGGTAGCCAGATTCTGCAAGCAAACATCAAATGAGCTACCAAAAACAGAGAAATCGTCCATAAATACCTCCATGATGTCTTCGATCAAGTCGTGGAAGATTGCCATCATGCATCCTTGGAAGGTTGCCGGTGCATTGCACAATCCGAACAGCATCCGTCGGTAGGCTAACACTCCGTAAGGACAGGTGAATGTGGTCTTGTGCTGCCACAGCTATCTAGTTATACCCTGAGTAACCATCAACAAAACAATAGAAGGGGTAACCGAATAATCTATCAAGCATTTGATCAATGAAAGGAAGAGGAAAATGATCCTTGCACGTGGCGGTGTTCAAGGCTCGATAGTCAATGCAAAATTGCCATCCCGTGACCGGTCTAGTCGCAAGTTCCTCTCCATCATCATTCTTTACTATCTGCATCCCCCCTTTCTTGGCTACTACTTGAGTAGGGCTTACTCATTTGCTGTCGGAAATCAGATATATCATACCATGATCTAGGAGTTTGAGAACCTCCTTCTTTACGGCTTCTTGCATGATAGGGTTCAATCGTCGTTGTGCTTGTCTCTTTGGTGTGGCGTCCTCTTCAAGGATGATTTTGTGCATGCAAAGTGAAGGACTGATCCCTTTGGTATCCCCTAAGGTCCATCCAGTGGCGGACTTGTATTTCCGTAGAACTCGTAGTTATTTCTCCAACTCCCCCTGTGTAAGATAGGCAGAGACAATAACAGGGTAAGTGTCATTAGAACCCAGAAAAACGTACTTGAGGTGTGCCGGAAGTGTCTTGAGTTCCAGAGTCAGCGGATCAGAGTTGGATGACTGCTTTTCCAAATCGGCGTCGATCGACGTGCTTTGGGCGTCGATCGACGTGGGCAAAACTGCAGCAATCTCTTTTCTTCATCGCGCTATTTCTGTCGATGAAAACTATGCATCTAGCTTCCTTTGTGCGTCAATTGACATGAAATTCATGTCGATTGATGTGAACTTTGAGGCGGCGTCGATCGAAGAGCTTATGGCATCGATTGACGTGGTCCTTCTCCTACCTTTTTCTGGTTTGTTCTGGCTGCACCGGCTTGGTAGTATCTCCCTCGTGTTCTCCTTTTCCCGAGTTATCTCCTCGAACACATCCTACTCCATGACCAGATCCAAAATCTCCTCGTCTGCTTCATCTAGATTTGTCGATGAGAACAGCAAGTGTTGTAGGCAGTTTTCCAGAAAATTCGGCTCACATTTGAGAGAGGCGAAGGGAGAAGACATCACAGGGTTGAAGCAGTTTATCATGTGGCATTCTTCCTGGTAGCTCCCTTCGTTTTGCTTCTGCATTGCCTTATAGATTGAGAATGTGACTGACTCATTGTTGACCCGAAATGTCAGTTTGTCATCTCGAATGTCAATCAACGCCCCTCCGGTCTTCAAGAATGGTCTTCCCAGGATCAGGGGAATGTTCCGATCTTCTTCCATATCAAGCACCACGAAATCGGCTGGGATAATGAAGTCATTTACCTTCACCAGCACATCTTCCACGATGCCTCTCAGGTAGGACATTGAACGATCGGCCATCTGAAGTGATATGGTTGTTGGCTTGATATTCCCGATCTCCAACCGCTTGAAGATTGACAGCGGCATCAGATTGATCGATGCTCCAGAATCACAGAGGAATTTTCCGAAGGTCTCCTCTCTAATTACGCAAGAGATCGTGAAGGAGCCCGGATCCTCTCTTTTGATCGGCATCTTCTTTTGAATTATGGCGCTGCATTCTTCGAAGAGGTTGACTGTCTCGTGCTCCAGGAAAGGTCTTTTCTGGGAGACCATGTCTTTCAGAAATTTGATGTATCCGGGCATCTCTTGCAGGGCTTCAACCAATGGAATATTCCTTCTTCATATTTTCCAAGAAGTGTGCAAACCTCTCATTCATCTTTGTCTTGGCAAACCGCTGCGGAAATGGTAGAGGAGGTCTTTTCGGAGGCGGATTAGGAACTGACGTCGATCGACATGGATCGGTATCGATCAACGGGACCTTTGGTGCTGCATTGATCGACATAGATCCCACGTCAATCGACGGGACTGCATCTGCGATGGCTTCTTCAACCTGCTCGGCTTCTTCGTCCTCCCGGGCATCTTTCCCCGCCTGCTTTGGCCCTTCATACGATTTTCCCCCTCTCAGAGTTATGGCATTCACTTGGTTCCTCTGATTCTGATTCTTGGGGTTAACCTGAGTGTTGCTCGGGAGTTGTCCCGGCTTGTGTTGAGCTCTGAGGGTATCGGCAATCTGGCTGACCTGGTTTTCTATAATCTGCACATGCTTCTGCACCTGATCAACTTTAGTGTTTACGCCTGAGATTTCTTGCTCCAATTTGGTCACTTTGTCAGTGGACCCTTGCATGAACTTAGTCAAAATCTCCTCGAGATTTAGCTTCTTCTTTTCCACCACTACTCCGTCTTGCACCGCAAATCCAGGTTGTGGCTGCTCTGCAGCTTGAGGGTTAGCATAGGAAAATCCCGGATGGTTCCTAGCATGATTGTAGTTGTAGGGCTGATTATGCTGCTGAGATTCTCCACGGTAAATGTTTTGAGAACCGCCCCTTTGAACAAAATTCACATCGGCACAATCTCCTTCCACTGGAGCTTGCACTGGCTCTATCACAGCAACTACATTTCCTAATTTCAGTGCAGCGAAGTCCTCTCGCAACTTCTTCACCTCGGCTGCCCAATCAGGTTCTTCAGTGGCCTTTTTTCTCCACTATTTTCTCCACTGCCTTCACATGACAAGTTCGACTCGAGGACCAACGTTGATTGTAGTTGGCCATCTTTTGGAAAAATTCCATGGCCTTCTTCCCACTTTTCGTCATGATGGTGTCACCCAGTGTGGTATCCACCAAATCAATGGTCCTCTCATTGAGCCCTTCATAGAATGCTTCTGCTTGCTCGCCCGGAGGTAGGCCATGTCCTGAGCAAGATCTCAGTAACTCCTTGTAGCGCTCCCACGCTTCATAGAAGCTTTCATCTGGTCTTTGAGCAAACCGGATGATCTCCTTCCTTCTCTGTCTGATCACATTCGGAGGAAAGAAGTTCTCCATAAATTCATTCCATAATTTTGTCCATCTTTGGATGCTTTCTTTGTCCAGTGCAGTAAACCATGATTGTGTCTTATCCCGCAGAGAGAATGCGAACAGACGCATTCGGATGGCACTCTTGCTGACCCCTCCGATTTTGACAGTATTGCAGAGCATCAGAAATTCATCAAGGTGTGCATATGGATCCTCAGTCGCTCTTCCGCCGAATTGATTTTGTTGCACCATTTGCACCAACCCGGTTTTCAGCTCGAAGTTTTTGGCATTGATGCCAATTCTGAAGTCTTTCTCTTTGAACTGAGGTCAATATCGCGCTTGCATAGCTTCTTCTTCCTCATCGTCATCTGATTCCTTGGGTGGATCTTGATCTTCTTCATCTTCGTCCCTTGGAATGTCTTCAAAGAGTGGGTTGTGGCGAAGATGTTGGTTATTCTGATTGTTCCTTTCGAGATTCAGCTGTTGGAGTTGTGCCCTCATGGCTTGGACTTCTTGAAACAGTGTCGTTTGCTCCTCCAGGGTTAGCATCTGTGGAGGTGGTTGTTGGTTGATCGGCTCTGGTTGGACAACCGGCTGCGGCACATGGTCCGGCGGTGGTACGTTGTCTGTCATTGTTTGATCATTTGATCAGTCGAACTTTCTTGGGCACGTTTATTACTTTGGATCTTTCTACACGTGGCTTCAATGTCCGGGTAATAGTAGAGCGGGTCCTTTCCTTTAGCTCTTGTACTCATGCACTACCTGTACAGCAAAGGAAATAGTGAAATAAAACTGGAAATAAACCGAAACAAGCTAAGAATAAAAACTGAAATTCTGAGAAAAAATGAAGGCGTCGATCAATGGTGAATTGGCGTCGATCGACGCGAACACAATTACTACGTCGATCGATGTAAACAACGAAAACTCACAAAAATTCAAATAAAAGTACGAAAATTACAACCTAAATCTGTATTTCAATCATAGAATTAATAGTAAGATTATTTCTATTCTTTCCCCGGCAACGGCGCCAAAATTTGATCACAAATTATTTTACTAGCGACTTAGCAAAGCTAATAATAAAGCGGCAAATAAATTATTGAATCTCATGGGGAAGAAATAACGAAAAATCTTAAGTACTAAAACATAGGTTCTCGAAACATTGGTTAGGAAAGAAAATAACCTTTGAGTTTTGTTTCAACTGATTTCGCAAATTAAAATTAAACAAGAAAATAAGAGACTTTTGATGAAGCAGATATGAGAAGTACAGATTCCAGGGATATCTACCTATCAAGTATGACACGTATGAATGAATTGATTAATTCCCAATTTAATTCCTCTTCGTAGTGAAATATCAGAAAGGTATTATGAACTTCTTTGTTGGACAATTCATAAAGTAGATTAGTCAATTACCTATCTCCGCTCGGTCTCAAGATGAATTAATTAACTCCAAAAATCAATAGATTTATTCCTATAATCTATCTCCTTCTGCTCAGACAAGAAATCAAATTAGATTATGAAAACTCTTTTCATTGAAAACTATTACAGTTACATCTCAAGTTCTCAACTAATTAATCCGCGTTGATCGATGGAGAATTGGCGTCGATCGAGGGCCTTGAAGGACCCGCGTCGATCAACGCACATCCTGCGTCGATCGATGTGGACCTGGTCTTCGCGCCTTGCGTCGATCTCCCTTCAATCCTCTTCGTCGATCATCCTCTCAAATGCCTGCGTCGATCGATGTGCCCTGAGCATCGATCGACGTGGACCTGGAACTTCAAGCAATTCCTGATTCTTCCCTATTTTTGACTAAAAACTTGCATAATTCACCAATCACAACATTACGAGCACAAAAGCCAATCCATGCTAAAAAAGATACGTAAAGCAATCTAAACATCACCCAATTAGTCAAAGAACAAAGAGATAAGTTGGTAAAAATACTAACTTATCAAAGAATAGCAGTGAAGAGTTTCTCCACACAAGGAATTCGGGCTATTGGCGCATATCAATAGATAGAGATTTGAATTAGTTTTCCAACGCAACTGGAATCGGGTCAATCGGAGTTCGGGAGTGAAAGTTATGGCCAAAACCGTGAGACCGCGCAGATCGACTTCGACCAACACGAGAGTCGACGTCGACCGAGGTGGAAAACATGTGCGTCGAGCGATGCTGAGCCACCTGGATCGAAGTCGACGGAAATTTGGCGAAATTTGCTCAAATTCGAATCAAATCGGATTTCCAACCCTAGATATGATAGGATACATACCCACAACTATAAATAGGCCTCAAATTTGAGTTTTACACACGAATTATCACCTCTGCACATCTTTTATCATCCTTTAGCATTGAGCACTCTTTATTTTCCAGCACAAAACCTTTATTTTCTTGTAAGTCTTTATTTTTATGCAATTTAATAATATATTTTTGTTTGGATTTCTATCTGCTATGAGTGGCTAGAAACCCTAGCGGGTTCTAGGGCAACGAATATCAATCTTATGCATATTTAATTTATTAACAATGATTGCTTGGTTTTGAATTCCTGTTTGAATTGTTAGGATTTAGAACTAATCAGATCGAGAGATAAAATTAATTCTAGGTTTACAGTTATTGATTGAAGGACTGAAAAGTGAAAATTGATAACAGGAAAAGGATTTAAAATACAATTAATAATCTGTCCGAGGGGAAGATAGTGATTGTAGGGATTAATCTGAGGAATTATAAAAGATTGATTAGTATTGTGTTTTTGAGGCCAACAAAGCATATACATTAACATACTAGTAATCTAGGTTATAATTGTCTGACCAAGAAATTGTAGTATTTTATGATTTTCCACCAAAGCAAGTTAATTAATTGATATGAATTTTGATTGATAGTTTGCCCTAGGATATGTGTCTTTTTAAATTTGCTTTCAAAACTCCTTAAATTGCCGTACTGTTTTCTTTAAATTCCAAAACTCAAAACCCCTGATTTCTGATAATCCAAACAATAGATTCTAGAATTATGGCTAGTACATGAAGTAATTTTGTTACACAATTCCCCTGGATTCGATAACCTTAGGGTTCTTTATAAATTTATTTGTCGTTGTAACTGCAATTAGTCTGTAGAATTTTACAGCGATCAGGGTGCGTCCCCACTTCAACCTGAAGATAGAGTCTACAAGGAGTTCCTAGGCGAGTGCCACAGCTGACCGGAGGACAGAGGAGCCACGGACTATGTATAGATTGTAAGGAGGCTAAATACTTAGTGAATTATCCAGACCTTGGGTCTGAAGAGTGGATGTAGGATATTGAAATCCGAACCACTATAAATCTTTGTGTTTTGCTTTACTGCTTTTCTTATACTTGCTCTATTTTTCTGTTTCACAAACTGACTACTTGAGCCTTCAATACTTGTCCAAGTATTGAAGAATATAAACTGTGAAACTAACTTAAGACGGAACAGAGACTTAAGCTTAAACTAACTGCACACAAAACTAACTCTGCCCTGTTTAAACGAACCAGTGCTTGTGTTATTTATACTTCCGCTGCATACACAAAACCTTCCGCTGCACATATTGCACTCTGATTTCGGGACCAACAATATATCGAATATAAATATTGCATTATTCATAATATTAAAAGTAATTATTTCTAAAAATCTCATACCCTTCATGAAACATACTTTAACTGTACAGGCGTAGATCATGCATATTTATAAGCTTATATAATGCAATTTACATCAGAAAAATAAATAACTATGTTTTTAATCAACCAATCTATGAAACATACTACAACTTTTTAAGCTTATGTAATGCAACTTTGCAGGCTTATATAATACATATTTACAGGCTTATATGATGCAAGTTACGTCAGTAAAACCAAAACATACTTCAACTTTGTAGGCATATATAATGCATATTTGTAGGCTTATAAAATGCATATTTACAAGCTTATATAATGCAACTTGCATCAGAAAAATACACAACTATATTCAAAAACCTTAATAATTCCATAAAGGATAATGCAACTATAATGCAACTTATATATGAAAAAAAAAAAAAAACAATTATGAAATAAGCTTACAAACGCCACACACCCATCTCCCCTATCTCTCTACCATTCATTTCCTCTATCTACATGACCGCCAAGCTCGACGGCGCTAGCTCTCCGCCCTCAGAAAATCCCTCCTCGTCGGTGGAGACACTCAACTCCGACTTCATAGTAATCATCGCTTCTCTGCTTTGCGCTCTCCTCTGCGTTCTCGGCCTCGTCGCCATTGCACACTGCACTTGGATCTGCCGTCGAGAGAGAGTAGATGTCAATTTGATGGAGATGGGAGAATCCTTACCGGCAATAACTGCGACATCGACATGGGGTGGATGGGTGGTGCGGTCAATGGTGGTGGCGGCAGTGACGTGCAGAAAAGGCTGGAGAATCAAAGAAGAGGGAAGAAAATTACGATGAAAATAATTTGGAGTAGATGTCGTCTGCAAAAGATGTAAAACAAATATTTCAAAATAATTTACGTATTGAATTATGGATATAAATCATGGATGAAAGATTTAAAGGAAACACTTACGGAAAAAATATATTATAAATTTATCAATTACCAATACACCCTTGTTGTGATTATATAATAAAAAAATAAAATTTAAATATAAATTATACCGTAGAATCAAGACCATTGAATTTGTAAAAATAATGGCCCAGATTTATTCTCATCTCCCATCTAAAGACTACTCGTTATATGATTATACCTCTCTCTCTCTCTGTATATAGATAATTACATTGGCGGGTTACTCATTTTTCATTATAGTATAAATAAAATCCTAAATTTTTATCGGACTCATACAAATTAATATCTAAGTTATAGAAGTGTTGGGAATATTGTACCATTTTGATCTTATCTTTATTTGTATTGGTTTTGGTGCATCAAAGCTAGGTTATCTAGTCTCTAAAAACTTAGAAATATGTTGAAATTGTAAAAGTCCTGTATAGGATGAGTCTAATTGAGTTGTATATAGAAGAGGACTCGCAGAGAAGAAGAGAGTTCGACAACTACGCAAAAACAAGCATACACTCTACTGAATTCAACACCGAACAAGAAACGATCGAGGCTTTGCAAAAGTTACCCGTGTTCATCACGAGACCTTGGAAGCTTGCTCCTAAGGTTAACTTGGAGTTCTTTGTGTCTAAGAAAGAACTTAGCAGTCATCTTGATCTGCAAGACTGACTATCACGGGCAACTGCCGTAAACTAAAGAAGTTCAAGGAAGAACTATAAAACTCCTAAATCCAGCATTCAAGGAGGCTGCGAGATGCGTCCTCACTCCGAGAGTTGTTGAGGAGACTGATTAGGATATTCATAGGAAAAATTTGCTTATAATGATTAGGATTTTAATTAATAACCATTTAGTTAAATAATTATATATTTAAATAAAATAAAATAATAATGATTAGGATTTTTAATGTATTTATTTATAGATACGGTCAACATTATCATTCCCCTGAATACAACAATTCTCTCATTTAATTTCTTTTTTATTTAAGGTAAACTCCATTTCAAGATTTTTCTATAAATATTGCACAACTTATGAAATTTTAATGGGTTCACCAAGGGTTAAAACTTGATAATAGGAAAAAGTAAAGGGGCAAAGTGAGATTTGTTGACTTTTATATTAATCAACATTCATGTCAGTCTTCTCTCTCAACGTTCGATCAACAATATCTCTTCCCTGAAATTCAATTCGATCTAGCTCTAGAAATTCTCACTACATCAAGATCTAGTCTTCGACTCCTCCGAAATTACTCACATCTGCTTCACACCTCCATCATAAATTCAAATGCAGGTCGCGCGATTGATTGGGGGAAAGTACGCTGGGTGATGGCCGATTTCTTTGGGAATTCTCTAGTCCTTCAGCTTCTGTATGTAAATTATCAATAATTTCCAATATATCTATTTAGGAGATCATTCACGGAGAATCCGTTTTTTCTCCTTTGTCAATTATAACCGACGTGTGTTTTATTTATTCAATCATTCAGGCTTTGTTATCAGCAGTTTGCGTGATTTTTTTTCGTTGGATAAAACGAATTTCTCCTTGGCATCAAGGAGTTTTTTTATAATTTTAGTTGCTCATACGCAAGTTCCTAATGCTAAGTAGCCTTGCTCCATTACTATAACTTTATGCTTTCATCGCTCATTTGAGGAACAATTATTGACATAAATTCGTTTTGAATTGGATTGGTTGAAGGAAGTTTTGGGCATTAGTAAGCTACGAAGATTAAGGCTGATTTCAGCATATGCTTCGGAATGATCCAACTTTTAGGCATTCTTTCTTCGTTCAAAATTGGGGGTGATTTGGCTATGAAACCTATAAATGCTAAGTTAGGATTAAGTGAGGTACTTACGCATTCCCTGGGACTGCACTAGTGGCATCCCAGTGATCATTCTTCAAAATTTAGTTTCAATCCTGGATTGATTGCAATATCTGGTTGCTTATGTTCCCAAGTGCTCAACATTCTAAAACTATACTTTTTGGATGCTCCAGCTAATGACTCGTCTCAGCCCCCATGACTTCCACTGATTCAGCATCTCGAGCAATATATCCACTGGAAGGATGTGGTGTCTACGAGGCATCAATGGATCCTCTTATCCAACCAGAATCGCAATTCAGTGAAGATGATGAAACTGAGTTGTATTCTGTGTCTTGGAACCAAGATTATGGTTGCTTTTCTGCTGGCACCAGTAATGGTTTCCGGATTTATAATTGTAATCCTTTTAAGGAAACATTCAGGCGTGATTTGAAAACTGGTGGATTTAAGATAATAGAGATGCTTTTCAGATGCAACATTTTAGCACTTGTTGGCACTAGAGTGAATACCCAATATCCTCCGAATAATGTTGTTATCTGGGATGATTTCCAAAGCAGGTGTATTGGTGAGTTTTCATTCAGATCCGAGGTTCGTGCAGTCAAACTACGGCGAGATCGTGTTGTTGTTATTCTTGAGCACAAGATATTTGTGTATGATTTTTTGGATCTGAAGCTTCTTCATCAGATAGAAACTTCAGGAAATCCCAGGGGTCTTTGTTCTCTGTCTCACCACCCGAATACATCCGTGTTGGCATGCCCTGGTCTGCAAAGAGGACAGGTTCGGGTTGAACATTTTGGCC
This sequence comes from Plectranthus barbatus, assembly GCA_026898455.1. Classification (NCBI taxonomy): domain Eukaryota; kingdom Viridiplantae; phylum Streptophyta; class Magnoliopsida; order Lamiales; family Lamiaceae; genus Plectranthus; species Plectranthus barbatus. Next base: position 488,817 of record JAPKLW010000278.1, on the reverse strand, counting down.
TGAATAGGACAACGATAATTAATGCTCATGATTCTAGGATTGCTTGCATGACCTTGACAATGGATGGGCTTCTTCTTGCAACTGCCAGTGTGAGAGGCACTCTGATTAGAATTTTCAACACAATGGATGGAACTCGATTGCAAGAGGTTAGATGCTTTATGCTAAGGAATGAATATAATGCTTTTCTCTCCCTCCTTTTTGAGTTATGACATGCTTCTTATTGCTAACATGTTAAATTTACCATTTGACTTTCTGAAAATATGTGCCAAGCTTGTTATAACTGTACTTAAATTCTAAATGCACTCCAGTCATTTCCATGCCATTATGAGAGCGTGGGAATCGAGCTCAGTGAATGTAATGTTTTGCCTTGTAACCTCTATTTATACACCTCCTACTAAGCTTTTTTTATTCATTTTTTGGCGGGCGCAATTTAACAGTGTTATGGCATTACTACTGTCAATAGCTTGTTGGCCCAAGGATAAACAGAAAATTTCAACTTATGATACCTTGGTACTGACTGATAAACATTGTAATTCGGAAGGGTAAACTGATAGAAGCAGAACCCTATTCACGTACGAGACGTGCCCTAGCGAATTAACGCTCCCAAACTAATAATTTTATTGCTTAATGAAAATAATAAAAACTTAAACTTAAATAGACCTAAAACCAAATCTAAATCAAATCTAATTTAAATCTAAACTAATCCATTTATAATTTGGATAACTTCAAATCTAAACTAAATAATCTAGAAAATCTAAATCTAAAACTCAAATAAATAAACTAGGAAATAAATACTTAAACGCAATCATAATTAAAATTAAATCGACGCCACAACCCACGAACAGTAGGCTAACGCTCGTTCCCGTCCCTTCTCCGAGTTAATCTCACGATTCTGCTTCATATCAATTCCATCCTCCTTCAAAACAACCTTGTCCTCAAGGTTGAAGTTCGAAAAATAAAACAAACTATGAAACTCCTCCCACGGCATGCAAGATTTCCCTGCTCGCAGCCAAATGAACTGTAAAACCCCTCCTGTGGTATGGTTGGTTTCCTTGCTCGTAGACATGTGACCCAATACAATGTAGCCCAGCCATGTCACCCTATACAACACAGCCTCCTCCATTGCCACCACCGCAGCTGCCACCTTCCCAGGAGGAATAGTGTGCAACTCCAATCGCTCCTCCCTGCTGAACACCCGCAGCGACATCAACCACCGGTTCTGGCCTCCCATCGCACTCTCTCCATCCAGATGCCCATTCGCTCCACCTATGCCCTTCAGCAAAATCTCATTCACCGCAACCAGTCGATGTTCGTTCCCCCAGCATCCCACATTGCACCTGTTGCGCAGCTTGCACCCTTCCTCTTCGTTGTGCCCTGTTCGTCCAGTACCTGCGTGTTGTCGACAGCCGATGACTCCTTTGATGTTTCCAGTGAGTCCTTTTGCTTCAGTAATTCTTCTCCTGGCGTGCCCTCTTTGCTCAATCCCCCGATCATCCCCCCTGCGTCCTTCATCCCCGGCGTAGCTCTAGCACCTATCGTCTGACCGCCGCCGACCTCCGACTCACCATCAGCTGCGCCCAGTCGTTGAGACTCCAGCCCAGACATTCGTGCTCTCTCAGATTTGCGCTGCCCGTGCCCCGACGTTTGCGACCCACGCCACCAGCACCTGTCATTGTTGCGCCGCCGGTACCAAGAGCACCCGTTGCTGCCACGCCGCTTGCAGCACCCCTGCGCTGGCTGCCCCTCGCGCCACACGTGCGCAGGACATCTTTTATGCGCGCGCAGTTTCTTGCACCCCACGCGCGACTGTCGCTGCTTTTTCCCTGCCCGCCTGCGTTTCTGACGCGGCTTCTGCACCTGCGCTGACGGCTGCTGCACCGCCGTCTCTCTCTCCCCCTTGCCTGCGCCCTGGCCCTTAGCGCCTTTCGTGCTTCCAGCCTTCGCAGAGCCTCCTGCACCCAAGGTGCCGCTCATACTCGATGCACCCCCAGCCTGCGCTGCACCTCCAGGGCCCAATGCGCCTCCAGCGCTCCACGTCGGTTGCCGACTTCCTGGTAGTCGTCGTGCCTTGCATTGCGGAACCCTTATGCTGCGATTGAAGAATCGAAACAGATAGGGAGGCGAGTTTAACCGCAATCTCTACCAATTTCTCCCTCATCTCTTGGTCGAATTCTAACCTGATCGACATTCTGGTGGGAACGGGATCCGGCAGGTCGGACCAATTGATAGAAGCAGAACCCTATTCACGTACGAGACGTGCCCTAGCGAATTAACGCTCCCAAAATAATAATTTTATTGCTTAATAAAAATAATAAAAACTTAAACTTAAATAGACCTAAAACCAAATCTAAATCAAATCTAATTTAAATCTAAACTAATCCAATTATAATTTGGATAACTTCAAATCTAAACTAAATAATCTAGAAAATCTAAATCTAAAACTCAAATAAATAAACTAGGAAATAAATACTTAAACTCAATCATAATTAAAATTAAATCGACGCCACAACCCACGAACAGTAGGCTCACGCCCGTTCCCGTCCCTTCTCCGAGTTAATCTCACGATTCTGCTTCATATCATAAACCCACTAGTTTTGTACTTCCAAATAGCTTGTTGACCCAAGGAGAGAGAAAATGAAAACTTAAAAAGTACATTAGTACTGATAGTTTTGCACCATAACTGGAAGTGATAACCTATATAGGTTCTCCATATTAAGAGCAGGCCCAGAAGACTGATTTGATGATGCTTGGTATTCAAGTTGTTAATCTATATCTACAACAATAATAAACAAAAACATCCAACTTGACATCTCTTTTAGAATATAGAATGTTTGCCTTTTCAGCAGAATTGTATTAATTGTACTATTACTCTTCACTTGTAACTAATTAAAGCTCCGCTTATTTATTATTGTAGCCCAACCTCTTCAATTTGACTTTTGATTTATTTCCTATATATATTTATTATTCACATATTTTACACACACATACATATATATAGACACACACACACACACACATATATATATATATATATATATATATATATACACACATATATAATAGTGAAATTATAAAATTACTAATACAGTATTAATTGAACTATGCAGGGTATACAATGGTAGTAGCTATTAATCATTGTACATACAGCCAATAGTTATGATTTAAATATATTTTTTTGTATTTATGTCCTGTTAAATTTTATTCAACTATAGGCCATTAATTTGATCTTATATTCTTTAGCATGAATCAGTTTTTGTTGGATCTGATTACCAGAGTTTCTTTGCTGCATGTTTATTTAAAACAACGGCCCTATGAGATACTTCGAGTAATAATATCTTAAATATCTACTTTTAAGTGATATCATTTATAATATGTTTTCATCTATTTTGTGCTATTTCTTCAAACATGAAACATGTAAACATTTTCACATAACAAAAATAAAAAAAGGTATAAATTTTATAACATATCATCTAGAAAAAATTAAAATTTCTGTACTATGCTGGAGAACTGTGGTATGTACTGGATGTTAAATTAATGCATTACTATTAAACAAAAATAGAGAAATTTTGGATAGATTGTTACTATGTCAACTCCTTCATTTTGGCAGTCCGGTTTGTGTATATTTCGGACTTCCGGCAAGAAGAATATTACTGTAGTATTTATCTGTAATTGTCCTGGTGGCCCTCTTTACAATCCTTAGTCGTCAGGAAAAGATTCCAGATAATTTTATTGGCCAGCAGCTTTCGGAAGTTGCCAGCATGCTCATTCAAGTTCTTTGTCTTTTGACAATGATGGACAAGAGGCTGTATTTATCATCATATTTCACTTAACTATTGGCTTCCTTGGCTCTCATCCCATCCTGTTTCACTTGTCATTCCACAGTGAATGACAAAGTTAAGAGCGCTTTAGGATAATCTTCTTTTTATTTTTAATTGATTGTGATAATTGTAACAAGAACAGAGAACGGAATCCCCAATGAATTGAAAATCTTCTCCTGCTGCAGGCGAACTTGATAGCTCCTGTATTCTTTGCTTTGTTTGGTCTATTGCAGACAACTGTTGTACTTAAGGAAGAGTATACAATTGTAAATTAAGTAAAGTTAGTAATGCTAATAAAAGAATCTAGGACTTCTGATGCTGGGCCCAAAATCATCCCTCATGATTTTTCTCTGCTCTTTTGAGGATTCGATTCTCCTGATTTATGTAGCATCATGTGTAAACTATCAAAGTCCTGTGGGCATGTATTTCTTTTTCCAATATTTGGTTCAAGAGGTTTGACTTGCTTGTGATACTAAAGACCAATTTTACGTTTGTTTTTCCTGATTTTATTCATTACCTTGAATGAATGTATTGCGAAAGCTAATGTCATCTAAAGTCGCATCTTTTTTTTTTTTTTTTTTGGAACTTGTCGTCTTTGCATTGGCTCATGTGTACGGTCTCTTAATCCAATCTCTAGTTTTTTTATTGAACATAATTTTCATCTTCTTATAATTAACATTCCTTGCTACAGGTTCGCAGAGGGGTAGACAGAGCTGATATATACAGCATTTCTCTATCTCCAAATGTGCAGTGGTTGGCTGTATCAAGTGATAAAGGCACTGTTCACATATTTAGTCTCAGAGTGCGAGGAAATGGTCATCACCGTTCAACAGATCTCACTGCAGCTAAAGATCCAGTATTGTTTGCCCAGAGTTCATCGAATGCACTTGAGCCTCTAATTTCCCGAAGTAATAGTGCTAATCCCAGTTCATCATTTTCTTTCATGAAAGGTGAGAGATTTTTTATCTGAACTTATTTTATAGGTCTTTCACCTTACATTGATTGAGTACCTTGGGCTTTGATGGTTGAGTCCTTGGATCGATTGTCACTGCTGCACTTTAGATTATTAAGAAGTTTGTAACGGGATATTTTTATAGCAACTTAGTGTTAATCAGATTTATACTTGCATAAAAAGGAGAGCACCAAGGCCTATGATAGTTTCTAAGTTCATCTTCTTCAGGTTACTTAATTTAGTACGGCTTTGTCCCATTTAGATCTTTCCATATTCTGTAACAAGCTACATAGTAACTCTTACATG
>JAPKLW010000278.1:465235-481592 GCA_026898455.1 Plectranthus barbatus | reverse complement strand
GAGCTATATTTCGGTCCGCTTATGGGCTTTATTTCCGAGCGAATTGATCTTGAATTCGGTGTTTTTATTAAATTGAGATATATTTGGAATTATTTTTAAAAAAATCAATTTTTTATTTAAAAATGGGCTGGAATAAATCCAGCTTTATTTCGGTCTTGTAATCGGCTTGAATTCCAACCGAATTGAGCTGGAGTTCGGTCTTTTTTTAAATTCATCTGGAATTCAACATTAAATCCAGATTGATTTCGTACAACTACCCCACCGTAATTCATTCATTCACAAACCTAAAAAAAACGAAATTGGGCGTGAAAACAAAGGCACATTCGGCTGGAGTTGGAGACGCACGTTCGAACCAAAAAAACCCACCCCTGAACTGAAAAAATTTCCGGCGAACGATGTCGACGGTGCAGGTAAGTTTTTTCGGCCTTTTCTTTTATTCTTTTGGGTATTTATTTTGAATCAGTTGAAGTGAATTTTTTTTTGAGTTCGGCTGTATGTATATATGTATCGTTTGTTATTCTTGATTGTTGAAATTTTAATTTGATAATGAGAATGATTGAGTTTTTTTTTTGTTTGTATCTTGTATTGTTTGCAATCCAGCCGAATGAGTATGAGTTAGTTTTGTTATTTATTTTTTTTTATTTTTTTTTTGTAATGCACATGTTCGTGTATGCATGTTCATGAATTTTGTCACATTTAATAACAAAAAAATCATATAATGTGCAGCCTCAGTGGATAAGATACGGGCTTCATGGATGCACGGCTAAGACCAATTTATTCTATAAATGTAAAGTTCTCGATACAATTAACAAGACATTGTTATCTGTTGGAGAACAAGGGTTAGTTGATGAGTTTGCAAACGGGGTTTTCGGTCATTTTTTGGGTTGGGCTGATAATGGTCTTAGTTCTTCGCAGTCTTTATTTGAACTTTTTACTCATCAAATTGATTCAAGTAATGATGAAGTGTTAAGGTTCCGAGTGGGTGGACGGGATCTCATATTTTCACCTAGTGAATTTTCCATTATTAGTGGTTTACGATTTGGTACTTCTCGTTTTAATCCTACTGCTAAACATGCTTTAGATGTTAGTACTGTTTTTCGAGTATTTTGTGGGGGAGAACAAGTTAGTGCTAAAGAACTCTTGAAGCGATTTGAATTCAAAACAGTTGATATTATACATAGGCATTTGTACCTTAGGGTAGCTAACATTTTAGCATTTTGGTTTGTCGGGTTGGGATACACTGATAAGAGAAAAATAGAAAATTGGATATATGTTCTTAGTGAAGATTTGGATGCATGGAACGAATTTCCATGGGGTGCATACGCATACAAAGCACTTTTGTATTATAGTAGGCATGTACCTACTAATAGGATTAGTGCTGAGAAAGGCTATCATCTTCCTGGACCGTTCTGGGTACTACAGGTATAAAAATACAACTCTTCACCATTTCATATATTACTAAATTATTTTGTTAATCTTTAATTTTTTTGTTAATTATTTTGTTAGGTTTGGGCATATGAGGTTATTCCTCAATTGGGGCAGGCGTGTGGAAAGATAGTACACCGTAATGCCGAGCCACGGATGTTGAAGTGGCGTTTTAGACGCACTAGTATCAAAGATTGGGTAGCTTTCTTTTCTCAACAGGTAATCTATTTATTTTGTTAGTGTGTATTTATGTTTTAAAATCATAATATTATTTTATCTTATCTTATTTTATTTAACTCTTAAATTAAATTTTGCAGCTAATTGTTTTAACTGCCCTACCTCCGTCGCCATCAGAAATGAGAACACTGTACTGGCGATCATCACAAGGATCGGGTACATTAGATGTTCAATATGTGGCCCCAATATCGACACAGCGCATATTACACAAGCAAGGCCTCGACATAGAGCATGATGTGCATGATGTGCTCGATGAAGCACATGAAACATCTACACACACTGAGAGGGTAGAGATATTAGTTGAGGCGGATGATGAAGCCCACGATGGGCATGACATTGAGAATGTCATCCACGACGAGGCATGGCTTGGAGGTGGTTATTTGGTAAATGTGGAGGTGAACGAGGAAGAGCAGCCTCAGTTTGAGAGCGAGCAGCCTGACGTTGAGACTGATCACCCTGAGTTCGAGCCACAGACACAAGTAACGAGGAGTAGGAGGAGGAGGAGTACTAGGCAATCATCGGATTCATCTTCTGGAGGGGAAGCTCGGAGGCAAGAGAGAGATGCTAAGTTTTTTGCAGCCGTGAAGCAATTCATTGTTGATGAGGTGGTACCTGGCTTGAAGGAGTTTGTTTATGAAGCTATTCATGTATGCCGGCAATCCGATGCTTCTAGTTCTCAGCCTCAACCTCAACCTCAACCTCAAACTCGAAGTGAAGAGGTATTTCTAATTTAAAATAATTTTTTGTATTATTTGATTCTATGTTTATGTTGATTTTTTTTTTTGATAAAATTGCAGTCTTCTGGTATTGATGACGACATTGAGCGAAAGTCCAAAAAATCTGCACCGTTTGGCGTGAAAAAAGAAGTCGTGCGAAATTATCGTCAATATAGAGAGTCTGGCGATAATCAACTCCGGGTTTCACAGACAAATGGAGCTAAGTTGAGTCAATCATTTTTTGAACATCTTGAAGACATCAACAGAAAACTCTCTGAAGCCCATGTGGAGCTTTATGTTGAGGCCCTCAACATGAAGTTGATATCGAAGAGCAAGTACGTTACACGTACTTGTAATCCAGAATGGGTTCGTGTTATAAGCCCGAGATTCAAGGTTCGATACAGACTCATCAGATGGTGATGAACGCCAAAATTACAATGCTTCATTGTTCAATTGTACAATTGAAGATTTCACCTCTTGGGTGAGAGAACAAGGTGGGATGGGTGCCATTGTATCAAGCCTACTTCCGGCTAACCCATTACCGGCAGAAACAATTGAAGGTCTAAGCAGTCAAATGAATAATTGGTTACTTCCAATTATTCCGATAGATACATCCGACTCACCTGTATTGCCAGATGTACAAGAAGTATTGGAAGGGGAACTGGAAAAGGGCAAAATGTTTTGGAGAAAAGAGGACTTGTACGTGGCTGTCGGACTTTGGCACATGGAGCATCACGTTGAATTCAAAGTGACGCGTTCTTCTACAACTCGGGTGGTGTACAATTGCAGCCGCAATCCTAATTGTACATTCATCCTACGTGCCTCGAATTCAGCGGGATGTTGGGTAGTCCGCGAATTCATCCCAACTCATAGTTGTACTTTGAGTCTAAACAACATCCGCAGTAGAACTATACGATCAAAGGCAATCTCAGCTTACTTTGCTCGGAGGATGCGTATACAAGGATCTATCATCAAGCCGCGCGATATAATGGCTGAACTACAACAGAGTTTTGGTATTAAGGTCAGTTACAGCAATGCATTGCGCGCTAGAAATGGAGCTATATCGATGATTTATGGTGGCTTAGAAGAATCATTCAACTTGCTACCAAAATATCTCGATGTTCTCCAAAAATGGAATCCGGGCACTATTACAGACGTGGATATCGGCGAGGATCAACGATTACGCCATTTCTTTGTTGCCTTGAGTGTGTCACGTGCGGCTTTTGGGACTTGTTTAAGGCAAGTGATTGTGGTGGATGCTACACACCTGAAGGGGCGAAATAAAGGTGTGTTATTGGTTGCTGTTACCAAAGATGGCAACGAACAAATCTTTCCTCTGGCTATTGGATTTGCACCGATCGAGAACGATGAGAGCTGGACGTGGTTTATGTCACGACTGCGAATGGCTTTCGATTGTAGTCCACAATTGCTAATTGTTTCGGACCAACACATCAGCATTGCCAAGGCAGTAAGCTCAGTTTATCCAGAGGCGACGCATGCCTTATGTGGTTATCATATTCAAAATAAGTTGACGACATTCAATTCAACTATCGTGCAGTTATACCACAAGGCAGCCTATGCATACCGTTCTATCGTCTATCAGAAGGCAATGGACCAGATTCAACAGCATTGCCCCACTGCATACAACAAACTCATGACAGTGGGGCCTGAAAAGTGGGCTAGGTCTAAATGTCCGGTTCGCCGTTATAGCTTCATGACATCGAATGCAGCAGAAGTGTTCAACTCCAGGTTATTAGATGCTAGACGTCTACCCATCTGTTCCATTATTGAGCTATATAGACACATTGTCGAAAAATGGTTCGATGAACGGCGAGCTAAGGCCTTTGCAAGATACGATGACGTGACTGAGGAAGTCGTGGCCAAAATGAGTCCATTGTCGGATATTTCACACAGGTACACGGTAACGCCTGTTTCTGAATATCATTTCAAAGTCAAAGACAAGGATACAACTTGGAAGGTGGATCTTGAAGACAGCTTATGCGATTGCCGGGAGTTTCAGATGGATCTGATTCCATGTTCACATGCTATTGCTGCAATTCGGTTAGTAAAATATATCGATATAATTAAACTTTCATTCATAACGATCAAGTTTTTAATTATTATTGTTGCAGCTTCAAGGGTTTAGGTGTGTACGACTATGTTTCGGAGTACTACAAGACATCAAACTGGCGAGAAACTTATGGAGGAATTGTACACCCTCTTCCTCCAAGAGATGAGTGGATTGTATTACCGGAGGCACAAGCATGTGTTGTTTTGCCACCCATCGTCAATCGTCAAGCCGGTCGACCAAGAAATAGTCGTCGTCCTTCGGGAGCACAGGCGGGACAAACATCGACTAGTAGACGACGAGCACCAAAAAAATGTAGTATTTGTGGATCATCAAGTCACACAAAACGTGCTTGTCCGGAAAGAATTCCGCCTAATTAATTTGTTACATTTTTACAAATTTTATTGTACGTATTGCAATATGTGTGAACAACAAATCTCATATTTGAATGCTTATTTATATCTCACATCTCAATTCCAAATACTTGTGATTTGCATGATTTCAATTCAAAATACCCGTGTTTAGCAAATGAGGAATTTGTATTCAATACATGTAATGTAATTATGTATTAAATTATGATTATTTCTTTAGTTCAAAATATAATTTCGTTAGTAAAATAATTACATGGTGAATTATTAATGAATATTTATAAAATAAGCATGCATAATTTTTAAAATAAAAATGGTGAATTCGGCAAAATTATCGAACTCAAGCTCAATATATTGAAAATGACGAAATCAAGATAAGTTTAAAAAATAATATAGTCAATTCCGAAATCAAGCTGAAAATGCCGAACTCAAGCTGGAAAATGACGAACTCAAGCTCAATATATTGAAAAGGACGAAATCAAGATAAGTTTAAAAAATAATATAGTCAATTCCGAAATCAAGCTGAAAATGCCGAACTCAAGCTGGAAAATGCCGAACTCAAGCTGGAAAATAACGAAATCAAGCTGAGGATATATTCCCTAATATTTTATTGGATTATTATTACTTTCTAAATGTTTCCCTCAATTTTTAATAATAAAAAAACAATTCTGTTAGGGTTTACACATAAACCGAAAAAATTGATTGGTGGACTAAGACATATATGACAGACAAAGTACAATTTGGCTATTTTGTGTAGTTTTTCATAAGGGTGGCTATTTTGTGCATGTAGTTATAAAATTTGGCTAGTTTAAATTATTTCCTCTTAATAGAACATCCCATGTACATACTATCAATAATCTAAAGAGGAAATAATTTAAACTAGCCAAATTTTATAACTACATGCACAAAATATCCACCCTTCTATTAATATATTTAATGATTCTGAATTAAATATACAAATATATATGATTATAATAGGATAATGGTTTACATGTGTCAAATGAGAATTAATAACATTCATTCACAATTAGTAATCAATATTCAAGTTTGATTAGTTTTTTCTTAATTTTCGTATTCATTTTATGTAATAAATATGCATTATTAACTATGAATTAGTTTTGTAATTTTCTTTCTTTCTATTGTACTTCCTCTGTCCCGCCAGATTAGTCCATATTTTCATTTTGGTCTGTCTCACCAGATTAGTCCACTTTCCTAAAATGGAAAAAAATTTCCTCGCATCAATAAAATATTAATTCCATTACACTCACAAACATTGGTTTCTGTGCCGAAAACAAACTGGACTAATCTAATGGGACGGAGGGAGTATATTTTATTTTCGGTAAGAAGGTTAGGAAGCTAAAACAAGAATAAAAATTCATGATTTTATTCAAAAATAATGCACCATTCCTAAATATATAGAATTGTAACATAAAATGCATGAATTATACTGTAGAACGCAATGTATTAAGTATAACACGACTATAATTCTTTTTTGCTTTGAATCGTAAAATTTTAGCATTTTATATGCATATATAATCACATTACTATTTAAATTTATTTCTTCAACTTATAAGAGCTTATGCATTATAAAGTACATTGTCGTGCATTTTATAATCTAAGTAATATTACTATGCCATTTGACAAATATTAAATAATATATTTACTTTTACATAAATAAATAACCTTGAGTACTACAATCAGTGTATTACATCCAGTGTTGTCAAATACAGTTAGTACGAGTGCTTGTTCGAGTAGTTTATACATATTAAAAATTATTTCCTTTGTCCTGCCAGATTAGTCTATTTTTCTATTTTTATTTGTCCGGCTAGATTAGTCTCATTTCTTAAAATAGAAAATTTTTTCCTCACATTAATAAATATTAATTTCATTACACTCACAAACATTGCTTAATGTACTGAAATCAAAAGGGACTAATCTAATGAGACCAAAGGAGTAGTTCGGTTTTGTACGGTGCCTATGTGTTCGATGCGGGCTACACGGCGCATTGATGCAGGCTATACGGTGCATATGGACGGGTTGTACAATTGCATGATTATTTTTTGAGGAAAATTCTAAAATAACAAGTTTAACTATTTTAAATGTAAAAAATAGCAACTCTTACGAAAAAATACATAATATAGCAAAAATTATGCAAATACCCTTACTTTCATAACTCAAACATGTGCCCAGTCAATTCATTGTTTTTTTTCTTCCAAAAATTAAAAAAACTTCACTTCCAATAAGTTTTAAAAATTAAATAAATGATTTAATTTATTTACAAGTGAGTATTTCGATCACCTAATTTTATTGAAGCTTTTTTTTTTAATTTTGTTTGAAAAACTTTTGAATTGACCAATTGAATTAAAATTTAAATTATTATGATTGTGAATTCAAATTATAATCAAAATTTGAGTAATTTTAATTGGAAGATTGGGGTGTGATTGCTATTATTTTAAATTATTTAAGTGAATTGGAATTAACGTTTAAATAATTATGGGCGTGAATAGTTTTTTTTAAAAATTAATTGTTAATTTAAAGAAATTGATTATTTAGTTCAAATGAAATTCAAATTACTTAGAAGGTGATGTGAATTAATATTTTTTAATACAAATAAGAGCTGTGAATTCAAGTAATTTGGGGTTATGAATTTAAATTTTTATTATTAAAAGCGGATGCAAATTCAATAATTAAGGTTGGGCATAAATTCCAAATTATTTATATTTCAAAAAAATGTTGTAGTGCACCCAAATATTAGATTTAATTTTGTGAAAAAGGAAATGAATTAAATAATTAATTTTTTATAATTTTTACGATTTAATATTTTTTATTAGACATTTCCAAATAATTAATTGATATTTGAGGGTAAATTAGACTTTTTACTCCACTTTTGCTATTTTGTGCATTTATTGATAAGAATTGTCATTATTTGGATGTGCTTTTAAGATTTTGCTATATTAAGTTACTAGATTTACACCCGCGCGATGCGCGATCAATACTAAATAAATAAATGATATTATATTTTATAATCAATAAGATCATATATACTTTACTACATAATTTTATTAATTATTTGAAGTCGTATGTAATTTTGTATTGATACAACAATAATATTTGTATTTATATATTTATAGATTTAGATCAATATAATTAAAGTTTTATTTTATTTTCCTCATGAAATTTATTTACAAAATGCAAAAAAAAAAATCTCACAAAATAATGGACTAAATTTTCTTATATGAAATATATATTAGTTTGTGTTTTTATTTTTTCACATATATATTAGTACATTTGAATGATACTTTTACTGTGTACATAAATGAGGATCAAGATCTAAAATTATGTTCGGTTCCACTATATAATTTAAGATTCAACCTAACAAAGAAAAAGTCATTTTCAAAAAAGGGAAAAATGTATGAATTTTATTTAAAATAATTATTATTTAGTCAAATATATTACAACATATGCATATTATCAAAATATATTAAAAACTACCAGTTTTGTAAAAGATATATGATAGGAGCCGATTTCCGGCGATGAAAAGTTAACGTGGCATACTGGATGACATACCACTATTTAAAATTACACGATATCGTGCAAATATATTACAAACTATTATAATTTTCTCAATCGTATTATAAATTATATATATCCTAAATAAAATCTCATACTATCAAATTTATTCTTTTTATTACGAAAACATATTTGTTTGTATTTTAAAATGGTAATAAAAATATAGTTATATTCAGAAATATTTAAATAAAAATATTTGACAATTTTATAAAAACAAAAAAATGAAAATGCATATTTTAAATTTCCTATTTATTTTTCTCTCGTATCTCACTTTGCCAAACCAAAAAATTAACTCTTTTATTCAGCGAAGTGTGAGACCATAGCAAAAGTATAAGAAAATTAAAATGAGTGCTTTTCATATATTTTTTCCTTTTTTATTTAATTTGTCAAGAATCTTTATTTAAACATTTTAAGCATAATTATATGATTTAAATATTTTAAATATAAATAAATATATTTTCATCATAAATTTAAAATAAATTTGATTGTTTTAAGTATTTATTTAAAAATATATATAGTTTGCAATATAATTGAAAAAATCACAATAGCTTGTAATATATTCGTAAAAATGACAATAATTTATAATATATTTGTACGATGACATATAATTTTAAATGTTGACATGCCACCCGTCAAGTCATGTCAACTTCTCGTAATCAAAAATTTGCTCCCGACATAAATTTGGAACAAAACTAATAGTTTGTAATATATTTTGATAAAATACATTTTTTATGATATACTTGAGAAAACCATAATAGTTTGTAATATAATTGATACTTTTTCCTTAAAAAAACTAAATTCATCATAACAAAATTATGATCAAGTTTTCAAAATATTTTGTTTTAAGATTCTAATCTGCAATAAATAAGATAACTCTTAAAAAACGATACTTATGCTTTTGAGAAATAAAGTATCACAAATAATTTTCTTTAAATTTATATATATATATATATTTTTTTTGTATACCTATGTATTTTTTCTACATCAATACAATACTCTGTTAATATTAAATAAAAAAGGCTATAAATGATAATATTTTTGGATGAGAAAATTTGGGTTATTAATTTAAATCTTTTGATATAGCTAATATTTCTATATTATTAATTTTGTTATAGAATCAAGTGGTTTAAAGATGTATAAATAGAGAGAAAATATAGATATATTAGTTAGAAAAAAAAAATAATAAAATAATAATGTGAGTGGTGATTTTGGAGGGAAAATGACATTTTTGTAATTATTACAAACATCTTGCTTTTATGTATATATAATAGATTTCCTCTTATTTTTTAGTTAACATTTAGAATTTTAAATAAAGTTATAAAATAACAATTATAATATTAGCAGGGTTTTTAACCTTTTCAAAATGCAAACTCAACACTGTGTGTATGAGGCTCACCACATCTTTGCTCTTTTTTCACCTCTCAGTCGTCCCCATCAGAACTGAATACCGTACGCCGTAAAACAGTAGCGGCCGATCAATGCCCACTGGAATTTGAACAAATCCCACCGGCATTTCGCAGCACTGTCCTAGGATAGACTTGTAGTTGAACCCTTTATTTGCATAAATGGTTGATAGGAGTTTATGATTTATGTTAATTTAATTGTGTGAAGATTTTGTGCATTAGAATGTTCATGTGTGGATGATTTGAATGTTTATATATATATATATATATATATATATATATATATATATATATATATATATATAGGGAGTGACTCACATACTAAAATTTAGTTTGTGCTTATTAGGAATGAATCTACACCATTCATCTCAAAAATTCAATGATTGAGATTAAAATATTTTCCCAGATTTTATGCTTTTTTGCTTTATAAATCATGCTTAATCGAATTAAGCACGATTTATAAAGCAATTAAGCACGAACAAAAATTATGCTTAATTTTTTAATTTTTATTCTTTAATCTCAACCATTGATACTATCAATCCAAGGGCTGAGATTCATTCCTATTTAGCACAAACTTTAATTTTAGCACTTGAGTGAATCTATATATATATATATATATATATATAGGGAGTAGATCACATACTAAAAACTAGTTTGTGCTAAATAGGAATGAATAACACCACTCATCTAAAAAACTCAATGGTTGAGATTAAAATATTTTTCCAGCTTTCATGTTTTTTTGTCTTATAAATCATGCTTAATCAAATTAAGCATGATTTATAAAACAATTAAACACGAACGAAAATTATACTTAATTTTTTAAACTTTGATGCTTTAATCTCAACCATTGATGCTATCAATCCAATGACTGAAATTCATTCCTATTTAGCACAAATTTTAATTTTAGCACACATATATATATATATATATATATATATATATATATATTTGCATTTTAAACTTAAAAAATCTTGGAATATGTGCACATTTATTTTATATTGTTTTCTTGATTTTCTGGGATATCTGAACTATAAAAATAATGTTATTGTAATATTTGTATCTCTACGATTTATATAAAATATGAAAAAATTATTATCCGCCTAGGCCCCGGAAGGTTTAGATTGCAACCCAAGAATTCGAACGGTATGACTCAGACACGATGCGGAAGCAAATTGAAATCGAACGATAGAAGGATCCAACACCTTTGGATTCGAAAACCTTCAAATACCGTAGTCCAAAATATATCTCCTACTACCCAAGAAGCGAATTGACCCAACAACGAAAGATATATGCGAAGACACCACCAATGGATATGACTGTCCAATTGATTAGTCGAAATCGAATTCCTATTGATGAATAAGGAATTCAAAAAATTGAGCTTTCAGAATTAAAGGAGAAAACCTCACAAATTTTATTAAACTGAAAACTGAACCGAAATTGTTCCATACAAGGCCTATATATAGGCAACTCAAATCCCTAAACTAAGAAGGAATTAAATTCAAAATTAAAAGCTAATTAAATTCGAAAATCACTTAAAGAAGGCCTAAACATATTGGTCCAAAATAACTGAATAAATTAAACTAAGCCCAATCATTACACATAATTAAATTAATAATTTTTGGGTCTTCGTTTAACTCTTCAATCAACATCGATTCTTTGGAAACATTGGCAACCCAAATGTCTTTAATCAATGAGCTCAATCCAGCCCTCAAAGTCTTTGCTCGAGCTCTAGTCATCGGCCCACTCTGAATGTAGACTAGATCGTCTCTCACAGCTGCTACTTGGGCTCCATCATTCCCCTCCTCTTCAAGAGGATTTGTCCTCAAATCCAAGCTGTCACCTACATCAAAAGGACTTAAATTAGCAATATTAAATATAGCACTAACATCATACTCACCTGGTAAATCCAACTTGTATGCATTATCATTCACTTTCTCCACCAATTGGAAGAGACCATCTCCACAAGGTAACAACTTCGATCTCCGCTGCAAAGGAAACCTCTCCTTTCGCATATGCAGCCAAATCCAATCTCCAGGCTCAAACAACATCTTCTTGTGCCCTTTATTTGCTTGCTTCACATACTGCTCAGTACGACGCTCTATGTTTTGCCTTGCCTTCTCATGAATCTGCTTCACAAAATCAGCTCTTTTTTGCCCATCAAGGTTAGTAAACTCTTGCACAGGTAAAGGAGATAAATCCAAAGGAGTCAAAGGGTTAAAACCATAGACAATCTCAAAAGGGGAAAACTGAGTAGCAGAATGAACTGAATGATTATAAGCAAACTTAACATGAGACAAACATTCTTCCCAATTCTTAACTACTTCAGTTTGACCATCAGTTTGTGGATGACAAGTAGTAGAAAACAACAACTTAGTTCCTAACTTACACCACAAAGTCCTTCAGAAGTAACTCAAGAACTTAGAATCTCTATCAGAAATAATTGTCCTAGGTATACCATGCAATCTAACAACTTCTCTAAAGAACAAAGCAGCAACATGGGATGCATCATCAGACTTATGACAAGGAATAAAATGAGCCATCTTAGAAAACCTATCAACAACCACAAATATAGAATCACTACCACGCTCAGTACGAGGCAAACCTAGTATAAAATTCATAGAAATATCAACCCAAGGTGCAGTAAGGATAGGTAAAGGTGTATACAATTGATGAAGATCTAGTTTTGACAAGATTTATCAAGATATTTCAGGAAGATTCATTGAAGATATGATTGAAGATTTGATTTATCTTGATAAGATTTGGTAGTTAGTTACTTAAGTAATTTTGGATTGTATCTTTTAGATATATTTTATTTCCTTAGTTCATTAGGATTTAATTTCCTTATTAGATTAGGATTTGATTTCATTATGAAATTAGGATTTGATTTCCTTATTAGGATTTGAGTTTGCTTATATATAGGCCTTATTATTGAACAAATTATTTAGTTTTCAGTTCAATAATAATTTTATGAGTTATTTCTCCAATTCTGAAAACTCGAGAATTTCTGTGGATTACCTTGAAATTCAAAATTGACTTATCAACCGGACTTTCACATCCATTTGTGGTGTCTTCGACTATATCCTTCGTTGTTAGATCAATCCGCTTATTGGGTCGTAGGATATTTTCAATCTGGACTACGGTACTTGAAGGCTTTCGAAGCCAAAGGTGTTGGATCTTTCCATTGTATCAATTTCATCAGTTCTGCATTGATAGTTCTTCAGTTTCTTGGGGCGTATATGAGATTTATTTGGAATACATTATTTGAAGGGTCAATATTTCTTCAGCTTCTTGGGGTGTATGTGAGATTTGTCTGGAATATGTCATTTGAAGGGTCGAATTAGAAGTGCTGGACTTTTATCCTATCGTTGTTTTTTTGTTCCAGTTCTATTTGTTTGCTTCCACGTCGCGTTAGAGTCAT
Source organism: Plectranthus barbatus (assembly GCA_026898455.1). NCBI lineage: Eukaryota > Viridiplantae > Streptophyta > Magnoliopsida > Lamiales > Lamiaceae > Plectranthus > Plectranthus barbatus. Next base: position 468,387 of record JAPKLW010000278.1, on the reverse strand, counting down.
TTCTGTTGAGTTCCTGGGCTGCGATCTAAAACTTCCGGCGAGGATCATATCATTTTGGTATCAGAGTGAGGTTGTGTCTTTCTTTTCCTTATCATTTTGGTATCAATATCCAGGTCGTGTCCTTCCTCTTCCTTGTCTTTCAATTTCATGTGTTTAGTGTGTCAATTTTTTTTTAAAAAAAAATCTATAAAAAATCGAGTCTTATCTTGTTTCCTGTCGTGTCTTTTGTGTCGTTCTAGATTCATATATTTTCATGTCTTTAAGTCGTTAATTTAGGGTTCTTGTTAGTCAAGATTTGAATTATTAATACCATTCCATAATATTAAACCTTCCCGGCGAGGATTGTATCATTTTGATATGATCCTCGCCGGAAGTTTTAGATCGTAGCCCAGGAACTCAACAGAAATGACTCGGACGCGATGCGGAAGCAAACAAATAGAACTGGAACAGAAAAACAACGATAGGATAAAAGTCTTGCACTTGTAATTCGACCTTTCAAATGACGTATTCCAGACACATCTCATATACACCCCAAGAAGCTGAAGAAATATCGACCCTTCAAATAATGTATTCCAGATAAATCTCATATACACACCAAGAAACTGAAGAACTGATGAAATTGATACAATGGAAAGATCGTTGACCTTTGGATTTGAAAGCCTTCAAGTACCGTAGTCCAGATTGAAAATCGCCTATGACCTAAGAAGCGGTTTGATCCAACAACGAAGGATATAGTCGAAGACACCACAAACGGATTTGAAAGTCCGGTTGATAAGTCAATTTTGAATTTCAAGGTAATCCACAAAAATTCACGAGTTTTCAGAATTGGAGAAATAACTCACAAAATTATTATTGAATTGAAAACTAAATAATTTGTTCCATAATAAGGCCTATATATAGGCAAACTCAAATTATAATAAGGAAATCAAATCCTAATTTCATAATGAAATTAAATCCTAATCTAATAAGGAAATTAAATCTTAATGAACTAAGGAAATAAAATATATCTAAAAGATACAATCCAAAATTACTTAAGTAACTAACTGCCAAATCTTATCAAGATAAATCAAATCTTCAATCATATCTTCAATGAATCTTCTTGAAATATCTTGATAAATCTTGTCAAAACTAGATCTTCATCAACAATCCATGGGAACTAGACCTAGACTTAGCCTGTTTACAAGTAATGCATCTACCACAGACCCTCTTAACATCACTTTTCATGCGAGGCCAAAAGAAATGCTCATGCAACACAGTCAAAGTCTTAGCAATACCAAAATGACCCATCAAACCACCTCCATGAGACTCTAACAACAATAATTCTCGTAGAGAACACCTAGGAATGCACAACTTATTTCTCCTAAACAAAAAACCATCATGCCTAAAATACTCACCACTAGCAGATGTCTCACATGCAACATAAATATCACCAAAATCCTCATCAGATGCATACAGAATCTTAATGCATTCAAACCCAAGCAACTTAGCATCTAAAGTAGAGATTAAGGCATACCTGCGAGACAGTGCATCAGCCACCTCATTTTCCTTAACTTGCTTGTATTTGATGACATAAGGAAAGGTCTCTACAAACTCCATCCACCTTGCATGCCTCTTATTCAGCTTGTGTTGCCCCTTCAGATGCTTCAGCGACTCATGATCGGTGTGAATAATAACTCCTTAGCCCACAAGTAATGCTGCCACGTTTTTAAGGCTCTCACCAAGGCGTACAGCTTATTATCGTAGGTAGGATAGTTCAGCGTCGCACCGTTCAGCTTCTCACTGAAGTATGCCACGGGCCTCCTCTCCTGCACCAACACTGCACCAATACCAACACCAGAAGTATCACATTCAATCTCAAATGTCTTAGAAAAGTTAGGAAGAGATAATACCGGGGCATGTGTCAACTTATACTTCAGCAACTCAAAAGCCTTCTCTTGCTCTTTCCCCCATCTGAACTCCACGGTCTTCTTGATCACTTCAGTCAATGGGGCTGCAATGCTGTTGAAATGGGGTACAAAACGCCTATAAAACCTGGCAAGTTCGTGAAAACTGCGAACATCACCAATGTTCTTAGGCTGCAGCCACTCCTTGATTGCTCGAATCTTCTCTTCATCCACCTGTACTCCATCTGCACTAACAACAAAACCAAGAAACACCAACTTATCTGTGCAAAAGATGCACTTTTTCATGTTAGCAAACAATCTCTCCCTGCGAAGTACATCCAAAACAGACCTTAAATGCTCAATGTGATCATCATGACTCCTACTATAAATCAGAATATCATCAAAATAAACCACTACAAATTTGCCAATAAAAGCTCTCAAAATATGGTTCATAAGACGCATAAAAGTACTAGGAGCATTAGTTAAACCGAAGGGCATGACTAACCACTCATATAAACCGAGCTTAGTTTTAATAGAAATTTTCCACTCATCTCCCTCCTTAATCCTAATCTGATGATATCCACTTCGCAGATCTATCTTAGAAAACACACAAGCACCATGCAACTCATCTAACATGTGGCGATACTTAACCGTAATGTTGTTGATAGCTCGACAGTCACAGCACATCCTCATGGTCGAGTCCTTCTTGGGCACAAGCAAAACTGGAACTGCACAAGGACTCAAATTCTCCCCCACGTGCCCTTTGGCCAGCAACTCTCCAATATGCCTCTCGAGCTCCTTCGTCTCCTCCGGGCTGGTTCGGTAAGCTAGTCTATTTGGAAGGGTTGCTCTAGGCACGAAATCTATCTGATGCAAAATCCCACGAATGGGTGGCAGCCTAGCTGAGGTATCATCTGGAAATACATCATCAAAATCCTGCAAAAGAGAGGAAATAGAAAGGGGTAGAGAATCAGGAATGTTAGTTAAAACCAGGTTCTCCTTGTAGATCAACAACACCAATAGTTTCGCCTCCTGAACTGCCCACTTCAAATCCCCAACCTGAAGGGATTCGTGAACTAAATCACGAAGTCCGTTTGCCAAGGATCGTTAATCGGAATATCAGAAATAAATTGCTATGCCTATGAACAATCCTAGCATGCTCCTATATTATTATGCATAAGAAGGTTATGCGGAATACCTGGATTGATGAACGATGAAGAACGCGTGCGCGGAGATGCCCTTTGATCTTTCCCACGCACCAAGATTTAA
>JAPKLW010000278.1:423629-464835 GCA_026898455.1 Plectranthus barbatus | reverse complement strand
TTTGCGACACATGTTTGTTAATTCAGACAGGAGATGAACATACAACAGTTATGATTCCCAGTATATTAACCAATAAACCTTGTACATAATATACCAATCATAATAATTTCAGTATATAAATCCATCAATCTCCCACTTATACTCAAAGCATTAAACATTTGCTTTCCCTGAGTATAACGTGTCTAAACTAATCTAGCTATTACATCAAGCATTCTACGTGGCTAGCTTTGCCCTCAGCCCAAGGCTACGTACATGCATCTCGTAAACCTTCTGAGGCAGAGCTTTTGTGAATGGATTCGCTAGATTATCTTTCGTATCAATCTTTTCTATCAACACATCACCCCTTGCTACGATTTCTCGTATAATATGGTACTTCCTTTCAATGTGTTTTGTTGCTCTGTGAGTTCGTGGTTCCTTAGAATTAGCCACAGCTCCCGAGTTATCACAATACACCGTGATTGTTCTGGGTAGCTGAGGAATCACGTCCAACTCCAGAAGAAAGTTTCGAAACCATACTGCTTCTTTCGAAGCTTCAGAAGCTGCCACATATTCGGCTTCCATGGTGGTGTCCGCAATGCACTTCTGCTTTGCACTCCTCCATGATATGGCCCCACCTCCCAATGTAAACACATAGCCAGAGGTGGACTTCTTTTCATCTCGGTCTGCCTGGAAATCCGAATCAGTATAACCTACAGGGCACAACTCATCACACTGATAAACAAGATAATAGTCCCTTGTCCTTTCCAAGTATTTGAGTATGTGCTTTACCGCGGCCCAATGCGCCTGTCCAGGGTTAGACTGGTATCTCGCTACCATGCCTATAGCAAAGCAGATATCTGGCTTTGTACATAACATTGCATACATGAGGCTACCCACGGCCGATGCATACGGCACGTTGCTCATCTCATCTTTCTCCTTTTGTGTCATCGGACACTGATCCTTGGAAAGATGTATGCCATGTCTGAAGGGTAACAGACCTTTCTTGGCATTATGCATGTTGAAACGGGCAATCACAGTATCCACATATGACCCTTGAGACAAGGTCAGCATCCTTTTATTGCGCTCCCGCAATACTTTTACCCCTAGGATGTATCCTGCCAACCCAAGGTCCTTCATATGAAATTGTTCGGATAACCACCCCTTTATGCCCGACAATACTTCCACATTGTCGCCAAATAGGAGAATATCATCTACATAAAGTGCAAGGAATACTACGCTTCCACTGACACACAGACGGTACACGCAACTCTCGTTTGAACATTGTGAGAATCCATAAGATTTAATCACCTCATCAAAACGGAGATTCCATGACCGTGAAGCTTGTTTAAGTCCATACAACGACTTCTTTAGCTTCCAGACCAAATGTTCTTTGCCCTTCTGCACATAACCTTCTGGCTGTTGCATATAGATGTCCCTACCTTCTTCAAGGTACCCGTTTAGAAATGCGGTTTTGACATCCATCTGCCAGATTTCTAGGTTCTTATGTGCTGCTATGGCCAGGAGTATTCGAATGGACTTAAGCATGGCTACCGGTGAGAAAGTTTCGTCATAGTCTACACCCTCTTTCTGACTATAACCTTTCGCCACCAGCCTTGCTTTGAAAGCTGTAATTTCCCCATTCGATCCTTTCTTTCTTTTGTATACCCATTTGCACCCTATGTCTCGATGGCCATCTGGCAAATCAGTTTTTTGGTATACATCCATAGCAGTAATGGATTCTATTTCAGAATCCATGGCGATCAGCCATTTGTCCGCATCTTTATCAGATACTGCCTCGTCATATGTCCAGGGGTCGGTATCATCTAGTCCATTTTCCGGGATCAAGTCAGAAGACTCTCCCACGAACATATACCTCTCAGGTTGGTGACTAACCCTCCCACTGCGACGAGGCATCTGAGCTGTGTCAGTAGTTGGCACAGTACGAGTTTGTCCCATACCTTGCATTAGTGGCAGTGTTGGTATGTTCTCACCTGTTACAGGTGGATTTACCACTACACTGGGCTTTCCTGATGGAATTGCTTCTTTATTCTCAAGCTCGTGGAGAATAATTTCACTCTTGGATCTGTGGTTTCTTACGTATTCGTCCTCCAAGAATCTTGCGTTGGTACTGACAACGACTTTCTGATTCTCAGGACAATAGAAGTAACCACCTTTCGTTTGCCTGGGATATCCTACAAACAACATCAGCTTGCCTCTACTTTCTAACTTATCAGGTTCCTTTGTCAGCACATATGCTGGACAACCCCAAACCCTCACTCTGTTCAAACTTGGCTTTCGCCCATACCAGAGTTCCAGAGGTGTTTTAGGAACTGATTTAGAAGGTACCAGGTTAAGCAAATAGGCCGCTGTTTCCAAGGCATATCCCCAAAACAAAATTGGCAAGCTTGCATAACTCATCATCGACCTGACCATTTCCAAGAGAGTTCTATTTCTTCTTTCCGCTACACCATTTTGTTGAGGGGTTCCCGGTGCAGTCCACTGGGATGTAATCCCGTTATCTGATAAGTACTGCAAGAACTCGTTGCTGAGGTATTCCCCACCACGATCTGATCGTAGTGTCTTGATAGTCTTACCAAGCTTCTTTTCTACCTCAGTCCGGAATTCTTTGAATTTCTCAAAGCATTCAGACTTATGGCGAAGCAAATAGACATATCCGAATCTTGAGTAATCGTCAATGAATGTGGCGAAATACTCATAACCTCCACGAGCTTGCGTGGACATTGGTCCACATAAGTCAGAGTGGATCAATTGTAACATATCCTCTGCTCGAGACTGACTTGCCTTAAAAGGCCTGGTCATCATCTTTCCTTCTATACAGGACTCACAGATTGGATGCGGTACCACTTGGAAGGAATCCAAGAGCCCATCGCATGCTAATCTTTTAATCCTCTTTAGATTGATGTGACCTAGTCTCAAGTGCCAGAGATATGTTTGATCCTCATCGGAAGAAAACTTTCTCTTTAAATGATTATTATTATTAGATGAGTTTGCAACATTCACGGAAGATTTATGCATACAATCAATGATATAGAGAGAGTCAATCAGTTTGCTATGACAGATAACACCGTTATTACCAATGATAGAAACTCCACTATCAAAAATAATTGAATATCCATCACAAAATAACTTGGAAACTGAAATTAAGTTCCGCCGAAAAACCGGCACATATAAAACATCTCTCAAAATCAGAACATTGTTTTCAAAGCATAAAGTAAAATCTCCAATGGCTACTGCTGAGACTCGTTCTCCGCTGCCCATTGAGATGGTAATCTCATCATGCTTCAGCTGCCTTGTCGGCCTGAACCCCTGCAAAGTATAACAAACATGATCCGTAGCTCCAGTATCCACTACCCAAGAATGGGTAGAAACTGATGCTAAACATGTTTCCGTTATAAATGCACATGACGTACCTTGTCTACCCGTGCGAGGCACTAGACAATTTACTTTTCTTCGCTTGCGTTTGCATGGCCTGGTGATAATTTCTGCCTCATCCATTTCATCCAACTTCTTAAGCATTTCTTTTGCTTCAACAACTGCCTTGTCAAGAGCTGACAAAGTTGGAGCAAGCTCAAATGCCATCATGTTAGATTTCTCTCGCAACAGGGCCCTGAGTAACTCATGAAGAGGAAACTCGCACCTGGCACCGAGAGATTTGATGAAATCACCATAAGAATCAGATAGAGAGTGCAAGACAATGTTTATTTCTGCCCGCTTATTAATATGTCCACCTCTCTTTCTGTACTTTCTCATGATTCTCATCATACTGATGAAGTGCAGAACTAACGAACTCCCCTCAGTCATTTTCTTGCAAATCAGGTCCTTTACAAGATCATAACTGATAGTTCGTCTCACCTTCCCATATACATTCTCAAGGTCCCTCCATATCTCAACAGCTGACCGGAATTTCTTGTACTTGAGCCTTAATTCTCTAGACAGATTGTTCTTGATGAAAAAGTAGGCAAAATCATCAGAAGCTTTCCATCTGTCATAGAATTCTCGCTCATAACCAGTACATTTCCAATGCTGAGGAGATAATGGGTCCATGTAAAGTACATAGGCATGTTTTGCAGCATAGAGTATTTCCATTAGGCAAAACTTCTATTCAGGAAAATTGTGACCGATTAAAGGGTTTGTTGCTAAGAGATTTACAATATGAATAGACATGTCTGAAAACAATAAATTAAAAAACACCATTTAAAACATAGTCGCAGAACATTGAAACAATTAAATATTGAAACCTTATGATAAAGCAATATTAATGTTTCCTCCAATTTGCCTAAGTGTTACTATTGCAAGCCACACATGTGGACGTTTACAACAAAACACCTAACCAGACTGCATCTTTCAATTCCAGTCCTTTAATTCCAATCCATGCCCGGGTTCCTTAGACAAATGGAATTAATAATTGGAGACTAACTTAAGACCATATTATCCTACTGAGCAGGGACTTCACATATGAGTTATACTCTGGACAATATCTAAGCTAGCTTACCACCAAAGCCAACCCTCCCATATAAGGACACACCTGATCCCTTATAATAAGGTTGTCTCATTTAATTCAATCCCTAGAGAACTTATGAAAATTCAATACGCAAGCTACACATGTAGACGTTTACATATGAACTCCCACTTCTCACATGAAATAAATGTTTGTTTTAAGAAATCCTATCTATTAGAACTTATGAACAATAAATTAAGTAAGCTACACATGTAGACGTTTACCTAATAAATTATCCACTTCCAATAAAGGATCGCTTTGTGGAGGTCTTACTAAATTATGAGCTTAGTAATTTTCAGTTCATAAGGTTCAATTGCACAGATTATTTTATGTAGCCATAATTATAACGTTGCTAAAATTCTATCATGCAAAGCATGAACCCCGAATTTATAGTCATAATTAATTACATAAAATAAATCATATAGCATGCTTTAAAGCCGTAAATAAAAGCAGTAAACGTGCTCTCTATTATCTACAACATGCTGATATGCTGCGCAATTATTTTAAACACGTATATCATGCGAAGACAGATAATAAAACAAATAAAAAATGTCCTCGTGGCCCCATGATACAAACAAAATAAATCTAACTATTACAAGTTGAAATTTATTTTACAGATCTTCGACTGGGCTCCCACTACTTGGACTGAGATCTGGATTTATTTTCTGAACTTGGGCCTCCAAGATTTGATCCATCAGAAAATTGGACAACTAGGCCAGTTAACAAGATCGCGGGCCTAGGCACACATTGCAAGCCCAATAGCCCGCGAGAACTCGGCCCGACGAGCCACCACCGGCGAAGCACCATCGCTGGCGACTCGCCGTCATCGTGAGGGCTCCCGGCAAGCACAACAGCCATGCACGTACGTGCATGGATGCAGTCCGCAATACCGCCTCCTCCGACCGTTGCCCGTTTCGCATGCCGCCGCCCCGGCTTGCCCTGACCGTTGCCCGAAATGCCGTTCACTCTTCTTCTCTTCCGTTGGCCTCCGTGACTCGCCGGAATCGCGCAAGGATCGAACCGGGGTCGCACGAACCACGCAAAAAACCCTAGGGTTTTTCGCGTCCGGCCGCACGCCCAACCACCGTCCCAGCCCGCGTCGCCGGCACCGAGCCACCGCCACACCACTAGATCGCGCCGCCGCCGTCCGGGGAGCTCTCGCCTGCCGCCGCGAACGCGCGCAGGGATGCGCGGGTGCTGGCGCGCGCGCGCGAACCCTAGGGTTCCGCCGCGCTGCGCGCCCCCTTCGCGCCCTTACCGCTGTCGTCCGCACCTCCGGCAGGCCCCTCGCCGCCCCGCGTTGCCATCCCGCAATCCCCGCAACGTCGCCTGGCCGGCTGTGGGCCGCGCGGCCGCTGCCCATCGCGCGTGCGCCGCGCGCTGAAATCCTAGGGTTTCCGCGCGGCTGCGCCGCCATCCGGGCCGCCGTGCACCTGCGCCGCCGTGCCCTTCGCCGCGCGCGACCGCCGTGCACGGCCTGCTGCCGTGCCGGTGCTGTCGTGCGCCGTCGTGCGGTCCTTCATTCTTCGTGTTCTTCGTTCTTTGTGTTCTTCGTGTTCTTCGTTCTTCGTTTTACAGATTTAATTTTTGAAAATAAAATTACATGGGATAATTCTAATTACAATCTAAAAATTCTAATCTAACCACGGATTTATCTCGTGGGTGAAAAACGAATCCATATAAATGGGCGGATTAACCCGAGGAACCACGAGGACGAAAAACATAAGATCAATCCATAAACCATCCATTGCATGCAATCAATAATAATAATCATGCATGTTCATAGGCAATATTATTTTTCCGATAGAGCCAACTAATTAAACCTGGCTCTGATACCAATTGAAGGGATTCATGAACTAAATCACGAAGTCCGTTTGCCAAGGATCGTTAATCGGAATATCAGAAATAAATTGCTATGCCTATGAACAATCCTAGCATACTCCTATATTATTATGCATAAGAAGGTTATGCGGAATACCTGGATTGATGAACGATGAAGAATGCGTGCGCGGAGATGCCCTTTGATCTTTCCCACGCACCAAGATTTAATTTCCTAACAGATTGAGGAAATTAATCTATGAAAATAAATAAGATATTTTCGAAAATAAGAGGAGAGAGAAGAAGAAGAATCCTCCTGATCTGATCTTCTGATCTGTATCCCAACTCGATCTGAAAATTTGGTGAAGATTATCTATCAGATCCTTTGCCCGGTTGAGAAGCCGAATTTCCTCCTCGTATCTCAAACTCAATCGATCACCACAGCTCCCAATGCTCTGGTTTGCTGTGTGCAACTTGTGATCTTATGTGTAGTAGGTGTATTGAGGTCTGAGATACTGAGGCCTATTTATAGGAAATTCTAGGCTTCTATTGGGCTTGAGTTATCATGGGCCAGACCAGGGACCAGAATGCAAATAGCAAATAAGGCCTATCAATTAATTAATTCCCATATTCAACCCAGAATATAATTAATTAATTAATATTGATTCATGCCACCAGAGAATCAATACTGTCCTACCTATTTGCTACCACGTTTTGAGGAACGGGTTGCATTGGACTCGGTTTATCCCCACATTTAAGGTTACAGACATTCGTTAATTAATTTAAGCTCTGACAAGCTATTTAATTAATTAACATCTTTAATTCCTGAATCAATCCACTCAAACCTTTTCACTTATGCTTGAACTTAATCAGCCTGCAGGACTTTAGCATAACGAACCTTTTGAGCTGTTCAGGGAATGTCACCATCCTATACTGGATGTGGTTACCTAGTTCAGATACCAGACAGTCATACACAGATTGATATCACCCAAGACTGCAGAAGTACAGGTTCAACTAGAACCCTCTCTACAACTCAAAGTGATATACAATATATGTATACTTCTGTATCCTCATATAGGTTTAAGATTCCATCGAGTCATAAAGATCTAGATTCTTTTAATGTCAGATAAAAGAATCGATCTTGACTTAGGTTCTCATCAATGTGTGCCCCACACTAGTATACCAAGACATCCAAGATAAGATGCTTATCCGCATATGCTGCAGCCTACACCGACAGTTTATCCTGGAACTGTCTCAGCTGTGATGACTATTTATATCTCGCTAGGTCAAACGATCCATACGATCTTCCGTGATCTTCTACACACCGTATGATCTCCCTATCGACGAGATAAGAGGATAATTGCATTTGCGACACATGTTTGTTAATTCAGACAGGAGATGAACATACAACAATTATGATTCCCAGTATATTAACCAATAAACCTTGTACATAATATACCAATCATAATGCTTTCAGTATATAATTCCATCACAACCCTAGCTAGAAATGACTGCTACACCACCCTTTTCTCCTTATTACTTTGTGGTTGCATCTCATCACCCAACTCCTTTTAGAACTGGACTTGATCCTCATAGACTTGTTTAGGGGGCAGAGGAACAAGTGAGATCATTTTTTGCTTGTACTCGAAGGAATACTTGTTCGTGAAACCATCATGATTCACACGCCTATCAAACTGCCACGGACGCCCCAAAAGTATATGACTCGCCTGCATAGGAATCACATCACACATCACCTCATCCTTATATTTCCCAATGCGAAACGGTACCTTGACTTGCTTCACTACTTTGATGATGCCACTATCATTCAGCCACTGCAGCTTGTATGACCTAGGGTGCTTTATCACCTGTAATTGTAGCTTCATCACTATCAACTGGCTCGCCACATTAGTGCAGCTACCTCCATCTATAATCATGTTGCAGACCTTATCGTTGATATGCCAACATTTATGAAAGATGTTCTCCCTCTGCTCAACATCTCCGGCTGTAGGCTGTGCATTCAAAGCCCTTCTCTTCACAAAATTCAGCGCTGCAGGCGCCTCAATCTCTTCTACATCTTCATCAGGATCATCCAAATCAGGCATCTCTGGGTCAGTCTCTTCATTAATCACAATCTCTCCATCATCTCGAATCACCATGACTTTCTGATTTGGGCAATCGTTAGCAATATGCCCAAAACCCTGACACTTATAGCACTTGCGATCTCTATTACGGAAGTTAGTGGTAACAGATTTACCTTGAGCTGCGTAATCTGACCTAGGCTTCACAAACGACTTCTTCTCCCCTCGAGGCTGCTCCTCTTCCTTCTTCCACGAAGCTCGCTTAGGTGCTGAACCACTTCCAGTCTGGTATTCTCTCCAGCCTGTGGGATTTCGCCTCGAATTGCTACCGTTGCCCCTCCTCTTGAGCTGTCCCTCAGTCTTGATTGCCATGTGGACCATGTCTTCCAGCTCGACATAATGCTGCAGCTCTACCGTATTCCGAATCTCCCAATTCAGTCTAGCCAGGAACCTAGCCATTGTTGCCTCTCTATCCTCCACTACATTGACTCGGATCATAGCCACTTCCATCTCTTTATAGTACTCATCCATACTCCGGGTACCCTGCCTCAAACCCTACAACTTGTTATACAGCTCTCGGTAGTAATGATTCGGCACAAAACGCCTCCTCATAACAGCCTTCATCTCATCGCATGTTACTATGGACCTCTCCATATTCCTCATCTTACGAGTGACCAATTGATCCCACCACACGAGGGCATAATCCCAGAACTCTACTGCAACCATCTTTACTTTCTTCAATTTAGAGTAGTTGTGGTAGTCGAACATCATCTCCATCTTTCGCTCCCACTCCAGATATAACTCGGGGTCATTCCTTCCCTGAAAAGACGGAATGTTCATCTTGATTGTCCCCAGATTATTATCATATGAATCTTTATCGGCATAGTCATCAGTATCCTCCTCATACTGAGGATTCTGTCTCCTATGCGAACCTTTGCCACGTCCTCCTTTCCCAGTACTCTTGTGACTACCAGTTGAATCCCGTCGAGCGTTTTCTGTCACTGAGATCTCGAATTCATCCATTCGCTGATGCATGACATTCATCTCACTTTTCAGTACCCTAGACAATTCTGATTTCATGGCCTCCATCATGTACTTCATTTGACCACCACCAATAGTCTCATCTCCTTTCATCTTCTTGGAATTATTACACTTAGACATACCTGCAAGAAAGGTTAGATAAGAAATAAAATAAAAGAAGGACCTCACCACCTCACTGACTCTCGTGTATCACTCAGTTATATCAAAACACTCACACTCGTGTATCTCTCAGTATATAATGGCTTTTTCAATCCCTCTAATACTCTCACACTCTCTTGCCTTTTACCACTCTTTTCTCCTTTCAGAAAAACTAAAAAATTCTTATAAAATTCCACGGACTACAATTTGACGAACCAACTGAACGGGAAGACTCTAGACGACTCTAAGAAGGTAAACAACCAAAAATGACGACAATTTTTTTGGAGAAACTTTCAGAGGGTAATAACTACTCGAAAACAAAGGAATTTGGCCTAAAAGCCGAGACGTTTCCGAAAAGTATAATTAAGTCAAAAATGGACACCGAACGCAAAAGTTACGATAAAAACTGAATTTAAACAAGCAAAAAGGCACTAGTAGAAATAAAAAAATAGGGATTTTTGATTTAATTTTCGCCCCCCCTTTTTTTTATTTTTTTCAACACTTTTTTTCAATTTTTTTTGAAGAATATTTTTTTTTCTTCGAACTCTTTCTTTTATTTTTTGTTCAAATTTTTATTTTTTTTAATTATTTATTTCGCCCCTCCTTTTTTTTATATGGTAATTACTAAATTGTTTGGTAATTCAAGAAGGAAATAATATGACACCTAGGAAGGAAGGTATGAATAAGGTAAAAGATCTAAGGAAAGAGAAAAGGGAAGGTTTTAATTAATCTAATATGGTAAGAAAGATAATTCAAATCTTGACTAACAAGGAAACCCTAACCTTAAAGATTTTCGACTCTAAACAGGAACAAGACATGAAAAAAAATACGAATCACAACAAACGACATGAAACAAGGCCAGACAAGACTCGATTTTTTTGAGACACAAAGACACAAAAATTGAAGAAAAGGAAGAGGAAGAGTACGACCTGGATATTGATACCAAAATGATACGATCCTTGCCGGAAGGTTTAGATTGCAACCCAGGAACTCGAACGGTATGACTCAGACACGACGCGAAAGCAAACTGAAATCGAATGATGGAAGGATCCAACACCTTTGGATTCGAAAACCTTTAAGTACCATAGTCCAGAATATATCTCCTACGACCCAAGAAGCAAATTGACCTAACAACGAAGGATATATGCAAAGACACGCCAATGGATATGACTGTCCAATTGATTAGTCGAAATCGAATTCCTATTGATGAATAAGGAATTCAAAAATTTGAGCTTTCAGAATTAAAGGAGAAAACCTCACAAATTTTATTAAACTGAAAACTGAACCAAAATTGTTCCATACAAGGCCTATATATAGGCAACGCAAATCCCTAAACTAAGAAGGAATTAAATTCGAAATTAAAAGCTAATTAAATTCGAAAATCACTTAAAGAAGGCCAAAACATGTTGGCCCAAAATCACTGAATAAATTAAACTAAGCCCAATCACTACACATAATTAAATTGATAATTTTTGGGCCTTCATTTAAATCTTCAATTAGCATCGATTCTTTGGAAATTTTGGTAACCCAAATGTCTTTAAACAATAAGCTCAATCCAGCCCTCAAAGTCTTTGCTCAAACTATAGTCATCGGCCCACTCTGAATGTGGACTGGATCGTCTCTCACAGCTGCTACTTGGGCTCCATCAGGCGGCACGCGGCAGAACCCTAAGTTCCATGCAGCCACGCGCAGCAGGCTACAACCCGCACTCAGGCGCCGCCGTGGGGGCTTGGCGCGGGCATGACAGGGGGTGGCGAGGGCAGGCGCGGGTGACGATCGGAGGTGCATGGCAGCGCACGCAGCGCGGCGGAACCCTAGGTTCTGCACGCACGCACGTTTGTCGCAATTCTGCGCTGGCGCCAGTAGCTGCTCCTCGCTCGTCGGTCGGCAATGGCGGTGGTGTGTCGCACGGCTCGGGACATTGGAAGCAGCAACAGGCGGCGATCGGTGGAGGTGACGGTGCCGCTGCAGCTAGGCCAAACCCTTGGGTTTGCCGCTGCATCTGGAGTGCGTGTTTTCCACCGCGCTCTTGCGCATTTCTCTGGCGAGCAGTGGTCGACGATGATGGAGAAGAGGAGGCCGGCCATGGGCGACGGCTAGGGCGGCGGCAAGCGAGAAAGACGATGGCCGGGGGTGGTGGAGTCGCGGGCTACAACCCGCACATGCACGCACAAGGTTGTTGCACAATTCTGGCAGGCCCCAAGGCGGTGGCGGGTCGACGACGATTCTGGTGGCCCGTTGGACCAAGGTTCTCACAAGTTATCGGGCTTGCAATGTGTGCACGTGCCTACGATTCTTTAACATGCCCAGTTGTTCAATTTTCTGATGGATCAAATCTCGGAGGCCCAAATTTTAGAAAATAAAGTCAAATCATAGTCCAAGTAGTAGGAGCCCAGTCGAAGATCTTTGAAATAATTCCAAATTGCAATAGATAAAATTATTTCTTAATTTGTATCATGAGGCCACTAGGACATTTTTTATTTGCTTTATTATTTGTCTTCGCATGATATATGTGTTTATATTAATTCCACGGTATCCAAGCATGTTGTAGATAATAGGAGCATGTTCAAATACTTTTATTTACAACTTTAAAGCATGCTATGTGATTTATTTAATGTAATTAATTATAACTATAAATTCGGAGTTCATGCCTAGCATGATAGAATTTTAGCAGTGTTATAATTATGGCTACATGAAATAATCTGTGCAATTGAACCTTATGAAATTAAAAATTACTCAGCTCTTTATTATATAAGACCTCCACAAAGCGATCCTTTATTGGAAGTGGGTAATTCATTAGGTAAACGTCTACATGTGTAGCTTACTTAATTTATTATTCATAAGTTCTAATAGATAGAATTTCTTAAAACAAACATTTAGTTCATGTGAGAAGTGGGAGCTCATGCGTAAACGTCTACATGTGTAGCTTGCGTATGGAGTTTTCATAAGTTCTCTAAGGATTGAATTAAATGAGACACCCTTATTATAAGAGATCGGGTGTGTCCTAGTAGATCTGTATATGGGAAGGTTGGCTTTGGTGGTATGCTAGCTTAGATATTGTCCAAAGTATAACTCATTTGTGATGTCCCTGCTCAGTAGGATAATATGGTCTTAAGTTAGTCTCCAATTATTAATTTCATTTGTCTAAGGAACCCTGGTATGGATTGGAATTAAAGGACTGGAATTGAAAGATGCAGTCTGGTTAAGTGTTTTGTTGTAAACGTCCACATGTGTGGCTTGCAATAGTAATACTTAGGAAAATTGGAGGAAACATTAATATTGTTTTATCATAAGGTTTCAATATTTAATTGTTTCAACTGTTTGCGACTATGTTTTAATTTCTGCTTTACTTTATTGTTTTTAGACATGTCTTTACCAAATGTGATCAATATCTTAGCACAAAACCAGTTAACTGGTCCCAATTTTCGAGAATAGAAACATAACTTGGATTACATCCTTGTTGCAGAGGAACACCAGTTTGTCCTTGATAAGCCTCGTTCGGCAACTCCCACTGATGCATCGACTGATTTGGAAAAGAGCTACTATAACAAGTGGCTCAAGTCAAACAATATACTGAAATACTATATGATGACTACGATGTCCAAGGTACTTGCACAACAACATCATTCATATGGTAATGCTTGTGACATTATAGACAACCTCAGAGTGACCTATGGTGAGTCGGACCAAGTTGTCAGCTTCAATCTCATGAGGGAAATCATAGGAAAGAAAATGGCTGATGGTAGCTCGGTTAGAGAGCATGTGGTAAGCATGACTCATCTCATGGATGAACTTATGTTGCATGGAGGTGGTATCAACGCGGAAGCACAGAGGTTGATATCATTCTCAACTATTTGCCGAAGTCCTTTGAGAACTTTAGACTGAATGTTGTCATAAACAAGAAAGAGTATACTCTTAATGAGTTACAATGACTTGATAGCAACGGAATTAGTGATGCTTCCAGAAAATGTTGCTTTGGTTACTTCTGGAAACCGTCCTGTTGCGCTAGTTGGCAAGAGGCGCAAAGGAATGTTTAAGAAGAAAGCCAAAGGTACAACTTCTGTGAAGAAGTCAAAAAGGACACCGAGCGTGCCAACTTAGAAGGACAAGTGTTTCAGATGTGGTAAAGCTGGTCACTGGAAGAAAGATTGTCATGTTAGGAAGACTGGACAAGGTGCGTCATGTGCATTTATAATGGAAACATGTTTAGCATCGGTTTCTACCTATTCTTGGGTAGTGGATATCTAATCATGTTTGTTATACTTTGCTGGGGTTCAGGCCGACAAAGCAACTGATGCATGACGAGATTACCATCTCAATGGGCAGCGGAGAGCGAGTCTCAGCAGTAGCCATTTGAGATTTTACTTTATGCTTTGAAAACAATGTTTTGATTTTGAGAGATGTTTTATATGTGCCGATTTTTTGGCGGAACTTAATTTCAATTTCCAAGTTATTTAATGATGGATTTTCAGTTATTTTTTATAGTGGAGTATCTATCATTTGGAATAACGGTGTTATCTGTCATGGCAAACTGATTGACTCTCTCTATATCATTGATTGTGTGCATAAATTTTCTGTGAATGTTGCAAACTCATCCAATAATAATAATCATTTAAAGAGAAAGTTTTTTTCCAATGAGGATCAAACATATCTCTGGTACTTGAGACTAGGTCACATCAATCTAAAGAGGATTAAAAGACTATCAAGTGATAGGCTCTTGGAATCTTTCCAAGTGGTGCCACATCAAGTATGTGAATCCTGTATAGAGGAAAATATGACGACCAGGCCTTTTAAGGCAAGTTAGTCTCGAGCAGAGGATGTGTTGGAATTGATCCACTCTAACTTATGTGGACCGATATCCACGCAAGCTCGTGGAGGTTATGAGTACTTCATCATATTCATTGACGATTACTCAAGATTTAGATATGTCTATTTGCTTCGCTACAAGACTGAATGCTTTGAGAAATTCAAAGAGTTTAGGACTGAGGTGGAAAAGAAGCTAGGCAAGACTATCAAGACACTATGATCAGATCCTGGTGCAGAATACCTCAGTAACAAGTTCTTGCAATACCTGTCAGACAACGGGATTACATCCCAGTGGACTGCACCAGTGTTGGTCCCCGATTAGAGTGTTTTTATATGCAGAGGAAGTATTAATACGGTATTTCACTTATCTTACTATGGTCTAGACTTAGCAAGTGATTATCAAATGTGTTTAAGTTCAAATATTCGTTAAGTTAGTTGCAGATTATACTACAACATTTGGTGTGTTGTGTTTTAAGTATGCACAGCCACAAAATAACGAATAAAAACCGTAAAAGAGACACAAGGATTTATTGTGGTTTGAACAACTGTTCTATGTCCACTCTTTAGTCCTCCGACTGAAAATTCACTAAAAGATTGAGTACAAGGTCAGGCCTGATCTCTAATATTGAGCAGCTCCTCCGTGTGGTCAGCGCGCACCTTTAAGCACCTCGGTCCTCAATCTTCACTTTGTCGCTCTGTAGAGTGAGTGTATTATTTGAGTCTACAATAGATAACAAGAGTTGTCATTTATTTCTTTTGCAGTTTGGATCGTTCTTATGGTATCAAAACAAATTAGATTGAATAAATCAGGCGAACCCTATGCATGCTCCTAATATTAAATTGCAAGTGATGGATCTAAGGAATACCTAAACTCCAACGACTGATCTACATATCTAGATCGAAGACAATGATGAAGGAGTATATCTGGATGTGGGATCAATCCAAGCTATCTTGATCCAACAGATCTGATCCTCTAATCTGTTCCCTTGCTCCTCGGAAATCTGGTGAGGATACGCTTCCGAGTTGAATCAAAGATCCGGAGGAATCGATCACTTCCTCCCTTTGAAACAACCGTTGCCCCTCTCTCTCTTTTCTCTCAAAGTTGTGTGTAAAACATATTTGATTTGATAAAGAGAAGGGCTTATATAGTGCTAGAGTTTACAACACCCTAACCGTAATGGGCTCTGAGCAGTTTGTGGGCCAGACCAGGGACCAAATGCAAATAATAAAGTGGGCCCTCTTTATTAATTAATTCCATGTCCAACCCAGAACATAATTAATTAATAAAACATTTTTTTAACCTTCACCACGGTAACAATGCTGACTCACCCCCTTATTACCATGTAATTTGGAACGGGTTGCATTAAACTTGAATGATCCACATATTTAAGGTTCCGAACATTCATTATTTAATTTGGCTTATGACAATTAGCCATAACTAATTAATCTCTTATTTCCTAAGTAGTATCACTTACTCCTTTTCACTTATGCTTGAATTAAATAATTCAACCTGCAGGGTTTAACATAATGAACCTTGTGAGGTCCTCAGAGAATGTCCTCATCCTAAAGCGGATATGATTACCTACATGTCCAGCCTAAGCAAGCCACACACAAACCGCCACACCTAATATGCAAGTATAAGAGTACATGAAAGACTCGCCACCCTAGCAAGTCAAAGTGTGGTCAACTTATGTATGCCCCTTAGCCTTCCATTAGGTTTAAGATCATAACAAGTATCTAGAGATCTGGCTCATTCGCATGTCAATTAGAATGGCACACTATTGATCCCATCAATACATAAAGATGTACCGACACATCAAGTAGCTAGGATAAGCTCACTTCTGAACTGATGTGCCGTAGCCTAAACTAACAGCGTATCCAGGGACTGTCTCAACCGTGATACTGTTTACACCTCACTAGGTCAAACGATTCATATGATCCTCTGTGATCTCCTACACACCATATGATCATCCTTATAGGCGAGATAATAGGATATTATAGTTCGTATCGTATGTTTGTTATATTAGATAGCGACTATGTTGATGTAACACATTTATGAAGACCAGTGTATCAAACAAACACATTTAATCATAAATGCTTTTAGTATAAAATCCCAACAATCTCCCACTTATACTCAAAGCATAATACCATTGCTTTATCAGAGTATTAAGTGTGTCTATATCAGTTAGCTTATTTACAGGATTATCATCTTGCGATTGAATCTACTTTCAGATCCAGATTATGAGCGTCACCCTCATAAGTCTTCTGAAGTAGACACCATGCAAATAAATCTGCTAGACCTTCATGTCAATCGCTCCCACTTTATACACATCGCCTCTTATCACGATTTCTCGTATGATGTGGTACTACATATTCCATGTGTCTCACCAACTTGTGAGTCTTGGGTTCCCTATGATTACACTAGCATGATCATAGTACCTTGTGATTCTATTAGACAAACTCAGAGCACACACCTCTAGAGGACAACACCGGAGTTATACTGCTTCTTGCGAAGCTAATAAAGTTGTTACAAACTTAGTCTTCATACCGAAATTTACAACACACTTCTGTGTTAGATTCCTATAACTCCTCTTCCAAGGCCAACACATAGTTAAAGGTCGACTTCCTTCCTTATGATCCTCCTGGATATCCGATGCCATTCAACCCACAGGGCACATTTATAAACCAATATGCCTGTCCAGAGTTGAATTGATATCTGTTTATCATGCCTATAGAATTATAGATATCTGACTTCGTTCATCCCCATATAGAAAGACAACAATCCTTTCTTGGCATGAAACGAGTCACCTTAGAATCAATTTAAGCGACTTGAGATACCTGAACATCCTTTTTCTTGTGGTAACACAAGACTTTAATCCAAAGGATATTCCAATATCTCATATTTCCTACTTCTGAAACTGTTTGGATAACTATCTCTTAATGCCTGACAATTGTAGGATTCGAGTCTACAACAGACAACGCGAATTGCAACTTTAATTAATTTGCCAAGGATCGTTCTTAGGATATCAAAAATAAATATAATTAAATAAATCAGGTGAACCTAGGCATGCTCCTACAAACTTAATTGCAATAGATGGATTATGGAATACCTCAACTCCTGTGGATTGAATACGACGGTAGATCATTGATGGTGTTCCTACAGATCTTATCTTCTGATCTGTTCCCTTGCTCGATCCGGAAATCTGGTGAGGATACACTATCGGATCTACTGCCACCCACTCTCTCTCAATCTCTCTAGGGTTTCTGATTTGAAAACAACAACCTTATGTGGGAAGAGAGATTTGATCTATTTATATAGATCTGGAGAATGGGCTATTAGGGTTTAATAAACCCTAATGGGCTCTGAGCACTGTTGGGCCAGACCAGGGATTAAATGCTAATAATAAAGTGGGCCTCTTATTAATTAATTCCATGTTCAACCCAGAACATAATTAACTAATAAACATTAATTCATGCCGCCAAAGAATTAATGCTGACCTACCCCTTTATTACCCCGTTATTAGGAACGGGTTGCATTGACTTGGTTAATCCCCATATTTAAGGTTTCAGACATTCATTAATTAATTCAGCATATGACAATTAGATGCAATTAATTAATATCTTATTATTCATGAGTAGTACCACTCAACCCTTTTCGCTTATGCTTGAATCAATGATTCAGCCTGCAGGACTTAGCATAAGGAACCTCGTGAGCTTCCCAGGGAATGTCACCATCCTAAAACAGATATGGTTATCTAAATTCAACCTCAGGAAACCCCACACAAACTGCCATCACCCAAGATGCAGATATATGAGTACATGTAAGACTCTCCACCATAGCAAGTCAAAGTGACAGTCAACCCATGTGTGCCCCTCAGCTTTAAATAGACTTTAGATCTGACCAAGTTACCGAGATCTTTATTCAGTCATATGTCAAGTTGAGTGGTTCATCTCACTGTTGATCCTATCAATACATTGAGATGTACCGATCACACAAAGCAGTCAAGATAAACCACTTATGGACTTGTGTGCCGCAGCCTAAATCGATAGCCAAACCAGAAACTGTCTCAGCTGTGATAACTTTTATATCTCTCTAGGTCGAACGATCTATACGATCTTTTGGAAACTCTTACACACCGTATGATCTCCATATCGACGAGATAACTGGATGTCTTTGTTCGCATCGTATGATTGTTAATTCAGACAGGAGTTGTTTATTGCAAGTCATTAATGATTACCAGTATATCAAACATAACATTTCCCAATATACCAATCATAATGCTTTTATGTAAACAATTCCAACAATCTCCCACTTATACTCAAAGCATTATACCATTACTTTCCAGAGTATAAAATGTGTCTATTCTAATCTAGCTATTACATTCGGTCACCAGGTGGCCGACATCTACCTCAGTTCTAGGCTACGAATATGACCCTCGTATGACTTCTGTGGTAAGCCCTTTGTAAATGGATCCGCTAGATTATCCTTCGTGTCAATCTTCTCTATTAGCACATTGCCCCTCGCTACGATTTCTCGTATGATGTGGTACTTTCTCTCTATGTGCTTTAACGCATTGTGAGTTCTTGGTTCCTTAGAGTTTGCTACTGCACCAGCATTATCACAATATACCGTGATAGTCTAAGGCAAACTCAGAACAATATCTAACTCTTGGAGGTAGTTCCGGAGCCATACTGCTTCTTTATTAGCCTCTGAAGCTGCCACATACTTAGCTTCCATGGTGGAGTCCGCTATACATTTCTATTTCGCACTCCTCCATGACACAACTCCACCTCCCAAGGTGAACACATTGCCCGAGGTCGATCTATTCTCATCTTGATCCACCTGAAAATCCAAATCCGTATAACCCACAGGGCACAAATTCTCATAGTGATAAACAAGATAATAGTCTCGAGTTCTTTTCAGATACTTGAGAATATGTTTGACAGCAGTCTAGTGTGCCTGTCCAGGGTTAGACTGATATCTGGCCACCATGCCCACGGTATAACAGATATATGGCCTTGTACATAGCATTGCATACATGAAACTTCCCACTGCCGAAGCATATGGTACTTAAGCCATCTCATCCTTCTCCTCTTCTATTGCAGAGCATTGTGCCTTAGACAGAGGAACACCATGTCTGAAAGGTAGCAATCCTTTCTTGGCGTTTTGCATGCTAAAACGGGCAATCACAGTATCAATATAAGCGGCCTGAAACAAGATTAACATCCTCTTATTGCGATCACGCAAGACTTTAATCCCAAGAATGTATGCAGCGTCTCCTAGGTCCTTCATTTGAAACTGTTCGGATAACCATCTCTTTATGTCTGACAACACCTTCACATCATTGCCGAATAGAACAATGTCATCTACATAAAGTGCAAGGAATACCACGCTTCCGCTGACACATAATCGGTACGCACAACTTTTTATTTCGCACTGTGAAAATCCATAGGATTTAATCACATCATCGAAATGTTTGTTCCATGACCGTGAAGCTTGTTTAAGTCCATACAAGGACTTCCTTATCTTTCAGACAAGATGCTCTTCACCATCCTTCACATAACCCTCTGTCTGCTGCATATAGATGTCACGACCTTCCTCAAGGTACCTATTTAAAAACTTGGTTTTGACATCCATCTGCCAGATCTCTAGGTCCATATGTGCTGCTATAGATAGAAAAATTAAAATGGATTTGAGCATGACTACCGGTAAGAAGGTCTCGTCATAGTCAATGCCCTCCTTTTGACTATAACCCTTCGCCACCAACCTGGCTTTAAAAGCCTTTATTTCTCCTTTCGAACCTTTCTTCCGTTTGTATACCAATTTGCAACCTATGGCTCGAAAGCCATCTGGTAGCGTAGACTTCTGGTATACATCCATAGCGATAATTGATTCAATTTCTGAATACATGGCTTTATGCCATTTTTCCGCATCTTTGTCATTTACTGCTTTGTCATATGTCCATGGGTTGGTATCATCTAGTCCGTCTTCTGGGATCAAGTTCGAAGACTCTCCCACGAACATATACCGCTCGGGTGGGTGAGGTACCCTCCCACTACGACGGAGCACTGGTACTGCGTCAGCAGTTGGTGCAGTTACTTGTGGCTCAAAGCCTTGCACTGGCGAACGTGCAGTTGGTTCCATACCTTCGAGAGGTACACTCAATCTGCCACGGGGTTTTCCCAATCGAAGCGCATCTTCCTCTCCAATTTCTTGGAGAATGATATCACTTTTGGATTTGTGGTTTTTCACAAACTCGTCCTCCAAGAATCTTGCGTTGGTGCTAACAACGATCTTCTGATCCTCAGGACAGTAGAAATAACCACCTTTCGTTTGTCTGGGGTATCTCACAAACATCATTAGCTTGGACCTACCTTCTAACTTATCCAGTTTCTTTGACAAAACATATGCCGGACAACCCTACACTCTTATCTTTGACACACTGGGCTTTCGCCCATGCCAAAGTTCCAAGGGTGTTTTAGGAACTGACTAAGAAGGTACCAGGTTCAGCAGGTACGCCGTTGTTAGTAACGCGTGTCCCCAAAACAAAACAGGCAAGTTTGCATAAATCATCATAGATGTAACCATTTCAAGAAGAGTCCTATTTCTTCTTTCCGCCACACCATTCTGCTGAGGAGTGCCCGGTGCGGTCCATTGGGATGTAATCCCATGCTCTGACAAAACCTGCAAGAACTCGTCACTGAGATACTCACCACCACGATAAGATCGTAATGATTTAATGGTCTTGTTTAACTTCTTCTCTACTTCCGCCTTGAATTCCTAAAAGCATTCAGAGTTATAGTGAAGTTAGTAAACTCACCCGTATCTCGAGTAATCATCAATAAAAGTGACGAAATACTTAAATCCTCCACGAGCTTGCGTAGACATCAATCTACATAAATCAGAGTGGATCAATTCCAAGACATCACTTGCTCGAGACTGACTTGCCTTGAAAGGCCTGGTTGTCATCTTTCCCTCTATATAGGATTCACAAACTCGATGTGGAACTACCTGGATTGAATCCAACATTCCATAAACCACGAGTCTCTTGATCCTCTTTAGATTGATGTGACCCAGTCTTAGATGCCATAGATATGTAAGATCCCCATCAGAAGTTGAAAATGCGGCATTCACGGAAGATTCATGCAAACAAGTTATGATATAAAGAGAGTCTTTCTGTATCCCACGACAGATAACACCGTTATTACCATTGATAGTAACATGACTATAAAAAATAACAAAAAATCCATCATTTATTAATCAGGAAACAAAAATGAGGTTCTGCCAAAAATCCGGCACATACAAAACATCTCTTAAAATCAAAACATTGTCTTGAAAGCATAATGTAACATCTCCAACTCCTACTGCAGAGACACGAGCAACATTACCCATGGAGATCGTCACCTCATCATCATTCACTGCCTTGTCGGCCTAAATCCCTGCAAAGTGTAACAAACATGATCAGTAGCTCCAGTATCCACTACCCACGAATGGGTAGAAACAGATGCTAAACATGTTTCCATTACAAATGCTAATAACGTACCTTGTCCAACCCGCTTGTTCAGACAATCCTTCTTCCAGTGACCAGTTTTTCCACAACGAAAACACTTGCCCTTCTTCCCCGGTGTCACAGTCTTCTTTTTCCCAGGACTTTTGCTTCCAAAGGTTGTCTTCTTGAATTTCTTTCCAATCACCCTTTTAGCACCTTTCGATGAAGCAGGGTGACTACCGGAAGAAACCAAGACTGCCTTTTCAGGTTGCATGACTGATTCAGCTGCCATGAGATCACTAAGTAACTCGTTAAGAGTGTACTCCTTTTTACTCATGACAACATTCAGTCTAAAGTTCTCAAAAGACTTCGAAAGTGAGTTGAGTATGATATCGACCTGGGCTTCCCCATCAATACCTCCTCCATGCAACGTCAGTTCATCCATGAGGTGAGTCATGGAAACAACATGCTCCCTCACTGAGCTACCATCAGTCATTTTACAACTCACGATTTCTCTCATGAGCTTAAATCTGATAGCTCTATCCGATTCCCTATAAGTAACTATGAGACTATCTAAAATCTCACCTGCTTTGTCATAGTGCTGATGTTGTTGCTGGAGCACCTTAGACATAGTGGTCATCATGTAGCACTTGACTACATTATAAGACTTGACCCACTTTTCATAGAGGTTCCGCTCCACATCAGTTGACTCTGTAGTGGGGACAACTGGACACAGAGTGTTAAGAACAAATTGATGTTCCTCTGCAACTAGGATAATCCAAGTTGCGTTTCCATTCCAGGAAATTCGGGCCAGTTAATTGATTTTGTGCCAAGATATTGATGACGTTATTCATAGACATATCTGAAAACAATAATTGATTAAAGTAAGAACATACATGCAGAACATTGAAACAAATATGCATTGTAACCTTTTAATAAACCAATACATTTGTTTCCCCCAATTGCCTAGGTGCATCTACTGCAAGCTCCTTTCAAAGACGTTTACAACAGACCACCTAACCAGACTGCTCTTTGAAGTTCCAGTCTTTAATTTCAATCCATGCCAGGTATTCGCCGACAAATAAAATTAATATTCGGAGATAAAACTAAGACCATGTTCAACGAATCTGAGCAGGGACATCATTGTCATACGTACTAGACCCATGACGCATGCCTCTTACAACCTTTGTTATCGCATTTAAAACAATCCTATAGAACTTATGAACAAATAAAGTAAGCAGGCAACGGTCGTGTAGACGTCTACTCACTTCATTGTCCACTTCTCACATGTTTAAATGTTTTATTTAAAAATCTCATCTATTAGAACTTATGAACAAATGAAATAAGCAGGCTATGGTCGAGTAGACATCTACTCACTTCACTGTCCACTTCTAATAAGAGACCGCATTGTGGAGGTCTTGTTGATTTTAATTAAAAAATCTTGCTTAGTCTTTTTCTTTCGAAAGGTTCTTATGCGCACAGATTATTTTATGATCCATAAAATATTTCACATCTAAAATTCAATCATATTTCCCAACATGATCCCGAAATTTAAAGATATAATTTAATGCATAAAATAAATCACATAAAGCATGCTTTAAACAGTAAATAATAAAGCAGTAACATGCTTCCCTATTATCTACAACATGCTTTAAAAATAAATAATAAAAGCAGTAGCATGCTTTCCTATTATTTCCTAGTGCGCACAGTGTGGTCAGAACATAATTAATTAATAAAATATTGTCTTAACCTTCACCACGGTAACAATGCTGACTCACCCCTTTATTACCATGTAATTAGGAACAGGTTGCATTAAACTTGAATAATCCACATATTTAAGGTTCCGAACATTAATTAATTAATTTGGCTTATAACAATTAGCCATAATCAATTAATCTCTTATTTCCTGAGTAGTACCACTCACTCCTTTTCACTTATGCTTGAATTAAATAATTCAACCTGCAGGGTTTAGCATAATGAACCTTGTGAGCTCCTTAGGGAATGTCCCCATCCTAAAGTGGATATGATTACCTACATGTCCAGCCTAAGCAAGCCACACACAAACCGCCACACCCAAGATGCAGGTATAAGAGTACATGAAAGACTCGCCACCCTAGCAAGTCAAAGTGTGGTCAACTTATGTATGCCCCTTAGCGTTCCATTAGGTTTAAGATCATAACATGTATCTAAAGATCTGGCATTCGTATATCAATTAGAATGGCATATATCACTGTTGATCCCATCAATACATAAAGATGTACCGACACATCAAGTAGCTAGGATAAGCTCACTTCTGAACTGATGTGCCGTAGCCTAAACCTACAGCCTATCCAGGGACTATCTCAGCCGTGATACTGTTTATACCTCTCTAGGTTAAACAATTAATATGATCCTCTGTGATTTCCTACACACCATATGATCATCCCTATAGGCGAGATAATAGGATATTATAGTTCGTATCGTATGTTTGTTATATTAGATAGCGACTATGTTGATGTAACACATTTATGAAGAATAGTGTATCAAACAAACACACCTAATCATAAATGCTTTTAGTATACAATCCCAACGGTGAGGGCAAACCTCCTTTCTCCTTGGACGTCGACTGTTGGGAGTTTTATAGTTCTTCCCTGAACCTATCCTTGTGTTGGTGATGCCCGTAAGAATCACGCTTGCACAACAAGGTGACTGCTAGATTCTTTTTAGGATTAGAAAGATACCCAATATCAAACTTAGAAGTTATACTTTAGAGGTCTCGAGCTTCAAGTATGATAACTTGTGAAAAAGCTTCAATTACGTAGTAGCTCGGTTGAGTTCGCGTAGTGTAGAGAGTGTTTTGATCTTCTCTAATTTTCTTTGTGAATATAATTTTACGAACCTTTGAATCAACTTAGGATGACACCTATTTATAGGTTAAGATTCAAACGGTTCTTTGAATCTTATCCGTTAGAGTCAAAGGCATTGCTCGCCTATCTGTGTTATTCCTTTTTCTGCAGTGGACAGAGACTCTTCAGGTCTCCTAATCTCTGATTTGCGTAGCTTCTATCTGTGGCCGTCTTTGTCAGAACAGATCTTTTTGTTTAAACTTGAAACCTTTGTTGTGTCTGATTATTGTTCTATTCTCTGATTCGTCAGGTTTCCTTGTGATCTGGATCCTTCTGATTTACGACTCCAATGTTCCTCTTGATTGCTGTAGAGCATTTTCTGGCGGTTGGCATACGACTGGCGTCTCAGCAGTCTTTTACTAAGATCTTTGTATTCTGCTGAAGATACTTCTTCAGCATTCTTGATTGCATTCAACATTTCACCGTATTTGCCAGCCTTCACTTGTCTTCTTTAGCGATCTTCAACAATCATCAAGCTTGCTGATTCGTTCAAAATTTTTGATTCTTCTTCTTTTCTTGTTCTATTAAAACTCAAGTGTATATTGCCTACATAGGACTTTTACATTTGACTTGATACTAATTTGCTAGAAACTAGATCGGCTATTGCTTGGCTTGAGCTTTGATGCACCAAAACATAATTACAAAATTATTGACTATAAAGGGGTTTAATACTTATAACAATATTCCTAACAATTTTCCCCTTTTTGGTGCAATCAAAGCCTCAATCCTAAGCTTTAATACTAACTGATCAAGGGAAAGCTGATTACTGAGATTACAAAAAATCTTCTATCAAGTCTATTCTCAGCAGCTCAACTCCCGTAGACTCAGTATTGTACCTATCTGTTCCCCCTCAAATATCAAGAGTATTGCTCGATTATTCAATTTGTAACAAGTAAATGGCTTCCAAATCCTTTATCACATAAGCACGTAGCACATTCACACAATCATATCAAACAATCACACACACAACATCAACCACACAGTTCGCTGATACACTAAGTGTGTGATACCAGCTAGTTCAATTAGATCAGCATTGGACAATAAGGTGTTTTCTTCAACCTGGGTTAGTTTCCATTAATAGTATCATGCTTTAACGTGAAGGAAACACACTCCTAAATTGAAATAAAAAAAATTCTATTTTTCAACTAGAAGACTCGTAAGGGTAAGAGAGATATTACTTCTTGGTTGTTGAGGAGTCTGAGTCATCAGTGTTCTTGGCACCTGAGAAACCGGCGGTGGTCTTCTTCACATTTTTTAGGGCCTCAAACGTCACCTTCATGAAGTTATCCACTACGGCTTCTCTTTTTTGTCTTCTGATTCTCTCCTTTTCTTCGATTCTTTTTTGCTCTTCTCTCTCTTCTTCTTCTCGTTGTCTTCTTAGGTCTTCTTCTAGTTTTCTTTGAGTGAGTGCTCTGTGTGCCTTAATCTTCTTCAGTCTTTCAGCTACCTGTTTCTCCGTATACTGTCGTTTGGATGTCTGATCCATTCAGTCGTCTGCCCATTCCTCTTCACTCCTCCAGTAGTTAAGACCCAATCCTAGCCATCATAATCGCGCGGTCCTCATAATGTAGTTCATGAGTGGCAAAGTAAAAAAATCGCCATCTCCGGAACTCAATTCTCAACCATTTAAGATCGAAAGACTCGCCTAGTAATTCTGCAGGATATGATTTCTCAACTTCGGCAGTAACATGAGCTTCAATAAAGATACAAATATATTTTGCCCATAAGATGAGATCATCATTCTTCTCATCCCTCACTGTGACAGGAGGACACCACTTAGCAATCCATTTGGCTTTGAAGTTCCTATTAGGTAGTCCTTCCATGGGCATTCTAAGAGTTTCTCCTAAAAATATGGATTCACCATCTGCAAGTAGTGCACTTCCTGTGGCTGATGGATTTATATACTGAAAGCATTATGATTGGTATATTATGTACAAGGTCGATTGGTTAATATACTGGGAATCATAAATGTTGTATGTTCATCTCCTGTCTGAATTAACAAACATGTGTCACAAATGAAATTATCCTCTTATCTCGTCGATAGGGAGATCATACGGTGTGTAGAAGATCACGAAAGATCGTATGACGCGGGGGCGGAGCAGCAGGAGGCCGAGGGGGCGGCGGTGCGGCCAGGGCGCGAGGCGTGTGCGCTGTGCAGCAGGCCTGTGCAGCCCTGCGCGCGACGCCGATGGCTCTCCTCCTTCCCTCGGTCGGCGTCGGCAGGAGCGAGGTGGTGACGCCGGCGGCTTGCTGCTGGAGGCGGACCGATAGGGTGGCTCGCGCGCGTGGGACATAACAAACCTAGGGTTTGCATGTTGCGTGCACGTTACTCACGTCGCGCTTCTAGCGCATTTTCCGGCGAGTCGTGGTGGCCAACGGTGGAGAAGAAAGGTGAACGGTAGTTCGGGCAACGGTCGGGGCAAACCGGGGCGGCGGCATGCGAATCGGGCAACGTCCGGAGGAGGCAGCATCGTGGGCTACAACCATACACGTACGTGCATGGCTGTTGCACATGCCGGGTGCCCTCACGGCGGCGGCGAGTTGCCGGCGGCGGTGGTTTGCCTGTGGTGGCTGGTCGGGCCAAGTTCTCGCGGGCTATTGGGCTTGCAATATGTTTCTAGGCCCGTGATTTAGTTAACTGGCCCAGTTGTCCATCTTGGAGGCCCAGATTCAGAAAATAAATTCAGATCTCGGTCCAAGTAGTGGGAGCCCAGTTGAAGATCTGTATTATTAATTTCAACTTGTAATAGTTAGAATTAATTTTATTTCGTATCATGGGGCCACGAGGATATTTTTTATTTGCTTTATTATCTGTCTTCGCATGATATACGTGTTTAATTGAATTGCGCAACATATAAGCATGTTGTAGATAATAGGAGCACGTTTACTGCTTTTATTTACAGCTTTAAAGCATGCTATGTGATTTATTTTGTGTAAATAATTATAACTATAAATTCGGGGTTCATGCTATGCGTGATAGAATAGTTATCGTTTGACCTAGCGAGATATAAATAGTTATCACAGCTGAGACAATTCTAGGATAAACTGTCGGTGTAGGCTGCAGCATACGCAGTAATAAGCATCTTATCTTGGATGGCTTGGTATGCTGGTGTGGGGCACACATTGATAAGGACCTAAGTCGAGATCGATTCTTTAATCTGACATTAAAAGAATCTGGATCTCTATGGCTTGACGAGATCCTAAGCCTACATGAAGGTACAGAAGTATATGCATATTGTGTATTACTTAGAGTTGCAGTGAAAGGCTCTAGTTGAGCTTGTATATCTGTATCTTGGGTAATAGCAGTTTGTGTATGACTGTCTGGTACTGGAACTAGGTAACCACATCCAGCATAGGATGGTGACATTCCCTGAACAGCTCAAAAGGTTCGTTATGCTAAGTCCTGCAGGCTGATTAAGTTCAAGCATAAGTGAAAAGGTTTGAGTGGATTGATTCAGGAATATAAGATGTTAATTAATTAAATAGCTTGTCAGAGCTTAAATTAATTAACGAATGTCTGTAACCTTAAATGTGGGGATATACCGAGCCCATGCAACCCGTACCTCAAAACGTGGTAGCAAATAGGTAGGACAATATTGATTCTCTGGTGGAATGAATCAATATTAATTAATTAATTATATTCTGGGTTGAATATGGGAATTAATTAATTGATAGGCCTTATTTGCTATTTGCATTCTGATCCCTCGTCTGGCCCATGAAACTCAAGACCAATAGAAGTCCAAAACTTTTCTATAAATAGGCCTCAGTTCCTCAGATCTCAACACACTACAAGATTATAAGTTGCACACAGCAAACTAGGTTTTGGGAGCTTTGGTGATCGACTAAGATCTGAGAACGAGGAGGAAATTCTGCTTCTCAACCGGGCAAGGGATCTGATAGAGAATCTTCACCAGATTTTCAGATCGAGTTGGGATACAGATAAGAAGATCAAATCAGGAGGATTTTTCTTCTTGTCTCTCTCCTTGATTTTCGAAAATAACTGTTTTATTTTCTTAAGATTTATTTCCTCAATCTGTTAGGAATTAAATCTTTGTGCGTGGGAAAGATCAAAGGGAATCTCCGCGCACTCGTTCTTCAGAGTTCATCAATCCAGGTATTCGGCATAAACCTTCTTATGCATAATAATATAGGAGCATGCTAGGATCATTCATAGGCATAGCAATTTATTTTTGATATTCCAATTAACGATCCTTGGCAAACGGACTTCGTGATTCAGTTCACGAATTCCTTCAGTGGCAACTCCCGTGGTTCCTGCACCCCTCATCATCAGAGCTAGGAATGTCACTGAATGATAAGCCCGACCGTTTTTGAGAACTAGGAACAGGAATAAGTCTCTGCCATAGTGACTCAATGGTCCATTCGAGCACAGTTGTAGTATCTGCTTCTGAATTCCATCCTGGAATTGTAGATGGATCCATTCCCAATGCGCGTAGATACTATTCATTTCTTGCTCGCACGGTTGCAGTGAGATTTACTTGCAGTCTTGCTTGGGTTTCAGCATCCAAGGATGTAGTAGCCTTTGCTTCCATTATTGTCTCTTCAACAATGTTTTCAGTGATCTCCATTGTTCCTGCTGTAGTGATGAGTTGCTGAACATCTACTTCTATATCTACCTCGGGGTTTGCTATAGCCTCATCTTTTGTCATGTCAAGGTCAAAATTCCTCTCATCTGCTGCCTTGTCTTCAGTTGGGATCTGGTTTCCCTCATTCACCAAATTGATCTCTGCTATAATCATAACAACATGACTTTCTCCTTGTGCAACCAGTTGCTCTTCTTCACTAATTCTTTCAACAACAACACTGCTTCCTCCTTGCGCTGTAGTCTTTGATGAAGTTCCTTCGGTATTGACCTCAACACTTACGCTTCCCCCTTGAGTGTTGGCGGGCTGAATGGTCACAGTAGCAGAGCTCATTTCTCCTTGCTCAGGAGTCTGTGACTTCTTTGATTCCTTAACGGTTTCTTTCATTTGCATTCTTTCAAAATCAGCGTCTGTCATAACATTTGGATTTTCAAACCTTTCTTCAGCAAACCTAACCTTGGTTTTCCCTTTTCTAGTTTGTGCTTTCTCAAAGTCCCTTCTAGTGATGCAACCTGTTTTGTCACCAGTTTAAATTTTGGCATTTCGCTCGGCGTAGCTTGCCATGACTTGCTTGTACTGAGCATCCCTCTATTCAAGAGTCATTTGCACCTTTAACTTCGCAAACTCCTTCTGTTCGTGTGCCCTTTTGAGCGCTTTCTGCTGTCTCCTCTTCTTTCTTGACTCCTCCTTATCGGAGAATTCTAGGTTTTTTTTTGCATCTTTGAAGGCTTTCTCAATCTCCTCTGCCTAACTCTCCTGAATGACATCGGGTATAAATAAAAAAGTATCTACCTCTGGCATGGTAACTTTTACGGTTGATCCTTGAAATCGATCACGTTTGCCCTTCTTCTTGTCTTGCTCTTTATCACCTGTTGACTTTCTCCTCTTCTGTTGAGGACTTCTTTGTGAGCACCTAGTCTTCACAACGGTTGGCTCAGGGGATTGAATGGTTTCCGACTGTGTGATGTTGACCAGGCTTTCAAATTCCTCAAACAGAGCATTATGTTCTGCTTTCCTCCTTTCTTCCTCAACTTCTTCTTCAGCAAGTAGAACAACAGTAGGCATGATGGCATGTCCCTGGTAGGGGTCCTCTTCATCAAAGACTGGATCATCAGGGTTGACATTGCTCTTTCCCTTCGGAATAAATGGTTCCTTGTAGTTCTTCGGTGGTTGTTGTTTTCTAGTTGGCGGTATGTAGCCGGAGTGAATTAAATCCTCACCATGACAACGCTTACCCTCTGGTATGATTCCTTCCAGAAAGTGACTGATCTTGAGTCCAAAACCCACATCCTGAGTGAACGTATGATCCGTCTTCATGTTCTTGTTCTTATACACATGCGTTAGCCATTTAGTGTAGATGAATTTTGCCCAATTTCCT
The DNA here is from genome assembly GCA_026898455.1 of Plectranthus barbatus. Classification (NCBI taxonomy): domain Eukaryota; kingdom Viridiplantae; phylum Streptophyta; class Magnoliopsida; order Lamiales; family Lamiaceae; genus Plectranthus; species Plectranthus barbatus. Next base: position 434,102 of record JAPKLW010000278.1, on the reverse strand, counting down.
CGGACTTGATCTTCAATTGCCATCATAACAACAAACTTCTTCGCACTGAGTTTTTATAGTGAACCAACCTCTGCTACTAACATCTTTATGACAATCTGAGCTAGGCTCTTCAATGGTTCTTCAAGTGACCTCAGGGGTGCTGCTATCTTCCAAGGATCCTTGAAGGTGTCAGTTTTCCACCTCAGCCATCTTTTATGCATCTCGGCTTCGTCGTTCACTTTGTAGTTTGCTATCCTCTCCCTCTCCTCACAATCCATACTTCTTCTCCAATACTTCTGGGCTCACAACAAATTTTGTGCCCAAAACACTTGTATTGAAAAACTCTTCACTTTCATCAACCACTGAACGAGCAAAGAATTCTGCAACTATGGGCAGACAAAATTTTTGAGGTTCTGCAAATAAAAACTTTAGCAGATTCTCGTGGTTGATTTTGCCTATGAGATTTTTGCAGTAGTGCTTCCTGAACAACGGTTCGTAGAGTATCTTATCCTTCTTGACTTGAGTTGCCCTCTTTTGTTCGTAGGCGAGTTTACTAGGTGCCTTACCATGACTTATGGCAACTAGGCGATAGTAGGGAATTGACTCATCAATGTCCTCTGTCTCGAAGATTCCTGTGAATGTTGGTTGGAATTGTTTAGGTTCACCGGGTACAATAGGTCGTCCAGATGATTCAGCAGGGGGACTGACACGGTTGGAAGATTCTGCCATTGATGTTTCTTCTGGAAAACTTAAAAAGATGTAGAGTAGAAGAAATTTCAAAATTAGAAGTAATGGGAGTATTAGAGTTTAGAATTTCCAAATCAAACTTCCTTTACGCGATCCCAAGTATCCGACTTTTCTGTGAGCGGTTGGATCTCTTCTTCTGATCTGGATGAATTGATGGTTGGGTAGTTGGTGAAGGCTTGCCTTACGTCCCACAAATTTGGAAACTTGTGCGTGGCAGATGTGTCTTCAGTGTATTCGTCGCCGCCCTGAGCTAGAGTCACATTTTCAATTAATGTGGACTATGTAGCTTCTCCGTCATTAGATAATCCAACCTTTTGAGAGATTTTAAATGATTATCTCTCCCTCGTTTGCTGGTCAACATGAAGAAATGCATCTGCTGAGAGTAGAGTATCCAGCAATATGAAAAGCCTATGCTGAGAGCTTAGACTCAACATACGATTATCTTATATACCCCTCTTTCGTTGAATACTGCAGATCACATAGTTTGTTGAGAGCCTTGACTCAGCATTTGATTCCTTTATTTTGCTGTGATCTTAGTATTCTTTAGACCTTCTGCATTTGTTTGCTGAGAGCTTGGACTCAGCAATCAAACTAATAATTAAGGTCTTATTGTTCCGGAGACACTAATCACCTGCTGAGAGCTTGGACTCAGCAGACACCAAGAATATATCCAGATTTTATCCTTAGCTGTCTACAGATATCTACTGAGAGATTGGACTCAGCAGTCTTCGGGGTTCCACTGAGAGCTTGGACTCAGAAGACACCAACCATCACGCTCCAAGATTTGACCACATCAATTCCGGCATGCCATCCCGGCTCTTGTTGAGAATGGCCACGAAGAGAGGCTGCAGACCAACCACCTATCGTGTGCACATAGCGCGTGCGTTTTGTGGCCGCTGCTGCACCGCCTGCTGTCGCCATTCTCACTGACCGCCAGTTCACCAGCAATGCTGGCCATCCAAAGTCCGACACCCAGCTATCGGTGATCGCACTCACCCCATCGGTTGGCCGCGGCTGAGCCACAAGATGCCCCTGCGTGACTATGATTTGGCAATTTTCTGTTGATGTTTGTTCTTTGAGTTCTACGTTCTTGGTCACATTTTTCACAGAAAATTACATCAAAACATACAAAAATACGGGAAATAAAATTACATAATTTTCAATACTAACCACGAATGTTCTTGTGGTGCAAAACGATTATAAATCGCGAATCAACCATCATGCCAAAATCGAAAACAAAAATGGGAAACACAAGGAACAAAATAAATATATTACTTCATTGATGGCATACTTAAATGATTTAAATAAAAAAATTAACTGCACATCCCAGGCGGAGCCAACAACCATGAACATGGCTCTGATACCAATTGATAGAACACGCCAGTGAAGACGGTTTGTCCCCATGATCGATGTTGGATACCAAAGGTGCATTTACATGGTTTTTGGTCCCCGATCAGAGTGTTTATATATGCAGCAGAAGTTTTATTAATGTCTTGCACTTATCTTGCTAAGGTCACCACTCAGCAAGTGTTTATCAAATGTGTTTAAACTCGAATATTCGTTAGTTTAGTTACAGATTATACTACAACACTTGATGTGTTGAGTTTCAAATATACGCACACATAATAGTGGTTCGAACAAATGTTCTACGTCCACTCTTCAGTCCTCCGATTGAAAATTCACTATTTGATTGATTACAAGGTCGGGCTTGATCTCTAACATTGAGCAGCTCCTCCGTCTGGTCAGCACTCACCTTCAAGCACCTCGGTCTTCAATCTTCACCTTGTCGCTCCTTGGAGCGAGGACAAACCTCCCTTCTCCTTAGACATCGACCGTTGGGAGTTTTATAGTTCTTCCCAGAACCTATCCTTGTGTTTGGCGATTGCCCGTGATAATCACGCTTGCACAAGAAGGTGACTGCTAGATTCTTTCTAGGATATAAAGAATCTCAATATTAACCTTAGAAGTAGTACTTCAGAGGTCTCGAGCTCCAAGTATGGAAGCTTGTGAAAAGCATCAATCAAGTACAAGCTCGGATGAGTTCGTGTGAGGTTGAGAGTGTTTGGATCTTCTCTTGTTATCTCTGTAAATGAGATTTTGCGAACCTTTGAATCATTTTTGGACGAAACCTATTTATAAGTGAAGATTCAAACGACTGTTCGAATCTTATCTATTAGACTCAAAAGGATTGCTCGCGAATCTTTGTTTTTCCTTTTTCTGCAGCGCACAATGACTATTCAAGTCTCCTTCATCTCTGATTGGCATTGCTCCTATTTGTAGCCGTCTTTATTAGAACGAATCATTTAGTTCGAACTTAAAACCTCTGTTGTGTCGATTGATTGTTCTTTTATGTAATTTATCAGGTTTCCTTATGATCCAGATATTTCTGATTTATGACTTTATATTTGTTTTGATTGTTGTTGAGTGTTTGCTGGCAGTTGATATACAACTGACATCCAACTGTCTTTGCTGAGATCTCGCAACATGCCTGCGTTGTTCCTTCATCATTCTCTTGAGCGTGTTCATCATTCCTTCGTGTTTTCTAGCCTTTACTAGCTTCTTCAGCAATCTTCAGGGCTGCTGATTCCTTCAGCATTCTTCGATTCCTCTTTCTAGTTCAATTACAACTCGAGTATATGTGACCTATACAACACTTTTATATTTTGACTCGACACTAAGTTGCTAGAAACTAGATCGGCTTGAGCTTTGATGCACCAAAACATAATGAACATATATTGACAACCTAAGGGTTTTAATTTTTCTAACAATATTCTTAACAATTTCCCCCTTTTTGGTGCGATCAAAGCCTCAATCATGACCTTTAATACTAATTGATCATGGGAATGCTGATTACTGAGATTACAATGTATTCCTATCAAATCTATTCTCAGCATCTCAACTCCCTTAGACTAAGTATAGTTCCTAAATGTTCTCCCTCAAAATATAAAGGGTACTGCTCGATTATATATTTTTGCTCCAAGTAAATGGCTTTCAAATCATTTATCAGATAAGCATGTAGCACATTCACACAATTATCAAGCAATCATACAGGAACATATCACACACATCAACGTTCCACGCAGTTTGCTGATTACACTGAGTGTGTAATTTCAACTAAATCAATTAATTCAGCGTTGGACAATAAGTTGTTCTCTTCAACCTGGGTTAGTTTCCATTAAAGAATATCTTGCCATGAGGTACAGGAAACACACACCTAAATCAAAACAAATTTTTTTTACCGCTGGAAGACTTATAAGGTTTAGAGAGTTTAATTTCTGGTCGTCGAAGAGTTAGAATTAGCAGCATTTTTGGCACTTGAGGAGCCGACGGTGGTCTTCTTCACTTTCCTGAAGGTCTCGAGCGTTACCTTCATGAAGTTGTCCACTACAGCTTCTCTCTCTTCTCTCCTGATTCTTTCTTTTTTGTCGATCCTTCTTCGTTTGTCTCTCTCTTTTTTCTCTTGTTACCTTCTCAAATCATCTTCCAATTTGCTTCCTGCTTCGAGGTGCCGAAACCTGTCTTTTTGTTCCTTCAGTCTCTCTGCTTCCTCTGCTAATGTCTTCTCTTCCCCCTCTTTGATCACAACAATAAGGCCGATGGAGAAGGTTTCAAAGTTATCTTGCAGAGTGGTGTGCAACTCTTCCTTTGCCTCGATCACTTGGTTCTTTACTTTGGTTTGCACGATCGGCACTATTTTCTCTCCAATGCTTCTTCCTACCATTGTATGGATGAATTGCTGGAGGTCCCTTTGATAAGTACTGGAGCTCAAAGGCTCAATTGTCATGACTTGGTGTACCTCCGATAGCATAATTTAAATCTGGGCGGTAGGTATGGGGGCAGTGGTGGCCAGTGCTTGAGACGAAGTGGATGGAGGATCAACATTGATAGTTGTAGCAGGTTCATTCTCCTTCACTCTTTCTTCTTTAGCAGTGACTGGAGAAGGAGGCCTAAAACTATCCATCCTGGATGATCTGTTTGCCAATTGAGTAAGTATGCGCTCCTTGAACTCCAACATCCTCCTCCGATCCTCTTCTCTCTTTTGTGCGGCTTTCTCTTCTGCTAACTTGGTTTGCAGCTCAGCTGCTGCGGCCATCTGACTTCGTGTTGCTCGGGATTTGAAGTGCTGAGTGAATGGTGGTGAATCTTCCATAGCATACTTTGACGGTGGCAATGAACGATCTCCTGTGAGTGATCTGTGCGCCTTAATCTTTTGCAATCTGGTAGCGACTTGCCTTTCCGTGTACTGCCTCTTAGATGTCTGATCCATCCAATCATTTGCCCATACCTCTTCACTTCGCCAATAGTTGAGACCATCTTGGATGAGCGCAAAGCAAAAATGCATTGCTGACTCCACCATGGAGGCGGAATATGTCACTGCCTCCAAAGTTTCGAAAGAAGGGATATGGCTCTGGACCTACCTTTTAGAGTTGGATGTGATTCCGAGTTTACCTAAGAGTATCACAATCCATTGTGACAACTCTGGTGCAGTGGCAAACTCAAATGAACCACTGACTCACAAGGCGAGTAAACACATAGAGAGAAAGTACCATATCATACGAGAAATCGTATTGAGGGGCGATGTGAAGATCAAGATAATTGAAACTAGTGACAACCTAGCTGATCCATTCACAAAGTGTTTGCCACAGAAGGTTTATAAAAGACATATTCGTGGACTAGGTCTGAGGTGGATGCCTACCGCTGGCATTGGTTAATGTAATAGCTAGGCTAGATTGACGCATTGTATACTCTGTAATAGCGAGTGTAATGCTTTGAGTATAAGTGGGAGATTGTTGGGTTTTGTATACAGAAAGCATTTATTAGAATGAATATACATTCAACGGTATTTCCTATCTGTTAACAAACTTACATGTGAGTAACAACGGTATCCTCTTATCTCACCGATAAGGATGATCATACTGCGTGTTGTTGATCGCAGATGACAGTATGATCACTTGACCTAGTGAGATATGAATATTATCACAACCAAGACAGCATACGAGGATAAGTCTGTCAGTATAAGCTGCAGCATAAACGGAAAGAAGTAATCTGTCTTGATTGCTTGATATGCTGGTACGTGCGGTTGCGTATTGATTGGACCATAGTGAGATGTATTCTACTATCTGACATAAGAGAATACAAGATCTCGATATTGATTGAGTCCAAACCCTACCGAAGGTTCAGGGCTTGCATGGGTTGACTCTTGCTTTGACTTGCCATGGTGGAGAGCCTGAGTAACGTGCTCGTATACCCGCATCTTGGGTAATAGCATTTCGTGTATGCAGCCTGAGACTGGAGCTAGGTAGCCATATCTGAGTAATAGGATGGGGACATTCCTTGAGGAGCTCAACAACGTTCATCGTGCTAAAGTTCTGCAAGCTGATTAAGTTCAAACACAAGTGATTAGGTTTGGGTGGTATTGCTCTGAAAAACAAGATATTAATTAATTGAAGGTAGAGCTTGTCAGAAGCTCTGATTAATTAATGAATGTCCGGTAACCTTAAATATGGGGATTCTCAAGTAAATGTAGCCCGTTCTCATAACGTGGTAATAAAAGGGTAGGTCAGTATTAATTCTGTGGTGAAAAAGAATTAATATTATTTAATTAATTATGTCCTGGGTTGTGGACATGGGATTTAATTAATTCATAGGCCCACTTTATTATTTGCATTAGGTCCTAGGTCTGGCCCAATTATATATGTTGAATTGAGCCCAGTAGCCCGTTAGGGTTAAAACCCTAGGTCTATAAATAAACAGCTCTCTCTTTGAAGCCCTAGCACCTCATAACATTAAAATTAGTTCGAAACCCTAGGGAGAGAGAGAAGGGGCGGCAGCTCTGTGTGTTTGGGAGACAAAGTTTTGACTGTGGTCTAGAGAATCACAGTCCAGTAGAATCCTCACTAGTAGCTGGATTGAACAACATTGGGATATAGTTCTGAAGGCCTAATCTGGAGAACAAATTAATCTCTCTTTTCTATTCTATTTTAATTAAATCTTGTAATTAGTTCTTTGCTAATTTCTCATTGCAGATTTAATTAAATCGCATGGTTGAATTAAGGTATTGGAATTGAAACGCGAAAGATCAGATCTAAGACTACGGAGTTAAGGTAAACTCGTGAAATCCACTGCATTTAATTTATAGGAGCATGCTAGGTTTATTGTATGTTTATTGTTCTCAACATCCATGAAATGATCCGGTTTAGTTGGATTTGGTGATTCAGTTCACCGACAAATCCCTACACTTAGTTGTCTACAAGCATCTGCTGAGAGCTTGGACTCAGTGGCCTTCGGGGTTCTACCGAGAACTTGGACTCAATAGACGAAACAAACTTTTAATAAAAATTGATCATTGAAAGATCAAAGAGTCTCTTCACTGAGAGCTTGGACTAAGTAAACTTCCGTCCGATTTTGTCTGCGATCGCCGAATATAGCAAACAATATCAAATTGTTGAGAGCTTGGACTCAGCATTCACCGGATTTCTGCTGAAAGCTTGGATTCAGCAGTAATTTTAGACTATTTTTAATTCCTTGAATCTTTTAAGTTCTAGAGTCTATACTGAGAGCTCGGACTCAATAATCATCGCGAGTCTGCTGAGAGCTTGGACTCAGCAGTCAGCAGAGAATGATTTGCTTGAAAGATAATATTCATTTTAATCATTAAGCACTCTGCATTTGACTTAATGTTGCGGAGACACTTAAGAAATTCCTATCTTCTGATTTTCCTTTATATTGTGAATTTTCGACCAAGAAAATCATAAGAATTATAAATAGGATTCTATGTACACAAGGAGTGTAATGATCTAGCATTTTGTTTTAGGCAGTTATATTGTTTGACACAATAGAGTATTGTCATCAAGACGAGCATTTTTTTATTGATATCATTGATTTACAAGAGTTATACTTTGCAAAGTATAAAAATACAAGTTTACAATGATCAATTGTTCTTCAGATTGCTCTAAATAATGCCTTTGCTAAATCTGCTCCTTCTCGAACTCCTCCCCGAGCTCATTGCCGAAAGTCACCCCATTTGCGCAGCAATGTCTTGTTGGCTGAGAGATGTCTCTTGACGATTCATCATCTTCCTTCCGCCTAGGAGACATCTCTTCATCTTGCAGCTTGTGGACAATCTAGCTGCCTTTGCAAAGGAAGTCCGATTCTAGCAGACCTCACCATCTGCTCAGATCGGTGCCTTTTGTCTGCATTTGCCATCAGCACCAGGTGCTAACAGATGTTTCCTACTTTGTAGGATGGGTAACATCTGCAACACCTGCATGCTCGCGCTAAGCTTTGGATGCCAAGTAGATGCATTTGAGTCACATCTACTCCATCCACAAGCCTTTCCTCCATCTTCTCCACTTCTCATAATCCAGGACTTTTGTATCCCTAGAAGAAGAGATGAGGAAAAAATAATTTAGGAATCCTCACCCAAAGGAGTTCCCAAACCAGGTGATTAAGGAATATCCATCTTCAAACCGACCTGACAAGCTTATATCTCTCCAATGAGAAAGTTGTCATGGCCTGACAGGATGGACAACCTATCTCTGTCCGGTTCTAATATAAAAAAACCTATTGTCAAAGGTGAATCGAGAATTGAGAGAATATTCTTAGATGTCATCTCTATGAAGATTATGATTCTTCCTCTCAATTCGGAGACTTTCAAGTCACATTGCTCGAACCTATTTTGAAGGTATTTTGGTGAGATGTTAAAGGACAACATCATGGTTTTTCTCGAGCAACATGGTTTAATCAAAGGGAATGAGAGACATGTGACGGGTTTAGGTTTCAGAGGATTGGATATGAATTTCCTAAGCAAAAGAACCTCCCCTTAAATAGATATACCCACCCTTGAGATTTGTTCAATCAATTAATTCATATGCCTTGGGAAACGACAATTTCAGAATGACTTTCCATGTGGCCATTCGAGATGCTATTTCCAAAACCGAATTGTGTTGAGCCTTGAGCAAAATCTTCGGTAATGATAGCAAATATATATCATCACCTCATAATTTACTCCATTGATGACGCTCTTAATTAATACGTTGGTTGAATATCCCGATGTTAATTCCCTTATTTGATCAATTTACGAAGATTAATTCAGCAGTTATTGATTCAGTAGCTGTCTTCATATGCTGGGAGCTGGGACTCAACATTCTCCTTATTTGGTCTGCTGAAACTAATATTTTTCAATAACTGACCATCAAGATTGCTGAGAGCTGGGACTCAGCAATCTGGCTTAAACTTTCAGTACTTCTCTGAAGAGCGTGTGCTTGGACACACTCTTATTCCGCATCATCTCCAAGAAATCCAAATAATTCCAGAACTCCATTAAATCCAAGAATTCCAAGTAAGTGCAAGAAATCTAAGAAGAGAATGAGAGCTAGGACTCATTCTTTCGTTACCTTGTGCTAGGTGAATATGTCTGCTAGCTGGTCTTCTATCCTGATATAATCCACGGAGATATCCATTTTCTCAACATGGTCTCGAATGAAGTGATGTCTGATATCAATGTGCTTCCTCCTTGACTGATGTATTGGATTCCTTGTGATGCACATTGCACTGTTGTTGTTGCAGTATATAGGAATGCAACTAGTGATGAATTCATAGTCTTGAAGTTGTTTCTTGATCCACAACACCTGTGTACAGCAACTTGAAGTAGCTACATATTTAGCTTCTGTTGTGGATGTTGCTACGGAGTGTTGCTTCCTGCTGAACCAGGTTATCAACTTATGACCAATGAATTGGCACATACCATTCGTACTTTATCAATCAATTCGGCATCCTCCAAAACCTGTGTCTGATATCCTACAAGTGTTAGATCATCTTCTATAGGGTACCAAATTCCTAAGAACTCTGTACCTTTCAGATATCTGAAAATCCTTCGTCCGTGCTCCATGTGTGATTTCTTTGGGTTTGCTTGATATCTAGCACATACGCCTACAACATACGAAATGTCTGGTCTGCTGATAAGCTCGTTTTTCTACTCACTTATCGCTTTGTTTTTCCTTTCTTTTATGCATTTTAGTACATTTTCTTGAATAAACTGAGCATGAGTGTATATTAGAGGGTATTATGCTTGCCATGGTGAGATTTTACAGGTTTTAGGCCAAATCCAATGGAGAACCCGTACCGAAAGCAGCAGATGTTCAAAGAAACAGTCACCAATTCTTCCACCGTTCGAATCTGAGCTAATGGAGCATGGCATTCGAAAGATCTTTGAGTTAGCTTTCCAACGCAACTGGAATCGGATCAATCGGAGTTCGGACGTGAAAGTTATGGCCAAAATCGTGAGACTGCACAGAAGGGTCGGAAGTGGCGGAAACGTCTCTGTTTCGACCGAAACGAAAACCATCTCGACCGGGCCGCATTTTTTCATCTCGGCCGGGGCAGAGTCCATCTCGGCCGAGACAGACATGAATGGCGAGATTTGGCGAGATTTTCACATATTTTGGGCGAGAATTGCTTGGGGAACAAGATATACATCAATTTGGAAGCAATCAATCATACTTTTCGAAGATATACATCCAAGGCCTCAACCCTACTTCTATATAAACTCATAATTAGCTCAGAATTCAGAACCCTTCAGCCCCCTTTAGTTTTAATTATTTTCAGAGTTGTTTTACTTTAGTTTTTGCTAGAATTCCTCTTTACTTTTCGTTGAACCTTTACTTTTTAATGCAATCTTTATTTTTCCTTGCAATGTTTATTTTCAATATGTTAGGCTAGAAACCTAAACAGGTTCTAGGGTTTCTC
>JAPKLW010000278.1:372211-423619 GCA_026898455.1 Plectranthus barbatus | reverse complement strand
TTATTATTTGAATTTCCTTTTAAAATTATTTATTGCTTTGAAAAACCGAAACCCTACTTTTGAATTACCCAAACAAAGGTTTCAAAAACGTTATCCAGTATATGATTTTCCTTCATTGCACTATCCCTGTGGGTTCGACAACCTTCGGGTACTTATAAATTTATTTGCTCTATGCTATGATTTGTATGCAGATTTAGCATCGATCATCTGCTGGCCGTTAGATATAATAGAGAACCAATAATAACTCTATATATTGTGGGGTCCACGGATTCACCTTCTTCGTCCATTGATATTTGGCATGCTGTACTCATGGGAATCCATAGTGTCTTTGTCTTCTCTGGACAAAATTTGCTGATGAGATCTTTTGTATACTTCTTCTGGTAGATGAAGATCCCATCACTGGATTGTTGAACTTGCAGACCTAGGAAATATAACATCTTTCCTATCATACTCATCTGAAAGTTAGTCTGTAGAAGTCTAGCAAACTTTTCACGTAGGGTTAGATTTCTTGATCCAAATATGATATCTTCCACATAGATTTGGACAAGCGATTTATCTTCAACATCCTTGATCAAGAATAGTGTCCTGTTGATTTTCCCTTTCCCGAATCCATTGTTTGGGAGAAACTATGATAACGTCTCGTACCAAGGCCTTGGGGCTTGCTTCAGACCGTAGAGAGCTTTCCTCAATATGTACACCTTTTTTCCGCGTTCAAATCCTGGAGGTTGCTCCACGTAGACTTCCTCCTTTAATTCACCATTCAGGAATGCGCTCTTGACGTCCAAGTGAAAAGCAGTGAAACCATGATGGGCAGCATATGCTAGAAATAACCTGATTGCTTCTTGCTGTTGCATTGTGCATATCCTTTAGCAACGAGTCTTGCTTTGTTGCGAACAACGAGTCCATTTTTGTTGCATTTGTTCTTGAATACCCATTTGGTTCCTATCGATGGCCGATCGACAAGATCCCATACGTGATTCCGTATGAATTCTGACAATTCTTCCTGCATCCCGTTTATCCAATCAACTGATTTAAGTGCATCTCCAACTTTTGTAGGCTCTTCTTGAGATATAAAGTAGGCTAGAATAGCGCTGTGTCTGGTTCGGATTGGATCTACAAGATCTCCTAAAATTGCTTCAGTAGGATGATCTCTGAGACATCGGTTTTTGTAGTTTTTTGACTGGAATGTCTTGACTGCTAGATGTTCCAATTTCACTTTCGCAAATTGGTACATCGACAAGCTGTAGATTGTTCGAGCTTTCTGCTATGCTTGTTGGGTTAACTTCTACTGAAAGGTTGTCTTCTTACGCATCGTCTGCTGAATTTGTATTTGCTGTCATTGTACTCCCGTCTTCAGCAGTCTGCTCCTGGTTCACTTCAGCAGTGTTGTCTTCAGCAATTCTCTCGCTGTTTTGGGGATTCTCAACAACGTATTCACTTTGCTGAATGATTTCTCCTCCTTGAGTTCCCCCTTGACATGTGAGTTCTTTGAGAGAATTTAGGGTGGCCTCAGCATTACCAGTTGCATCACCGGCCATCTCGACTATTTGCTGATTGTTGGTCCCTTATGATCGGAGTCGTCGTGGTTACAATAAAGTACACACACGAAATGCAGTGGAATAGATTGCGTTTACTTGTATTTAAATTATTCTTAACTCTTTTTAGTTAAAGTTTACTTAGGTTACCTTTTTCAGTTATACACTAGCAACTTGGTCACTAGGTTTTAAAATATAATAGCTCGAAAAGCAGTAACAACAAGACAACACACAATTTATAGTGGTTCGATCAAATGATCTACGTCCACTCCTTAGCCGAATCGCTAAGAATTTTACTAGAAAGTATACTGTGTACAAAGAGTTGCCTTTCCTGTTAAGCAATCAGCCGTCTGAAGGTCTGTCTGCTTTACGGCTATCTTTCGATACCCTGGACTTTCCTGGTGTGGCTCCGGCTGAGTTAAGGGTGCACCTTCGTAAAATTCACTTTTACCACTCCCTTGGAAGAGTTTAGAGTTCCCTCCGAACTATCGTGTATTCTTCAGCTTCAATGCCCGCCTTAATCAATTTCTTCACAAGAAATTGATTGCTGGATGCTTTCCTTAAAAAGAAAGTTATCCCAATGATTGAAGATTCTTGAACCAGTTCAAGAATCACTCAGAAGAATGTCAGACGTAGTGAGACACTCTGAATGTTGAAGGCCTTTGGATATCTCTGGATTGTACCTTTCAACTGGACTGCTCTCTTGCATTTTTGCTTTTTGGAATCTTTCGTATATCGAGTTTTGGTTAGAGAGTGAGCAGCACCTGCATCTTCCTTTGACTTGCCTTTTATAGCGGTGTCCTCAAAGTTTGAGTCGGCAGATCCGTTTAGACACAACAGATCTTTCTCCTTAAATGCAGGTAGCTATTTACTAACTTTTCTTCTTTTGGACAGGCTTTTCCGTCCTACTTCTAACATGGCTAATCGTCGTGTGTTGGTCAGAATGGCGGTGTAGCAGTTGTTCTGGTTTGCTTTGCTGAGCTTCTACTGGTACAGGATGCTGGATCTCTTTCAGCATACTTCTGGTCTCAATGCGCAGCAAGTGCTTTGTCTGCTACTCTGATTTTGGTTTGCTAGCATCTTCAGCAGTTTAGGATGTGTTTGTCGAATGCTGACTCCTTAGCATTCTGTTATTGCTAGCGGTCTTCCTTTAGCATTCTTTGATGTTTGCTGAGATATTTCCAAGCAGCCTATTCTATTACAACTCGATGTTTACCCTATACAGGACATTACATCAGTTGCTAAGCTATGCTAATGTTCAACAATGATTGAGCGTCTACTAAGGTTTGATCCAACAAAACCTTTTACAATAAGATCCTAAGGGTAATTCATGAATATTTTCCCAACAATTTCCCCCTTTTTGGTGCGATCAAAGCTTATTAGGGATTGCTGAGACTTAGCTTAGAAAAAAGATAAATACAACCATTTAAACATCCTTCGTTGAGTACACGGAGAGTGTATATCAACTATTGTTCATACTCGGAAAACAGAGTTCAGAATCATAAAAAAATGATAAAAAAAGATAGAGAGTGACCTTAGTTCTGAGCATCTGGTGGAGGTTTTGGCTTCTCAAGAGATTCAACTTTCTTCATCGTCATAGCCATTAGTTTCTCCATCTGTTCAATACGTGCTCGTTGGTCTTCTCTCTGTTGTTCTTCTAACTTCATTCTCCGTTCCATCATTGCACGTTCAAATTCTTTTTCTTTCAGCAGTAGCTCAGCTTCCTCTGCTTTTATCCTTGCTTGTTCAGCAATCCTTCTTTCTTCCCCCTCTTTGAGAGCATCCAAAACAGAAGTGGAGAAGGACTTGTGTGCGTCAAGATTGACGCTGAGAGTCATCACATTTGTTTGCACCGTAGACACGGTTTCTTCGACATGTGTGATCTTGGTAGCGACTTGACCAACTTGTTGCTGAACCACTGAGACAGAGGTTTTCACTCCAGAGATTGCTCCTCGGACATCAGCAACCTCTTTCAGGACCTCTTCATTGAATTTGGCTTGCTGGATATCGTGTTGATGTAGGGCGTTAAGAAGTATGATGACAAGAGATTGTAAGCTTACTTGGATTGGTTCAGCGGCAATGGGATTTTCAGAGATAACTATTTCAGTACCGCTTGTTAATGTAGTAGCTTCACCATCTTCTCTTTCCACTGTAACAATTGCAGATGCTTGAGCTGCTGCTTCAACTCTTTGTGTGGCAACATCAAGAACCACATTCGTATCTACTTCCATGGACTCACTCACTATATTCTGATCGAGATTTGAGTCAGAACCTTGAGTGTCAGAGACTTGAAGTGAGGTTGCGGCTCGAGTGTATTCTTTCTGAAAGTTAATAATTTTGAGATAGTCTTGTCTCCTGGCCTCCTTTTCTTTTTCTTCTTCGATCGCGGCTAGTTCGAGACTTCTAACTCGCAAGTTCTCCTCATAAGCAGCTTTCCACTTCCGATAAGCAATCATTGCAGCCCTTTGTCGTTTGGTTAGTTCCATGTAGGCCAAGGACTTCTTATCTGGAGCAAACTGTGATCTGGGCAGGGTCTGAGATGGAAGAAACTTCCTGTGAGCACGAATGGCTTGCAATCGAGCAATTACTTGTTGATCAGTATATTGTTTTGTGCAGGAGGGCTGGTCCATCCACTCATTTGCCCAGGTTTCTTCGGAACACCAGAAATTAAGACCTTTTCTAGCGATAATAATCATCATTTCCTCAAAACAGAGTTCATGCATGATGTAGTCATAAGTCTTCCATCGTCGAAATTGAGTACCAAGCACTCTGCCTTCCTCTGTTAATTCGTGAATCTCAACATAGAAGACTCCTGCAATGTCCCTATTTACTTCTTGCTCTACGAAAGCTAAGATCTCATCACTCCAATCTCTGAGATAAGCATTCATATCTTCATTAATCGAGACAGCAGCACACCACTGTGCTACTCTTCGTGAGCGAAAGAGTTTGCCAGGTAAACCATCAAATGGGATCCTCAGTTGTTCATTTCGCAAAGTGGGGTATTTTCGAAGAGTTTTGGCATCAAATACTTCGGTAGATTCCCCCTCAGAATCAGATTCTGATGAACAGGTGGATTCGTCCAGAAATCCAGCAGAGGAGAGTTCTTCTTCTATCGTCTCTTCTCCTTGATTTTCATTACTAGCATTGACTGTTGTCTCCTCAGTAGTATGGACTTCTTCAGCAGTATCTGCCATAGTTTCGTCAACTGCAGTAGATTCTTCAGCAGTTGTTTTCATAGAATCGTCTGCTGCAGTAGATTCTTTAGCATTGTCTTTCTCTGTTTCTTCAGTGGTTTGCTTCGATTCAGTCTCAATGGTGTTTTCCTTAGCAACATGCTCTGCAGTAGGCATGTTCGTATCTGCGCTTTCCTTAGAGATTTCTGATGGTCCTGCATCCTTATCTTTGGAGTGTGTATCATTTGTCTCTATTCGTGGCGCGTCCTCCTCTGAGCTACTGTCTTGATAAGATGTAGCAATTGGTTCGCAAAATTGAACCGATTTGCCTTTGGAGTGTTCTGTGGCTTTGAAAGCGCCAGATTGAATCAGCGTATCTAGCTCTTTATCAGTCATGCCATCTGCTGCTGTTGTAATCTTTGTAGTGTTGCTGACTGCAATAGGGTTATCCATTTATTTTTCTGTCAAAGTAGAGTCTATTACTATTTTCCCTTTCTTTGCTGCTCTGCTTAACTCTTTAGCAGCTTCCTCACCGGGTATTTGACTAGTATTCTCCTTTTGATTCTCTCTTTCTAGATGAGATCTTTTTACTCTCTCGAAGTTCAGATCCCTTCCTTCGAATGTGATTCTATCCATCTCCTTCTGTATTCCTTCATTTCCTGTGCCTTCATTTTTTCTGCACGCTTTCGTTTAGCTTCACGTACGCCTTTCATTCGTTCATCAAAACTTTTAGATGATAGGCGTGAATCAGGTACTTTTTCAGTAGGGACAGTGGCTAGCTCAACCATTTTGCGTAGGCGCTGAAGACTAGACCTTCTGTTCCTGGTGGGAGCAATATCCTTTTGTTGTTCAAAAGAAATTGGAACAGCAAGTTGACCAATCACGAGTGGCTGCTGGAGTGCAGCCTTTTGGTCCATAATTTCCTCGATCTGTTCGGTTGGTATCTCTCCGAGAGCTACAATATCATCAAGCTGCTTAAAGCATTGCTCTATTTTAGCGTTCTGAGTTAATGCTGCTATTTCCTCAGCAGAGATAAGTGTTGCTGTCTGCAATACTTGTTCGCTCAAGGAACGTTCGTCTACTTCCTCATCTGAAGTAGGCTTGTCCGCGTCCACATTGGATTTACCAGTCAGCTTTTTTGGCTTCTTGTAATCAACAGGGTTGGCCGCTTTTTGTGTGATTGGAATGAAATCAGTGGAGAGCAACTTCACTCCTTGATCAATTTTTGTTGAATGCATGACCAATTCCAGAAACTTGCTTATTTTCAATCCAAAATTAACATTTGATGAAAAAGTTCCATCCACAGACATGTGGTCGTTCTTCTTGGCGTGCTCTGCCCAGCGTTCGAAGAAATACTCAGCCCAATTTCCCTTCACTTTGTCTGTGAGAGCCATCATTACTGCATATTTCTTAGCAGAAAGTTCAGAATATGATCCGGCGTCGCATTGGAACATCTTGATCACCAGTTCGGCTAGAATTTTAAATTTATCCTGTAGGGTGTTAATGGGTGTGGCAGCCCAGAATGTGATCTCAAGACCTTTCTTATCCTTCAGTACGCCAGGCTTCTTCCAAGAATTCCAATGTCTTTCCATCTCATCATAATCCGTTACTTTGTAATGAGATATACGTTCCCCCTCATTCCGAAGACCAAAAGTTTTTGCAAGAACTTTGGCACTGACTTCAATGATACTTCCATAAACACAAGTTTTAAAAGATTTTCCATCTTCACTCATGACTGCTCTGGCATAAAATTCAGAAACCATATGCGGATGAAAATGCATGGGTTCAGCGGATAAGTATTGAGTTACCTCTTCGCTATCGAGGATATCCATTATCCAATCTGGGATATGTTCAGCAGCAAGACGTTTATACAGAATCCGATCCTTCATGATTTGAGCCAAACGCCTCTGCTCCTTTGTGTGGCCGGCTAGGGATTTCTTCTTAGCCATCATAACAAGCTGTCCATACGATATTGAATCATCAACATCTTCTTTCTTTAGAATCCCAGTAAACCCTGGTGCATGCCGCATATGTAAGTGTTCTTCAGAATTTGGTGGAAAATTGAAGGGAGGTGGTTCATTTGATTCAGGGCGATGTTTCTGACAGGTAGATTTCTGGGATGATGAGGCTATAGAATCTGTAGCCATGTCTGTGAGGGAAAATCTGGAGTAATTTTTCAAATTCTACGGAGACTTTAGGATTGGGGATTTTGCTCTGGCTTTCGAAAGATGAGAAGAAAATGAACAGTGATCAGAGCAAAGGTAGGGTTAATTTGAATGTGAGATCTAACGGTTGAGGGAAAGTCTGCGAAGTGTTAGATCAACGGTTCAGAATAAATGCGTCTTTCCATATAGCTTCCCATGCTCCGAGAAACACTCAAGTGTTTCTAACGTGGCGTCTCCTCAGTTGATGCTGCCGTTTCTATGCATTAATTACGCCTGATCGTGTCCCATCAAGTTTGAATTTTGAGTCATCCCGCCTCAATTTTAGATATATTGTTGTTTTTGAACTAGCAGCCGTTCAAGGATGCTGATAGAGGATGGTCCCTCTCAGCATTCTAATTTTCAGCAACTTCGGAAGATCTGCTGAGTCTATGAGAGCTCTTATTTTGAAAAATGTGATGATGAGATCCTCGAACTTTTCAATACTCCTTTCTCACTATTGCTGAAAAAAAATGATTTGACTTCCCATGCATACACGTCGATCCCTTTATTGGCGACGTTTCGTATTCCAAGAGGTAAATCATTGCAATCTTCAGACAGATTTTTCTCTTTCTTCGTGTCATAAATGGGAAATCCACTATAAATACCTCAGTTTCAGATTATCCAAACATCTCGACTTTCCTTCTTTCCTGATTCATACTTTCAATCTTCTTCTCCTTCAAGAAAGTCAGGTCCCTTTCTTCACTCATGGACTCTCCTCCACGAACCATAGATATCAGACGCAATCTGGTCCTGGATGAGCCAGGTCTGGATAGGTATTACATAGATGATTGTGATGTGGCAGTGAAGATCATATCTACGTTGCAGTGGGGGGGTCTTTCGCAATTTGTGTGTGCTACTCCTCACCATTTTCAAGAGGAAGTGTTGAGGGATTTCCTCAGTGATTGCCGTGTGGAACCGAATGCAATCTATGGGGTGTTCCACAATAAGCTTGTCCATTGGACCCCTGACACCTTTGCAGTTGATTTTGGGCTTCCTCGAGGTCCGTTGTCTGTAGAGGACTATCTTGCAGAGGAAGTGGCTCCAGAATGGCTGGCATGTTAGAAATGGCGTCATTCTCCTCATTTTGATTTGAGCCCTGACATTCCTGCCTCTGGCCTCCAGACATCATATTGGGTCATGTTCCGTATTGCCCATGGAATCCTGCTTGGAGAGGAGCCTTATGACCTCTGTTTCTCAAGATCTGTTTGGCAGGTGATGATGGCCATGGATGATGCTGCTTCCGTTGACTGGGCCAGATACGTCTTCAAGAATGTCTGGGAAGCTGTCAAGCTTCATCCGTTCGTGCCTCTGCGGAATGGAATGCAGCTCAGCTGGTTGATGGAGAAGTATTTTCCAGAAATCGCTGACGGTCCATCCAACCTTCAAGGGGTTGATTTCTATCCTTATAAGCCAGTGTCGCCTTGCTGAATGAATTCCATAGTAGATCTTGTATTTCCTCTTTTGTTTGGCTGATAGTGCCGTCTCTTCCTTTTGTAATGAATACCTGCTTCAAGGCATGTTCCTCTTTTGGTGAAGAATATATGAATATTTGAATCTCTTGATGTTTTTTTTTTCATGACAAAATATAGATGTGATCTTCATTCCTTCATAGTTTGCTAAGCAAAAACAATTAATCTGCTGAAAGTTGATAGGGGCATATCCGTCATTCGCCATTAGCTTAGCAGACTACATATAGTAAAGTCTCCCATAATATGCTGAAAGTAACATAAGAAAATCCAAGAAAACAAAAAAGAATGAGAGTAGTATCTCATTCATTCGCAGCAATATCTAGTTCCATCATGCCCAATTTGATGCATAATTCTTTGAATCTTGCCTCTGCAAGGGACTTAGTGAAGATGTCTGCTATTTGATCCTCAGTACATATTCGCTGAATATCAATATCCTTCTTTTCTTGATGGTCACGGATAAAATGATGTCGGATGTCAATGTGTTTTGTCCTGGAATGATGTACTGGATTCTTTGTGATGCACATAGCACTATTGTTATCACAGTAGATTGGTACGCATTCAGGTGAGATGTCATAATCTTGAAGTTGTTGTCGAATCCACAGAATTTGTTGACAACAACTAGCAGCCGCTACATACTCTGCTTCGGTGGTTGAGGTTGCTACCGAGTGCTGCTTTTTGCTGAACCAACTAATCAATTTATGACCAAGGAATTGACATGTACCACCGGTGCTTTTCCTGTCAATATTGTATCCTCCAAAATCAGAATCTGAATATCCACTCAGGGCTAGACTGTCGGCTCTTGGATACCAAATTCCTAAGCCTTCTGTGCACTTTAAATAACGGATAATTCGCCTCGCTGTGTCTAGATGTGTTTTGTTTGGTTGAGATTGATATCTGGCACATAGTCCTACAGCATATGATATATCGGGTCTGCTGGCTGTAAGATATAGCAGAGATCCG
Organism: Plectranthus barbatus; assembly: GCA_026898455.1. Taxonomy (NCBI): domain Eukaryota; kingdom Viridiplantae; phylum Streptophyta; class Magnoliopsida; order Lamiales; family Lamiaceae; genus Plectranthus; species Plectranthus barbatus. The sequence continues at coordinate 414,278 of JAPKLW010000278.1, read as the reverse complement.
ATGATCCCTTGATATAAGGTAGGATTCACTGCTTCTCCTTCTTTTTCTAGATCTGCTATACACGCATTGCTGATGGGGATCCGTAAGCTCTTGGATTTCTCTGGACAGTATTTTGCAATTAGATCTCGCGTGTATTTCTTTTGATGAATGAAAATTCCTTCATTTGATTGTTGAACTTGAAGTCCAAGAAAATAGGACATTCTTCCCATCATACTTATTTGAAAATTCCTCATCATTAGCTTGGAGAATTTGTCACAGAGAGCCTGATTCTTTGAGCCAAAGATGATGTCATCAACGTAGATTTGCACAAGTAGAATACTTCCTTCGTCCTTAATACGAAAGAGTGTTTGAAATCCTTCCCTTTTTGAAGCCATTTAGAAACTTAGATAAAGTTCCATAACAAGCTCGAGGTGCTTGCTTCAGTCCATACAAGGCTTTTCTTAGTTTATAGACCTGATTTCCATTCTCAAAGCCTGGAGGCTGCTCAACGTAGACCTCCTCCTTGAGTTCGCCGCTAAGGAATGCACTTTTGATGTCCATTTGCATGACCGAGAATTCATGATGCGCTGCATAAGCGAGAAATAATCTGATTGCTTCCAATCTTGCTACAGGCGCAAATGTCTCATCATAGTCGATGCCTTCACACTGTTTGTACCCTTTGGCTACAAGGCGTGCTTTATTTCTTACCACCAAGCCTGGTTCGTTCTTCTTGTTCTTAAATACCCATTTGGTGCCTATGACATTCTGATGTTTTGGTCTATCCACCAGATCCCATACGTGGTTGCGAGAGAATTCAGCAAACTCCTCTTGCATAGCGTTTACCCAGTCTAGATCACGTAGTGCATCCTCAACTTTAGTTCGTTCTTCACTTGATAGATAGCATGAAAACATTGCAGATCCTTGTCTGGTCAAGACGGGGTCATTGATATCTCCAAGAACATCTTCTAGTGGATGTGCACGCAGCCATGCTGGTCTGATTGGTTCTCCAGCAATTCTTTCTCCTCTGAGATTATTGGTATGTTCTGCATTGACCACTTCATCCTCAGCATCTTGTGTGTTGAGATTTTGATCTTCAGCACCTGGAGTTTCTTCAGCAGCCGGTACTTCGGCTATAGGAACATTATAGTCTGGACCTTCTCTTTCAGTGGAATTCTCAGCATTTGGTGCCTCAGCAGCTGGTATCTCAGCAGCTCCTCTGCCAAGATCTTCAGTAGCATTGATTTCCTCAGTGATGGGGGTAGGATTAGAGGTTTCCTCGTCTGAATCATCTAGCGGATTAAAGATATCCTTTTGGGGATTGGCCTCAACATGATCGTTAGCATCACTGGCCTGGTCAGCTGGACTCGTCTGAACAGGATTACATTCATTCATAGACTTAGTCGGATCAAATCGTAAGTGTTCAAGATAATTCAAGATCGATTGACCATTGACATCATTAGTCTCATGATTGTCATCCTTTGTCTCATTGATTGCTCTGCGCACTAAAGTAGATTCATCAAAAATAACATTGCATGTTATTTCCACAATTCTGGTAGTCTTATTTAACACTCTATAACCTTTGTGAGTGGGGTGACCGTATCCGAGAAGTACACCCTCATCCGACTTAGGCGAAAAAGTGTTAAGTTTTGACTTCCCGTTGTTATGGATATAACATATTGCACCAAAAGCACGTAAATAATTTAAATTAAGCTTACGACCGTTATATACTTCATAGGGAGTTTTGTTGAATCGGCCGTTGATAGAGCTCCTGTTCTGCTTATAGCATGCAGTCATCACTGCTTCGCCCCAAAATTTAGCAGGTAGGTCGGTATCGGCTAGCATAGATCGCACTACTTCATTCAAAGTTTGATTCCTCCTTTCTGCTAGACCGTTCTACTGTGGGGTCTTAGCAATGGATCTCTCATGATTTATACCGGCTTCTGCGCAAAAATCCATGAGAATGCCGTTGCAAAATTCTGTTCCATTGTCAGATCGAATCCTTTTCACCGTAGCTTCTTTACTATTCTGCTCCTTGAGGATTAACTCGGGTAGAGTAATCTTAACCTCATCTTTGGTTTTCAGTAAGCGAACCCATGTGTACCTGGAATAATCATCAACTACCACAAGAGTATATATCTTTTTACTTACCGAGGGTGGAGTGACTGATCCGAATAGATCCATATGTAATAATTCTAGGATTCTGCTTGAGGTGTTCTTTTCTGGGTTGGAATGAAATGAGGCTTTTGTCTGCTTTCCTTGTTGGCATGCCTTGCATCTGCCTTCCTTACGAAACGTGATGTTTTGAGGTAAACCTGTGACAAGTTCATTTCTAGCAATATGGTTGATGGTTTTGAAATTTAAATGATTTAACCTCTTATGCCATAACCAAGTGGTTTCCTCTTTGTTTAGTTGTAGAAAACATGAGTGTTGTTGACCACTTTGCCAATCAACCACATAAAGTCCACCTTTCTGAATTCCTCGAAGCTTTATTTCTCCTATTACATTATCAGCTATAGAACATCCCGAATGAATGAAAGATACTGTGTACCCGTTTTCGCATAGTTAACTTATGCTTAGCAGGTTGTATTTGAGATTGGATACGAGAGCAACATTAACAATTCTTAGTCCGTTCCGCTCTATGCATCCTCTGCCAAGTACACTTCCTTTGCTGTTGTCTCCAAACACCACAGATGGGCCATATGATTTTTGAATATCCCAGAATAATTCTTCGTCTCCCGTCATATGCGCAGAACAACCACTGTCTAGGATCCACTCATTTAACATGCCCAATGTCTTCGCACTTGAATCCTGATCCTGCAAGAACAATTAAGTTGATTTAGGTCCCCGTTTCGAGTCGGGTCCTGGAGGATTAGCTTAAGTCATTGTTCCTTTTGGAACCCACATTTTGATAATCGTCAAAGATTTTTCTTCAAGATCTATTTTGTTAATTTTCTCAACTTTTTGACGTGCATATGTATGTGGTTGTGCGTTGCGCTCCTTTCCCTTCATCGTCCTTTGATGATATACATATCTGGACTCGGGTCTCACATAGGTGTTTCTCCTATGCGGTGTGTAGTGATAATATTGGGGTTTTATTGAATGATCCTCAATGTATCTTTCCTGAGAAAGGACAGGATTTGGCTTCCTGGCATTTGAAACATGATGCTCAGCCTTTGTCCTTGAGTTTGCTAAAAAGTTTCGCTTAGCAGACCTCACTTGTGAGTTTTGCTGAAGTTCAGCATCTTTTATGATCCTCTGCTGAAATCTTACATTCTGCTTGACCTTTTGCTGAGGTCTAGCATAGTGCATGACACTCTGCTTGGGTTCAGCAGATTGTTTGATATTCTGCTGAGCGATCGGCTTAGCGTTTGAGGATTCAGCAACTAATTTATCCTTCTCTTTACTATCATCAAGTATTTTTCCGCCAGAAACAAAGATGATATTTTCCTTTTGCCTCGAAGTTTCATCTTTGTCATTGCAACTATGCCCAATTCTAGATCGGTCACCGTGACATCTCTGTTGGCTTATCAGGTTATTTAAAATATCCTGACTAGTCATATATGCGCAGACACACTTCTTATTGGCTTTGTTTTTCAAAAGCATATTTTCCTTTTCAAGAATTTTTAAATTTTCAAGGAGTTCAGAAGATTCAATTCTAAGTTTTCATAGTTCCTCACTATCAGACCTTAGTTTTTCGACTTCATTGGTCAGACTTAAGATTTTTTGTTTGAGTGAAGAATTATCTTTCACAATAGCATCTTTCAAGGTGTATACCTTAGAAAGTTCTAAAGAAAGCTTAGTAAGATAATCTTCCTCAGAATCTAGGAAGGAATCCTCTGATTCAGATGTGTGTGCTGAGCATGGACTATTCGTTATAGGTGTTACCTCCTGATTGTCAACTGCTAGGGCCGATTCAAAGGGTTGCTCAGCATCAGCGGATGATTTGCCATCTTCAACAATTTTTGCCATAAAGACTATTAGGGCTTCTTCTTCCTCGTCAGTGGGGTAATATTCCTCTTCGTTGTCAGGAATATCTGGAACTTTTGTACGTGTCAGCAATGCCTTTGTTACAGCTCGCACTGCTCGTCTTTCAAATCTCTGAAGCAGACGTTCTCTTTCATCAGGACTTACTTTTGGACAATCATGCTTCAAGTGATCCGGAGACTTGCATTCAAAAAATGTTCTTATCTTTTTTTTAGTAGGGTGCTGCATCATGCTCGCTTTTGCTTCCTTTCCGGCTTTTGCTTCCAGAATCATTTTCTGTATCTTTTTCATCTGTTCTTCCAGCTCGCCTATCTTTTGATCTTCATCGTTGATAGTCGAAGTTGATGAAGTCTCCTTGGACGGTGTTGCAGATGCAGGTGTGGACTTTTCTTGGTTATAGAAAGGTTTCCTCGGAGATTTCCATTTATTTCCATCCTTTTTGACAAAGTAAGCTACGTCTTCTTGAGTTCCAACGCTTGTGGAGTTCGGATGTATAACAGCAGCTTCGTTTTTCTTTGACTGCTGAATGATGAATTCATGCGACTTTAGTTGAGAGAAAATTTCAGCGGTCGACATATTGTTGAGATCTTTTTTGCTCATGCTTGTCATCTTGACAAACCAATCACTTCTAGGGTGAAGCTAGGATATAATTTTGTTATTCATTTCCCCTTTTTCATATGTCTTGCCGACATTTTTGAGTTCTGCGATGATAGTGTTGAATCTTTCTTCCATCTCCTGAATGGTTTCTCCTGGAATCATGGCGAAGGATTCGTACTTGTCCACAACGACTTGTAGCTTGTTTCGCTTCATTTATTTCGTTTCCTGAGAGACTTCGCACACATAATCCCACATCTCTTTTGTGGTATTTTAGTCAAGTGCTTTATTGGACATTAGGGGAGGTAGACATTCCATGATTAGTTTCATGGCGATAAACTCCAGCTGGCCTCTGTTTTTGTCTTCAAGAGTCCATTCCTCGTAGGGTTTACTCACCATCTTAGGTCTGGGGTGGCCACCACCGGGTCCAGGGGGTGCAGTGTTGATTTCATGATTTCTATTGGACCAACTGTTAGGATGTCCCTCATCTCTGGATGTATGCTCTGCAGCTGAATCATGGCCTTCTTTTTCCATGTTTCAAATCCATCCTTGTTGTAATTTGGAAGAGCGTGATTCGTCATCGGATAATTATCGTCTTTACCTGAGCTATGTAAAATACAGATACAAGAGACGCAAGGAAATACTAGGATCTAGTTCCTAAACGACTCAGAAGCAGTCGGTTTTTCAACCTCCTGCTCTGATACCACTTGTTGGTCCTTTATGATCGGAGTCGTCGTGGTTACAATAAAGTACACACACGAAGTGCAGTGGAATAGATTGTGTTTACTTGTATTTAAATTATTCTTAACTCTTTTTAGTTAAAGTTTACTTAGGTTATCTTTTTCAGTTATACACTAGCAACTTGGTCACTAGGTTTTAAAACATAATAGCTCGAAAAGCAGTAACAACAAGACAACACACAATTTATAGTGGTTCGATCAAATGATCTACGTCCACTCCTTAGCCGAATCGCTAAGAATTTTACTAGAAAGTATACGGTGTACAAAGAGTTGCCTTTCCTGTTAAGCAATCAGCCGTCTGAAGGTCTGTCTGCTTTATGGCTATATTCCGATACCCCAGACTTTCCTGGTGTGGCTCCGGCTGAGTCAAGGGCGCACCTTCGTAAAACTCACTTTTACCACTCGCTTGAAAGAGGTTAGAGTTCCCTCCGAACTATCATGTATTTTTCAGCTTCAATGCCCGCCTTAATCAATTTCTTCACAAGAAATTGATTGCTGGATGCTTTCCTTAAAAAGAAAGTGATCCCAATGATTGAAGATTCTTGAACCAGTTCAAGAATCACTCAGAAGAATGTCAGACGTAGTGAGACACTCTGAATGTTGAAGGCCTTTGGATATCTCTGGATTGTACCTTTCAACTGGACTGCTCTCTTGCCTTTTTGCTTTTTGGAATCTTTCGTATATCGAGTTTTGGTTAGAGAGTGAGCAGCACCTGCATCTCCCTTTGACTTGCCTTTTATAGCGGTGTCCTCGATGTTTGAGTCGGCAAATCCGTTTAGACACAACGGATCTTTCACCTTAAATGCAGGTAGCATTTACTAACTTTTCTGCTTTTGGACAGGCTTTTCCGTCCTACTTCTGACATGGCTAATCGTCGCGTGTTGGTCAGAATGGCGGTGTAGCAGTTGTTCTGGTTTGCTTTGCTGAGCTTCTACTGGTACGGGATGCTGGATCTCTTTCAGCATACTTCTGGTCTCAATGCGCAACAAGTGCTTTGTCTGCTACTCTGATTTTGGTTTGCTAGCATCTTCAGCAGTTTAGGATGTGTTTGTCGAATGCTGACTCCTTAGCATTCTGTTATATCTAGCGGTCTTCCTTTAGCATTCTTTGATGTTTGCTGAGATATTTCCAAGGAGCATATTCTATTACAACTCGATGTTTGCCCTATACAGGACATTACATCAGTTGCTAAGCTATGCTAATGTTCAGCAATGATCGACCGTCTACTAAGGTTTGATCCAACAAAACATTTTACAATAAGATCCTAAGGGTAATTTATGAATATTTTCCCAACACTGATCAGTCAAGATCTCTAGTGTAGATGACGATTCATTCATTAACCTAGTCAGATCGATTGGTTCAACTTCGAAAGTATTCGAGCTTGAAAGTCCATTGACATCATTGGTTTCATGAGTCACATCTTTCTGACTTCTCATGGTCCTGCGCACTAGAGTAACTTCATAAAAAATAACATTGCATGTTGTTTCCACAAGCTGGGTCATCTTGTTAAGTACTCTAATTACCTTGTGTGAAGGATGCCCGAATCCGAGGAACACTCCTTCGTCAGCTTTGGGAGAGAAAGTACTTAACTTTCGACTTCCCATTATTATGGATATCACATGGTGAACCAAAAGCACCAAGATGAGCTGAGGAAGGTTTACGACCATGATAAATTTTGTAGGGAGTTTTGTTGAAGTGAAGATTCAGTCCACTTCGATTTTGCGTGTAACATGCATTCATTACAGCTTTTCCCTAATATCTCTGACCTAGATCTGTATGAGCAAGCATTGTTTGCACGGTCTCCTTGAGAGTCCCGTTCCTACGTTTTTTGCTGAGGTGTTCTTGCAGTGGACCATTCATGTCCTGCAGAAATCCATTAATGCTCCGTTACAAAATTCTGTACCATTGTCAGATCTTATCCTTTTCACCGTGAGCTCTTTGTCATTTTGCAGTTAAAGTATCAGCTCCGGCAGGACTATCTTTAGTTTGTCCTTGCTCTCTCACCCACGTGTACCTAGAATAGTCATCAATAACGACTAAAGTATAATGTTTATTACCTACAGTGGGTGGAGTCACTGGGCCGAATAAATCCATGTGCAGCAGCTCAAGGATTCTGTTTGATGTGGCCTTTTCTGGGTTGGATCTGAAGGACACCTTGGCTTGTTTTCCTTATTGATAGGCTCTGCATATTCCTTCCTTCTTGAAGGACTCTTTGAGTAGTCCTGGAACAATGTTATTTTTGGCAATATAATTGTTAGTTTTAAAATTTAGAAGAGTTAGCCTTTTTTGTCATAGCCAGTTTGTCTCTTCTTTGCGGAATGCTATAAAGCATGATGCGTGCTGACCACTTTCCCAAACAACGACATAGAGCCTAATTTCCTGATTCCTCTAAGCTTTACTTCTCCAATGTCCTGTCAGCAATCTCACAACATGTATCAAAGAAAGAAATAGTATATCAATTTTCACTTAGTTGACTTATACTCAATAGATTGTGCTTGAGACTATCAGCGAGGACCACGTTGATGATTCGCATTCCATTTTTCTTGATGCACGCCATTCCAATTACTCTAGCCTTTGAATTGTCACCGAATGAGACTGAAGGTCCTTTGATATTCTGGAGTTCCGTGATGATCTCTTCATCTCCTGTCATGTGACCTGAGCATCCACTGTCTAGGATCCATTCTTTTAATTTTCTTGAAGTTCGTCTTCCTAGACCCTGTACCTGTAAAACAAAGAAGTTCTCTGGATTAGTTCCATTGGGATTCCATACCTTCGTGATTTTGACATTTCTCTTGTCATCATGTTTTACTACCCTTCCCTTCCTATTGGAGTAATACATTGAATCAGCATAGAAGTGTGTAGTAGTGTGTCGAGCTGTCACAGTCATTTGAAAATGTTGACTTAGACTCTATCCTCAAGTAGGTGTTCCTCTTACTTGGTGTGTATGCTGGGTTCCTTGCAATCTCAGCAGATTGGTTAGCCTTGCTAGGGTATGTATGAACCTTCCTAGCAGATGGAACAGTCTGCTGGGTTGAATACTTGGACCTTGCTGGTTTCCTCTCAGTAGACAAGTAATTCAATCTTAATTGAGCAGTCAACAGAGGGACGTTAGTTTGCTTACGTTTCTGCTGAGCAACTGTACTTGTGTTAAAACTTTCCATCTTGTCTTTCCTAGCAGGTTGCTGAATCTTCCCAGTTGCTGGGACAAAAACAATTTTCTTTGATTTACTAGATTCAACATCACATGATTCTCCTTCATCAAAACCTAATCCAGTGAAATTCTTTGAACTTCCTTGGACACTTAGAATTTCATCGAAATCTCTCGTGCTTTTTAAAACAATGACAAGTATTTTGCAAGGAGTTTTTGTTTTTTAGAACTTCATTCACCTGTGACAAATTGTTAAAACTTTCCTTCAAGGAGGTGAATTCAGTTCTTAATTTTGAAAGTTCCTCGTCTGCTGACCTAGATTTTTCAATCTCACTGGTAAAAGTAGAAAGCTGAGTTTTCTGATAGGGGTTTTCCTCTACTAAAATATCTTTTAATGCATGAACTTTTGAAAATTCTTTTAGTAAAAATTCTACGGTTGTTTCATCTGATTCTGAGTAGCATGAATCAGCGTTATCATGCATGTTTTCTGAAGTAGAATTAGCAAACATGACATAATTAGTTACCTGGTTTCTCGTGACAGCTAGAGCTGATTCTCCTGTAAGCTCTTCATTTCCATTAGCATCTTTATTGATGTCGGCCTTGAATACCATGAGAACATTCTCTTCATCTTCTGTTGAGTAGCTTTCATCGTCGTGATCCGAGATATCTGGTAATTTTGTCCTTGTCAACAGAGCTTTAGTGACTACTTTTGATGCACGCCTTTCAAACAGCTTCCTTAATTGTTCCCTTTCCTCTGGATCTACTCGAGGACACTCGAACTTCAGATGATCTGGAGAGTTACGTTCGTAGCATGTTCTTGGCATCTTCTTGGTGATTCGACTTTTTGCTGGTTGGCCTTGCTGTAGTTCTTCCTTTTTCCCTTTGGCTTTCAGCAACAGCTTTTGTAATCTCTTCATCTGTTGTTCCGACTCACTGACCGAGCATTTTGCTTCTTTGGCTTAAGATCCACTAGTAGATGCGATCTCCTTTGTTAGACTGGATTGAGCTGGTTGATTTGAGTGGAATGGTTTCTTAGTTTTCCACTTTTGTCTGTCTCTCTTCACGAAGAATGTTGCATCCTCGATGGGTTCTTCAATGGATATTGCAGCACGAACCTCTTCGTTTTTGTTGATCTGCATGATGTCCCACTCATATGCCTTCAGTTGAGTGAACACTTCTTTGGTGCTTATTGCTGACAAATCTTTCTCCTTCAGGCTAGTCACTTTGATGAACCAGTCCTCCTTTGGAAATCTTGAGAGAATCTTTGAGTTAATGTCGGGAAGCTCATATGTCCTTTCCAGCTTCTTTAACTCAGCTACAATGGTGTTGAATCTGGCTTCCATATCTTTAACGGTTTCAACTGGAATCAACTGAAATGATTCATACCTGTCCACCCATTGTTGTAGCTTGTTTCTCTTCATTTGATCTGTCTCTTTGCTTAGAGTGCCAAGAAAGACCCACATTTCCATGGCATTTTCATATTCCAAAGCTTCTGCCATTAGGGTTGGTAATAAGGAACTTAAGATTAAATCCATGGCTACGTAATCCAGTTGGCCACGAACTCGATCTTCGTGGTGTCCATTCTTCGTACGGCTTGTCCACCATTATGTCTAGTCCTAGTACTCCTTCACCAATCATTGTCTTCACCTTTTAGATTTTGATTGGTCCATTCTCGATCACTTGCTTCATCTCAGGATGTATATTCATCAATCTGGTCAGCGACCTCTTCTTCCAGGTGGAGTAGCTTTCTAGAGTAAACTACCCAAACTTTACGTTGTTCGCCATTGCCTTTAACCTGAGTTAAACATAGAAACACACAAATATGCAAGGACAATATGAATCTGGTCCTAAGCGACTCAGAAGCAGCTAGTCTGTAAAGACCAACCCCTTTGATACCACTTGTTGGTCCCTGATTAGAGTGTTCATATATGGTGCGGAAGTATTAATAATGTCTTGCACTTATCTTGCTAAGGTCACGACTTAGCAAGTGTTTATCAAATGTGTTTAAGCTTGAATATTCGTTAGTTTGATTGCAGATTATACTACAACACTTGATGTATTGAGTTTCAAATATACACACACACACACACACACACACAATATAACGAAATAAAGCAGCAAAGGACACAATGATTTATAGTGTTTCGAACAAATATTCTACGTCCACTCTTTAGTCTTCCGGCTAAAAATTCATTATTCGATTGATTACAAGGTCAGACTTTATCTCTAACATTGAGCAGCTCCTCCGTCTGGTTAGTGCGAACCTTCAAGAACCTTGGTCTTCAATATTCACCTTGTCCCTCCTTGGAGTGAGGAAAAACCTCCCTTCTCCTTAGACCTCGACTATTGGGAGTTTTATAGTTCTTCCCAGAACCTATCCTTGTGTTTGGCGATTGCCCGTGATAATCACGCTTGCACAACAAGATGATCGCTAGATTCTTTCTAGGATGGAAAGAGTCCCAATACTAACCTTAGAATTAGTAATTCAATAGTCTCAAGCTCCAAGTATGAATGCTTGTGAAAAGCTTCAATCAAGTACAAGCTCGGATGAGTTCGCGTGAGGTTGAGAGTATCTAGATCTTCTCTTTTTATCTCTGTAAATGGAATTTCTTGAATCTTTGAATCATTTTTGGATGACATCTATTTATAGGTGAAGATTCAAACGGTTGTTTGAATCTTATCTGTTAGACTCAAAGGGATTGCTCGTCTATCTCTGTTCTTCATTTTTCTGCAGCGCACAGTGACTCTTCAAGTCTCCTTCATCTCTGATTGACATAGCTCCTATTTGTAGGCGTCTTTGTCAGAACGGATCTTTTAGTTCAAACTTGAAACTTTCGTTGTGTCTGTTGATTGTTCTTTTCTCTGATTCGTCAGGTTTCCATGTGATCCGGATTCTTCTGATTTACGACTTTGTATTTGTCTTGATTGTTGTTGAGTGTTTGCTGGTAGTTGATATACAAGTGACATCCAGCAGTCTTCGCTGAGATCTCGCAACATGCTTGCGTTATTCCTTCAGCATTCTATTGAGCGCGTTCAACATTCCTTCGTGTTTGCTAGCCTGTACTAGCTTCTTCAGCAGTCTTCAGGTCTGCTGATTCCTCCAGCATTCTTCAATTCTTCTTTCTAGTTATATTACAACTCGAGTATATGTGACCTATACAAGACTTCATTTTGACTCGACACTAAGTTGCTTGAAACTAGATCAGCTTGAGCTTTGATGCACCAAAACATAATGAACATATATTGACAACCAAGGGGTTTTAATATTTCTAAATTTTTTTCATAACAATGGTTTATCGAAAATTAAATAAAAAAGATCAAGAAGTACTTAGATAGTTCTATACAGATCTGCATATTCATTTTACTGGAAATCTTCTAACCTATATCCCGTGAAACACGATAGGATATCGGGTAGATAACAATCCTCTGATTCATTAGATGCCAAGTAAATCCAGATCTACAGTTTTTTGAGAGAACTAAAACCTAGTTATTATTCAGGACATGAACTTCTGGAATTAATTTTGTAATTGCCATCCAATCCCGATGTGAATCAGGGCTTCTATTTGACTTAATTAATCCCCTGTGTTTAAGACAACACACATCCATTAATTAATTTAATGCTCTAACAACATTAATTAATTAATATCTTAATTCCCTAGGTAGTACCCGCTAAACATTGTAATTGTATCAGAATAAATTCCACATGCAGGGTTTAATACGATAAAACTCATGAACTCTTTAAGGGGATTTCTAGGACACGATGCCCTAATGTGACTAAATAAATATCATACATATAAAGTTGATACCCAAGATACAAAGCATATTAAATCATCCTTTTGATTCTCACCCACGGTAAGTCAATAACAAACAATTATTTGCATATATCTAAATATCAAATCTAGGGTTAAGAAATAATAAAGTCATTGAGAGATTGGTTCTTCATAAAGTCAGAGCAAAAGAACACATCTCATCGCAATTCATTCAATGCGATACCACGCACTAATATAAATTAATAACCAATAAATTAATAACCAAGACTAGTTTTCTCAAGTTTATATTACAACCTACAAAGATAGTTTATCCAGAACAATCTCAATTCTGAATACGATTTATATATTAAAAGGAACTCAACAATGCGATCTTGAGTGGGACAAAGCACCCACCACATTGTCTAGAATATAAGATAAGTGGAGATATGCAATCTTGAGATTGTAACAATGTGATAACATTTATTTCAGTTAATTACTAGAGCTTAAGTACATGACAAAGCTCACTTAAATGTTTGCTTTATAGTATACTCCAACAGCCACCTACGTTCGGTTCTCCTTCGACGGGTTGCAGTAGATGGCAAATATGATGGGTGGTGCTCGGACGATCGGGGCGACATTAGGCATTGCGGACAACGGTCACAGAAGATGGGGGCACGGGCTACAGGCCACACAATGTTTTGTGCAACCGCAATCGAACGGCTATTGCGCGTCTTTGGGGGTGTTCCAGCAGCAGCAGGTTGCCAGTTGGCAGTGGCCAGTCGGTGGTGGCCCATCGGGGCCATGTACGTGAGAGATTTTGGTTCGTGGCATGTACAATAGTCCAGTTGTTAAATTTTCAAATTTGATCAAATCTTGTAGGCCCAATTTCAGAAAATAAATCCAGATCTCAGTCCAAGTAGTGGGAGCCCAGTTGAAGATCTGTAAAATTAATCCATACTGTGATAGAAATGATTTGTTGTTTTTATATTTTATCATGGGTCCACAAGGACTTATTTTATTTGTTTTATTATTTTTTGTCTCATGATATATGTGATTTATTAATTGCGCAGAATCCAAACATGTTGTAGATAATAGGAATCATGTTTACTACTTATTATTTACTACTTTCGAAGAATGCTTATGTGATTAATTTCATATGGTTAAATTATGACTATAAATTCAGTGTTCATGAGTGCAATGATAGAATATTATCAATGTCATAATTTATAGCAACATGAAATAGTATGTGCACGATTGAACCTTATGGATGAAAATTTACTAAGATTTTAATTATAAAAGACCTCCACAAAGCGATCTTTTATTATAAGTGGATAATCTAATAAGTAAACGTCTACATGTGTAGCTTGCTTATTTTATTATTCATAAGTTCTAATATATGAGATTTCTTAAAACAAACATTTTATTCTCACAAGTTCTCTAGGTTTGAATTAAATGAGACAACCTTATTACAAAAGATCATGCGTCATGGATCTAGTGTGTATGAGAAATTGATTTTTATGTGGGAAGGTTGGTTTTGTGATATGCTAGCTTAGATGTTATCCAGAGTATAACTCATTTGTGATGTCGTGCTCAGTAGGATTATATGGTATTGTTTAGTCTCCAATTTTTAATTCCATTTGTCCAAGGTAACTGACTTGGAATGAAATTAAATGATTGGATTTGAAAGATGTAGTCTTGTCAAGTGTTTTATTATAAATGTCCACATGTGTGGCTTGCAATAAAATTACTTGGGCTATTGGAGGAAAAATTAATATTGACTTATCATAAGGTTGCAATGTTTATTTGTTTCAATACTTTGTGATCATGTTTTAATTTCTGCTTTTATAGTATTGTTTCCAGACATGTCTTTAGCCAATGTAATCAATATTTTAGCACAAAACCCATTAACTGGTCCTAACTTTCAAGAATGGAAACGCAACTTTGATTACATCCTTGTTGTAGAGGAAAACAAGTTTGTCCTTGATGAGTCCGACCGACAACTCCCACTGATACGTCCACTGTTGAGCAAGTGAAGCACTAAAAAGTGGCTCAAGTCAAATAATGTAGTGAAATGATACGTTATGACTACGATGTCCAAGGTGCTTCAGCAGCAACAACATTCATATGATAATGCTTCTGACATGATGGACAACCTCACAGCTACCTATGGTGAATCAGACTGAGCTATCAGATTTAATCTCATGAGAGAAATCGTGGGAAAGAAAATGTCTGATGGTAGCTCAGTCACATAGTACGTGGTCAACATGACATGACTTATGGATGAGCTCACGTTGCACGAGGGTGGTATTGATGCGGAAGTGCAGGTTAATAACATTCTAAACTCTTTGTCGAAGTCCTTTGAAAAATTCAGGCTGAATGATGTCATGAACAAGAAAGAGTATACTCTTAACGAGTTGCCCAATGACTTGATGGCAGCAAAATCAGTCATACTCCCAGAAAATGTTGCTTCGACTACTTCTGAAAACCATTTTGTTGCGCTAGCTGTCAGGAAGCGCAACATAGTGACCAAGAAGAAAGACAAAGGTACAATTGCTATAAGGAAGTCTAAAAAGATACCGGGCGTAGATGCTAAGAGGGACAAGTGTTTCAGATGCATCAAGGCTGGTCAATGGAAGAAGGATTGTTAAGTTAGAAATACTGGACAAGGTGCGTCATGTGCATGTATAACGCAAACATATTTAACATCAATTTATACTCATTCGTGGGTAGTGCATATTGGAGCAACTGATTCTGTTTCTTATTCTTTGCATGGGTTCGTGCCGAAAAGGCAGCCGAAACATGACGAGGTGACCATCTCCATGGGCAGCGGAGAACAAGTCTCAGTAATAACCATTGGAGATTTTACATCATGCTTTGATAACAAAGTTTTGATTTTGAGAGATGTTTTATATGTGTCAGTGTTTTGGTGGAAAACACTGACACATATAAGTTATTTATGGTTATTTAGTTATTTTTTATGGTTATTTAGTTATTTATTTATGGTTATTAATTTATGGTTATTTAGTTATTTTTTATAGTGGTGTTTCTATCCTTCAATAACGGTGTTATCTGTCATGGAAAACTGATTGACTCTCTCTATATAATAAATTGTTTGCATAAATCTTCCGTGAATGTTGCATCCAATTCATTTAATAGTAATCATTTAAAGAGAAAGTGTTCTTCTAGTGAGGATCAAATATATTTCTGGCACATAAGACTCGGTCAGATCAGTCTAAAGAGGATTAAGAGACTAGCAGATGATGGTGTCTTGGATTCTTTCCAAGTAGTACCTCATCAAGTCTGCAAATCCTGTATAGAGAGTACGATGACGACCAGGCCTTTTAAGGCAAGTAAGTCTTGAGCAGAGAATGTGTTGGAACTGATCCACTATAACTTATATCGACCTATGTCCACGCAAGCTAGTGGAGGTTATGAGTACTTTGTCACATTTATTGACGATTACTCAAGGTTTGAATATGTCTATTTGTTTCGCAACGAGTATGATCCTTTAGAAATTCAAGGAATTCAAGACCGAAATAGAGAAGAAGCTAAGTAAGACTATCAAAACACTACAATCAAATAGTGGTGGAGAATACCTCAGTAATAAATTATTGCAGTATCAGCGTGATGGTAGATTCACCTAGTACAGGTGAGGGACTACCAACACGGCCACGAATTCAAGGCATGGAACCACAAAGTATGGTGGCAACTATTGACGAAGATCAGATGCCTCGTTGCAGTAGGAGGGTTGTTCGGCAACAAAAAATGTACATGTTCATGTGAGAGTCTTCTGACTTGATCCCAGAAAACGGACTAGATGATAACAACCCATGGACGTACGATGAGGTGGTATCTCATGGATTCAAAAATAGAATACATAACGACTATGGATGTATACTAGAAAACTGAGTTACCAGATGGCTTTCAAGCCATAGGCTGCCAGTGGGTATACAAGAGAAAGAAAGGAGCGAATGGGGAAATAATGGCATATAAAGTCAGGTTGGTGGCAAAGGGTTTTAGTTAAAAACAGGGCATAAACTATGATGAAACATTCTCACCAGTAGCCATGCTCAAGTCCATTCAGATACTCGTTGCCATAGCAGCACATATGGACCTAGAAATCTGGCAGATAAATCTTAAAACCGTGTTTCTGAACAATTACTTTGAAGAAGATCGTTACATATATATGAAACAACCAGAAGGATATGTGTAGGACAGCTCCTTATATGGACTCGAGCAAGTTTCACGGTCATGGAACTTACATTTTGACGAAGTGATTAGGTCCTACAGATTTTCACAATGTTCAAATGAAAGTTGTGTGTACAACATCTATGTGTCAGTTGAAGCGTCGTGTTCCTTGCACTTCAAGAAGATGATATTCTCCTATTTGGCGACAATGTGGAGGTATTCTCAGACATAAAAGGGTGGTTATCTGAACCGTTCTAGATGTAGGATCTTGTAAATACGGGATACATCCTTGGTATGAAAGTCTTGCGTAATCGTAAGAGAAGGATGTTAGCATTACCTCAAACTTCATACGTTGATACTGTAGTAGCTCATTTTAGCATTTAAAAAGCCAAGAAGGGTTTGTTGCCCTTCAGGCATGGCGTACATCTTTCTAAGGTTCAATGACCGGAGACACAAAAGGAGACAGATGAGATGAGTAAAATGTCGTATGCTATGGTCATTGAAAGTCTCATGTATACAATGCTATGTACGAGGCCAAATATCTATTTTGCCACTGGCATGGTAGCAAGATATCAGTCTAACCCTGGACAGGCACACTGGACTTCGGTAAAACATATTCTTAAATATCTCAAAAGAACTAGAGACTATTGTCTTGTCTATTAGTGTGAAAAATTGTGCCATATGGGTTATACGAATTCAGATTTCCATGCTGACCAGGATGAAAAGATGCCCACATCTGGCTAAGTGTTTACTTTGGGAGGTGGAGTCATATTATAGAGGAGGGCAATGCAGAAGTGCATTGTTGGACTCCACCATAGAACCAGAATATGTGGCAGCTTCAGAAGCTTTGAAAGAAGCAGTAAGGTTTCAAAACATCTTTCTAGTGTTGGATGTGATTCCTTAGTTTCCCAAGACTATGATGGTATATTGTGATAACTCTGGTGCTATGGCAAATTCAAAGGTTGAGAGGAAGTAACATATCATATGAGAAATCATATGAAAGGTGATGTGCTGATAGAGAAGATAGGCACAAAGGATAATCTAGCAGATCCATTCACAAAAGCTCTGCCACAGAAGGTATACGATGGGCATGTCCGTAATCTTGGAGTGCAACTACAGCTAGCAACGTGATGATTAATGTAATAGCTAGAATAGTTTAGACACCTTATAGTTTGGAAAGCACTTCCATAATGCTTTGAGTATAAGTGGGAGATTGATGAATTTGTATACTAAAATCATTATGATTGGTATATTATGTACAAGGTTTTCTTGGTTAATATATTGGGAATCATTAACGTTGTATGTTCATCTCATGTTTGAAATGAAAAACATGTATCGCAAACGACTTTATCCTTTTATCTCGTCCATAGGGAGATCGTACGATGTGTAGTAGATCATGGAAGATCGTATGGATCGCTTGACCTAGTGAGATTTAAATGGTTATCACAGTCGAGACAGTCCCACGAAAGACTGTTGGCTACAACATACGTGGTAATAAGTGGCTTATCTTGGTTGCTTGGTATGCTGGTGTGTACGGTACGCATTGATAGTACCTAAGTTAAGATCGATTCTTTTATCTGACATTAAAGAAATGTTGATCTTGATGGTTCGATGGAATTCAAAACCTAATAAAGGTATGGAGGTATACACAGATTTGTGTGTCACTTTGAGATAATATGGCTGAGATTCATTATTGCACTCGCATATCTGCATCTTGAGTGGTAGAAGTTTATATATGACTATCTATGACTATATAGGATGGTGACATTCCCTGAGTCAATCCACTCAAACCTTCTAAAATAAATTAACATATAAGTGAAAAAAGTTTAGTGGATGAATCAGAATAAAATATGTTAATTTATTTTAGAACTTGTCAGGGCTCAAATTAATTAATGAATGTATGTAACCTTAAATATGGGGGACATACAGAGCCTATGCAACCTGTTCCTCATAACGTGGTAACAAAGAGGTATGACAATATTGATTCTCTGGTGGAATTAATCAATATTAATCAATTAATTATATTTTGGGTTGAATATGAGAATTAATTTATTGAAATACCTTCTTTCTTAGTTGCATTTTGGTCCCTCGTCTGAACCATGAAACGCTCAAGTCTATCTGAGATCAGATTTCTCCTAAAAATACCCCCTCATTCTCATATCACAATACACCACAAGATCACAAGTTGCTAATCAGAAAACCAGAGATTGAGAGCTCCAGTAGGCAATTTTGAGATCTGAGAAAACAAAGAAAATTCAGCTTCTCGATAGGCACAGAATCCGGAATGAATCTTTGACAAATATCCAGATCAGAGCAATGGATACAGATCAGAAGACCAGATCTGGAGGATCTATTTATTCTCTATATTTCTTATTTTTTAATTTAATTAGATTATTATCAAATACTTAATTCCTTCATCTTGTAGGATTAAATCTTGTTGCGCAAGAAAGAGGAGTGAAGATCAAATCCCTGTTCAACTAGTTCAGAGTTTATACAATCCTAGAATTCCACAAAAACTAATCTATGCATTTCAATAGGACTTTGCTAGGATATATTATAGGCATATCAAATTATTTTTGATATCTAATATTCAACCTGAGTTATAGATTGACAATTCTGTTTGCCAGCAATCCCTTCACATTAAACACACATAATGTTAGTATTGCATGGGTAACATTGTTGGGACATGTAATGTATTTTTTTAAAGAGCTAATTTACATTATAATAAATCAAAACTTCTGAATAGTTTATTAATGGCAATTGTATGTGCATCTTTAAAACAATTAACAGACATTATAATTAAAAAATATAAATTATAATGAACCATAAATATAAAATGAATATGTTATAAAATAATAATGAATGTAGAAGACTTAAAAATGCATGATCGAAGCCGAGGAGGAAGATGAGGTCTTGGAGACGATGTTCGAGCAATAATAGGGCTCTCCGTCAGAAGATTACTGGCTTTGTCAAGAACCATAACGGCTCATTCGTCGCACCCTGCGCGCAGCCATCTTTGCCCCTTTTGTAGTAATTAATATTGTTGTAGACACAATAACTGATTAGTCACAAAATCAAAATAACAAACACTTATTTGGTAGAATCCAAAGAATAGACAAAGAGACTAATTTCGGCTAAATAGGCCGATATAAACAACCAATAGAAAGCAACGAGCTTGTCACTACCACAAATACTTAGTCAGAAGCCAAGTTTAGAGAACTAATACTAACAACAAATATTTAGAACCTGAAGCTATATGATTGATGCGATATTTATTTTGCAAAGACAAACCTCACTAATCGCTAAATATCAATAATAAAATTTATCGATTCCATGAATCACCTACCAGTCAATTACTTGCTACTACTTTAATTTACAATATTCAAGTATGATAAAAAGTTTGATGGTTTTACTATCCAGGCAATATATTAAAGCTAACTAAACTAACAACTACACGAATGCTTCAACATGAAATCAATTAACAATCTCTAAACAATAACCAAACACAATAAACTTCCAAAATCAAGAGGAATTTAATTCAATTATCAATAGAGAAACCAATGATTTAGGTATGAAACATGCAATGGACTTGATTGACTAACAAAACTCCTCAAACCTATTTAATGTATAGTTGAGCTGATTGATCCACCATAGACAAGTTTATCACCTTTACTTCCAGATGATTAACCATAGATTACCTAAGATATTTCAACACTTAATCATCCTACCACTAGGTAATTCCCGAAAGCCTGTAGATTATCGACTTACGTGCCTTCTTCTTCTTGTTAGAGTGAAACTTAAGACATATGTTTTGATCTACTCACGTAAATTAGACTTGCGTATTAGCAGTAATCAAATTGACTAATTATCAAATAATTGGCGATCAACCTACAATGTTCTATAGAAACAAGCTCGAGACCAAAACAAACTCAACCGAGAAGTAACAAAAGTATTCAATTTATTAATCAAAGTCCAATACAATCTTCATACCCAAATCCAAAATGAATTCACCCCTCCATACCTTGAATCGCTAACAATTGACCAACAAAAATAAAAAAATTCATTACAAAGTATGTGGAAATGAAGTTGATATCTCCAATGTTTGAACCTGAAAGCTTGATCTAATCAAATAACTTGATTCATCCTCCAATTTACATGATTTTTGCAATAAAAATCTTGATCTTGATGTGTTTGAGGAAGTTATGGGGTGGTTATTTCAAGTAACTTCCAAAAATTCTCTTTAAATATGATTTCCCGCTTTTATATTATGTTGTCGCGCCTGGATTTTGCCCGAAATGAAGGAAATCTCACCCAAAATATGCCTCTGCTTCGTTCTATGATTTTTTGATCCATTTCAGCCAAAATTAGCTGGATTTTGGCTAAAATGAGGTTCTATACGACTTGAGAAACTCTTCTATATGCTCTTTTTGACAGAAAATATCCATTTTGGCTGAAATGAGTCTCTGAAATTGATTTTTTTAGTCTCAGCCAATTTGGTTTCGGCCGAAATGGACCTCATTTTGCTCGAAATTTGCCTCTGTCATTCATTTGGGTCGAAATTTACATCTCCACAATCCTCATTTTGGTAGAAATACACATAAACTTGGCAAAGCGTAACATTTTTCATCCCCTATTCATCCTACAACACTTGAAACACAATTATAAACAAAGTACCACAAAATATATCAAAAACCTATGATATGTGGATAAAATACATGTGAAATAACCCTAAAATGCTTCATTCATCCACACAAAATGCATACATTTCACAAACATATCATAAGCCCCCAAACTTGAACCATTGATTGTCTTCTATCAAAACATATTAAAGCAATTACTTCACCTAGTGCAATGTCTCATAGCTCATCACATCGACATCGCCATGTATCTATCAAACGAGATTATCCTCTTCATTTGTACAATGGTTAATACAAAAGACTAGAATATCTAAACAAAATTTGGTGAACAAGAAAACACACTTCCTCGCGTGTTTAGAGACAAGCCACACAATCACATGATATCAAGTTCCTCTTCAATAAGCTTGCATCATATATCACCAGTACACTACAACGAGCTTAATTCTAGAATCGAGGAGGTATTATTTTTTGTGATAACTGATAAGTGTGTAAAATGACCTAATTTTTTATGTGTGAGCATGCATGTTTGTGGCCATTTTACCCTCATATCATATGTTTTTGTTGTTCTTTTGTCGTGTTTTTGTGTTTTCAATTTTGTAGGACGTGTTTAGAGCATAAACTAGCATTTTTGGTGGAGTTTTGGAGGCAAATCGCACGAGTTTGGAGTTTGGAGGCTGATAAGTTCATTATTTCACTCACTTATCTGTATTATTTTCCTACTATTTTATGTATATTTATTGATTTAATATATATAATTTATGCATGAATCAATATTAGGTGGTATTAGGCGTATTTTGGTATCTGTGCAGGTTTTTAAGCCTAAACTCATGAGAAAACCGTTCTGAAAGCAGTGACATGTAAGAGTAGCAGTGAAGAGTTTTCCACGGGAGGAATTCGAGCTATTGGTGCATGGAAATGGATGATGCTTTGAGTTAGCTCTCCAACGCAACTGGAATCGGGTCAATCGGAGTTCGGAGGAGGAAGTTATGGCCAAAACCGTGAGACCGCGCAGAAGGGGCGAGAAGCTGCGTCGACAGATGCTAATCAGCATCGATCGACGCCGACCAGGAAGCCACGTCGATCGATGTGGATCAGCCATGATCGACGCGAGCAAGTCTGCTGGAGTGGAAATCTGATAAAAAACGGATTTATTCATATCTTTAGCCCTAGATTTGATATGATACACCTCCACCTCTATATATAACCTTGTAAAATCGAATTTTAAGCATTCCTCATTCCAGATTTCAGATTTTAGAGATTCCAAGAGTTTTTAGGTTTATGTTTGAAGACATATTTTTGTGGGAAGACATTCAGACCCAAGTTTTTATGCAATTCAGGTTTTATCTTTCTATGATGAATATTACTCTGAATAAGTGTAACTAATCTCTTCCTCAGATTCTAGGGTTTCGAATTATCAATGCATACATGTTTGATTAATTGAATTATTTTCCCTTTCCCTTCGTAGTTTGTGAAATCTGTGCTTATTCATAATCTTGATTTGCTGGCCACATCATAGGATTATCTAGTTGATTACTTGAGACGTAAATGTGATAGTTTTCAATGGAAAGAGATTTCACAATATAATCTAATTTCTTGTCGTAACTGAAGGAGATCGATTGTAGGGATAAGTCTGTAGATTTTTGGAGTTATTTAATTTATCTTGAGACCGAGCGGAGATAGGTAATTAATTAATCTACTTTATGAATTGTCAAACAAAGAAGTTCATAATATTTTTCTGATGTTTCACTACAAAGAGGAATTAAAATTGGGAATTAATCAATTCATTCATCCATGTCATACTTGATAGGTAGATATCCCTGGAATCTGTGCCCCTCTTATCTGAATCCAAAAGCCTTTTAATTTCCTGTTTAATTTTCATTAGCAAGTATTGCAATTTTCAAAACAACCAAAACTTTTTAATTGATTTTCCTGACCAGTATTTTGAGAACTTATGATTTAGTACTTAAGGTTTTTCGTTGCTTCATTCCCGTGGATCGATAACTTTAGGGTTTACAAATTTATTTGCCACTATTTCTATAATTAATCTGTAGAAATTACAGTGATCAAATTGGCGCCGTTGTCGGGGAGTGAACAAAATTAATCTTACTATTAAATATGTGATTAAAGTACTGATTTAGGCTGTAATTTCTGTATTTTCCTTTAATTTTCCGTATTTTCGTAATTCATGTCGATCAATGCTTTATCTCGTCGATCGACGCCATCTTTTCCTTCTCGTCAATCGACGCGCACTTTCGTCGATCGATGTCGTACTTGTTTTCAGATTTTCAGTTTTTCGTATTTCAGATCGTTCCCTTTCCTTCTCTTAAAACTGATCCGGACTTTCTGGAGGACTGCTTACTACACTCTTTGTGTTTGTCTTCATGTTTGGATAAGGCGGACGATGAGCTTGTGGATTTGGTGATGGAGCTGGATGTACCCGAGGGAATAACACATGAAAAAGAGAACAAACGGGAGCGATTTCCAAGCAGACGCAGCCAAAAAAAGAAGGGAAAACGTGGAACTGCCTCCACGTCGATCGACGCATGAAGGAAGTCAGACTCAGAGTGTTCATCGGCAGAAACAGCACAACGTAGTAAAGGGATTGAGACAGTTTCACCCATGTCAACCAATGCAAATCGGGGAAAGCTGCAATCTAACTCTGATCCGCTGGTTCTGGAACTCAAGATGCTTCCGGCACTCCTCAGGTATGGGAAGTTGGAAAAATTACTACGAGTTCTGTGGAAGTACAAGTCCGCCATTGGGGAGACATTGAGAGACATCAAGGGGATCAACCCCTCATTTTGCACGCACAAGGTCCTTTTGAAAAAAGACGCCAAGAAGTGGGGGATGCAAGTTGTCAAGAACAAAGATGGATAGGAGGTCGCGAAAAGACCTGTCAGGACCCGACCTCCCTAGTGGTGATTCGGAGACTCTGGGGGATAAAAAAGTTGATGTCTGAGATCAACTACCAGGTATCGTTCCCTTTTTTGTTTGATTTTCAAACTTATTCCACTCTTCGAGTTTGAAATAAGTTTGGGGGGATGTGGACAAGAGATGGAACGTCCTAGCTTTTATTTATTCTGCTTTTTGTCTTTAATTTTTCGTACTTTTTTATTTTATGATATTTTGTGGGGAAAATTTTTGAGTTCTGAGATAACCTGAATGAGATTGTGAGTTTAGAATTGATTGAGGGATAAGTTTGAATTAATTGAGATTATGGTTAGATGCCTATGAATGTAGAATACCGCATGATAGGATTGATTTGACACTTATGCTCGCATGCTGATTGAGTTGATTTGAAATTGACTGTGGAAGAAAATTTTTGAACCCTTGTGCGAGAAATTTGAGCCTTTATTTCGTTTGATTTTAGATTCACATGTGTGTTTTGATTTCTCTAGAACTTGCCTATATTCTGTGTTGAGACTGCATAGTCTGCACAAGTTTAGGAAATGATATTAGGCCATCTTTGTGAACCCAATATCCTAAACACTGTCCCTTCACAATAAATTTTTTCCTAGTTAGCCATTTTGAGCCTATACAATTTTTCTTTCCTTGTCTATGAGATTAAGAAAAGTATTGTCCCACTAGTGTCTTGAGTTGTGGTATGTATGGGGATTGATTGGTGAATTAGTGATAAGATATGATAAATTAGTGGTGAAAAGATGTGTGAAAAAGAAGCTCAAAGAAATAATTAGAATTCTCATAAGCTCTCTGAAAAGAAAAGAATATAAAATTATCGAAAAGAGCATAAGAGATTCAAAAATGAGCTATATATAAAAAAAAAAAAAAAAAAATTGAGTTTGTTGATGTATATGAGGAGATAAGGTGAATGATTAAAGATGGTGGATGGAGATGTTGTGAGTTATGAACTTAATTGATTTAGTCACTTGGCCATATTTCCCTACCTACTCAGAAAAAGCCTACGTTACAACCTTTCGAAAGTCCTTTTTGATTCTAGACTTGTGTGCACATTCTAGCAGTGGAGATATTAGAAAATCTGCAAGCCTATGGTAGAAATTTCTTCATACATGTTGTTGAGTGCTTTCATCTTTACCTTAAACACTTGAGAGTTGAGCGAGATACACTTCATGTGAGTTCTTCCACGGATGATGAATTTTCTGTCTCTTTCAAATTGCTTGTGGGTAGTGGATTCTTAGTTCTTGACTATGATGAATCTTGTGAGGCATTGCACTTTAACCACATGATCTTTTGATTTCTTTCTTGCATATTGATTGAGGACAATCAAACGTTCAAGTTTGGGGGATTTGATAAGTTCATTGTTTCACTCACTTATCTGTATTATTTTCCTACTATTTTATGTAGATTTATTAAGTTTATATATATAATTTATGCATGAATCAATATTAGGTGGTATTAGGCATATTTTGGTATCTGTGCAGGTTTTTAAGCCTAAACTCACGAGAAAACCGTTCCGAAAGCAGTGACATGTAAGAGTAGCAGTGAAGAGTTTTTCCACAGGAGGAATTCGAGCTATTGATGCATGGCAATGGATGATGCTTTGAGTTAGCTCTCTAACGCAATTGGAATCGGGTCAATAGGAGTTCGGAGGAGAAAGTTATGGCCAAAACCGTAAGAACGCGCAGAAGGGGCGAGAAGCTGCATCGACAGACGCCAATCAGCATCTATCGACGCCAACCAGGAAGCCACGTCGATCGACGTGGATTAGCCACGATCGACGCGAGCGAGTCTGCCGGAGCGGAAATCTGATAAAAATCGAATTTATTCATATCTTTAGCCCTAGATTTGATATGATACACCTCCACGTCTATATATAACCTTGTAAAATTGAATTTTAAGCATTCCTCATTCCAGATTTCAGATTTTAGAGATTCCAAGAGTTTTTAGGTTTATGTTTGAAGACATATTTTTGTGGGAAGACATTCAGACCCAAGTTTTTATGCAATTCAGGTTTTATCTTTCTATGATGAATACTCTTCCTCAGATTCTAGGGTTTCGAATTATCAATGTATACATGTTTGATTAATTGAATTATTTTCCCTTTCCCTTCGTAGTTTGTGAAATCTGTGCTTATTCATAATCTTGATTTGCTGGCCACATCTTAGGATTATCTAGTTGATTACTTGAGACGTAACTGTGATAGTTTTCAATGGAAAGAGATTTCACAATATAATCTGATTTCTTGTCGTAACTGAAGGAGATCGATTGTAGGGATAAATCTTTAGATTTTTAGAGTTATTTAATTTATCTTGAGACCGAGCGGAGATAGGTAATTAATTAATCTACTTTATGAATTGTCAAACAAAGAAGTTCATAATATTTTTCTGATGTTTCACTACGAAGAGGAATTAAAATTGGGAATTAATCAATTCATTCATCCATGTCATACTTGATAGGTAGATATCCCTGGAATCTGTGCTCCTCTTATCTGAATCCAAAAGCCTTTTAATTTCCTGTTTAATTTTCATTAGCAAGTATTGCGATTTTCAAAACAACCAAAACTTTTTAATTGATTTTCCTGACCAGTATTTTGAGAACTTTTGATTTAGTACTTAAGGTTTTTCGTTGCTTCATTCCCCTGGATCGATAACTTTAGGGTTTACAAATTTATTTGCCACTATTTCTATAATTAATCTATAGAAATTACAATGATCAGAGGCATCGATCGGCCGAGCGGAGCAGGACCTGCCGAGCCAAGCCGGACAGAGAGCACGACCGACCGAGCAGAGCAGGACCGGCCGAGCCAAACTGGACAGAGGCTCCGACCGGCCGAGCTGAGCCTGCTTGACCGAGCCTTGCCAACAGAGAGCAGGCTCGGTCGAGCCATTTCTGACCGGGTGAGCCAGAATGGTTTTTTCAACGGTTTGGCGGTTTCCAGCTTCGACCGGGCGAGCCATACTTCGATCGAGTGATCCGAGGCCTTATTAGCTCGTTTATAAAAGGGGGATGTTTGAATTTTAAAAGAACTTTCGGTCAGATTTCAAATAACCGTCACGAGAATTCTCTCCCAATCCATCTTCCAAACACTCCCCATCCATATCCAAGGTGATCTAGGCCACATTCCTCTAAATTTGGTGAAGATCAAGGAAGATCAAGAGGTAGATTGAGTACAAGGAAGACAATTTAGGAAGATCATCATTTGACCTTTCAATTTGTAATGGATTCTATCATATTCTCTATTGTATTATACACAATTGATGGTATGAGGAACTAAACTCTTTTGTGAGTATTGATTGGATGGATACTGTGTTGAATTGAGATTGAATTTTGATTGTTTACTTTCCTTTGAGAGCTTGAATTGCACTAGAACTTGTTCCTTACCTCTTAGGTGTAAGTAATAGCCAACTTAGGGGGTAGTTGACGTGAACGCCACAGCTAAAACGTGGGCGGAATCGTCGTGAATAGTATAGATTCATACAATTTTAGTTCCAATCCCTGTGCGGTGCTAGGTCGTAGGGCTATAATTAACGTTCTATTTGGAGTGGTCTAGGGCTGAATAACGTAGCTATTTGCAAGTCTTAGTATCATCAACCGTTAGCTCGCCGTGACAAGGGGTTAACGAGTGTAGGGTCGATTGCTCAATCTCCTAGGGATTAAATATTGTTTACAACATGATTTGACTCAAATTAGACACAATTGACATTCATTCAATACTCACTCTAATCTCATTGTTGCACTTGATACTTTTTCTACCTAGATTGAAGAGAAATGATTGTTTGAAAGTTGGATGATAATTGAACATGTTTGGATTTATGCTTTATTTCTTTTATGCAAGGTTTGTTATGATTTTTGCTTAGTTAGATAAAAACTCAACGACTTGTGTTTGTCTAGCTATAAGTTCCTTCGAACGAGTAAATGATGTTCACTAGAGCGAATTGAAAGAACCTGGATTGATAAATTTAACGTGATTAAGTGTTGCAATTTCACCGTCATCACGTTTTTGACGCCGTTGCCGGGGAATCTTCTAGTAGGTCTTATGAAATTATTGAGAGTTTTAAGAAGTGTATGCGAGGTGTTTGAGGAAATGCTTTTGTGAATATTGTTACTAACATTTTTTTGCTAATTGTTCTAGTTATTTTTTTTTAATTATTTTGTCTTGTAATTGGTTTGTTGAATTTTTCTTCGGTAGTTTATGATCACTCGATCAAAGGCTAGGGAGCTTGAGGAAAGAAAACTTCAAGAAAGCAGAGGAAATATTCAAATCGGTTTTGATATGGCTAACCAAGGAGAGGACACCGTTAGGATTGAAGAGTTGGAGAGACAGCTTGAGTTAATGAAAGCTATGCTAAATGAGAGGAATGGTCCTCGTAGACCACTTCAAAACCTTTTTCGACCTCAAGGGGAACCGATAACGGGAGGTTTTTGATTAGGAGTGAATGCTACACAATTTGAGATTAAGCCACACTTGGTCCAAATGATCCAGAACAATCAATTTGGGGGACACATAACCAATGATCCAAATGTTCATATATCTCGATTCTTGGAGATTACAGATACCATAAAGATCACCCAAATTCCCCAAGATCAAATACGGTTGCGGTTATTCTCCTTTTCCTTGAGGGATGGAGCGAGAAATTGGTTCGAAGGTTTAGACAAATCGAACATTGCCACTAGGGAAGAGTTGAGAGAAAAGTTTTTATTCAAGTTTTTTCCGCCAAGTTTGACTTCGAAGAGAAGGGCCGATATCACATTGTTTGGGCAAAGGTACGACGAACCGCTCTACAAAGCATGGGATCAGTTCCGAGAGCTTTTACGCAAATGTCCTAGACAGGTCTTTCCCAGAGTCAACAAATTTGTCAATGTTATGGGGGACTAAACTATGATTCGAAAGTGATGATGGATGCTTCATTGGGTGGTGCGTTCCTCGATCAAGAAGAGGAAGAAGCTTGGAGGACGATTGAGAAAATGGCTGAAAATAGTTTCCATTGGCCCAAAGAATGGAAAGATTATCGATCGGTAAAATCGGTCAACGAGGCTAATGAAAGAGAGGAGTTTAAGGAGCAAATAGCGGCCATGCAAAGAAAGCTTGACGCATTGTCTACCTCGGGGAATAGAAATTAGGAAATGATGGTGGTTCATAATGAAGAGTCATACCCGGAAAGTGTAAATTTTGTTAATCAAAGGATGGGATACAATGGTCGTCCTCAAAATAATCCGCCGGGTAATCTGTACTACCATCCGTCTAACCGGTTTAACCCCAATTTCTCCTTTGCAAACCCGAACAATGCTCTTAATCCTCCGTTACAACTTGAAGGGGGGGTAGTAGCCAAGGGGATATGATGGGGGAAATAGTAGATATGCTACCCAAGAGCCAAGGAGGAATCCAAATGAGAAAATAGATAAGAGAATTGAGAAATAAGATGGCATGATCGCAGAAATTCAACTTCAAATTTCTTCAATTGCTAAACAATTGAGTGGAAAGCATTAAGCTGGGAAATTCCCAAGTGATACCGAAGTGGTACAAAAGAAAGGATGTAATATGGTTGAAGGTGAAGATGGAAGAAAAATTGGAAGTAATGACTCCTAAGGTTGAAATGGTGGAAGTTGAAGAAGAGTCGAGTTTTGTTGTTGTAGAAGAGAAGGAGGTTGAAGTAGAGAAGGTGGAAGCAAAGAATGATGAGCAAACCGAGAATGTGCATTTATTTGATTATGAGCATAAAGGAGACACTGAAATGCCGCTACGGAAGAGATTGAACGAGTGCCTATGTTGGATGAACTTGTTGGAGTGGAAATATTTCCGGATGATGAGCCATATGACGTAAGGAATAATGAACTAGAAAAGAAGAGCATAGCTAGCAAAAAAGGAGGATCCATGGGGATTTGTGATTGGATGTGCAATTGGAAACATGAATATCGAGAAAGCCTTGTGTGACTCTGGAGCTAGTGTGAATGTAATGTCGTGGGACTTGTACAAGGAGTTGGATATTGGAGAACTTAAACCTACTAGTCAAGTCTTACAAGTAGCGAATCATACTTTAATTTGCCCACAGGGGATAGTTGAAGATGTACATGTGGAAGTATTGACATTTACATTCCCGGGAGATTTCCTTGTTGTGGATATGAAGAACAAGGGTAGCATTCAAATTGATCTTCGGAATGCCATTCTTACACACGGTTGATGCATTATTCGATATGAAACATGGTGAGCTCACATTCTGATGTTGTGGCAAGGAAGTTGTGTTCTCTTTACCTCCGAAAATCGTAAATGAAAATGAAGTTGAGAAAGCTGGGAAAAAGAAACGGATAAAGGATGTGCTTGATCCGGGTTTAAATATCATGGGCAAGGAAAATGAAGACAACGAAGATCCGGAGGATGAAGATGAGCTAGATCAAAGTAGATTGAAGAAGGCTCGAGTGGATATGGATCCACCTAGGAGTACAAGAAGTAAGCTTTTCTTCCCGGAGGATCATGTGACTATAGATCGAGGTATGAGTTCGGGATTGGCACTCTTTGATCATGATTGATTGTGAAGAATGGTCATCGAGCTATCGACGTTAAAAAGCGCTTGTTGGGAGGCAACCCAATGGTTTTAATTTTGTCAATTTTCATGTTTGAATAATTGTTAGTTTTCGATTTTAGTTGAATAATGTTGTTTGTTGATGTGAAGGATTCTCAATTGTTTGTGGTTCTACTAGATTGATTAGCAATGTGATTGAAGATCGGAAATGTTTGAGGCGAAGTGACCGGGAGAGTGCAGGAACGAGTTCGGAAAAATCGAAAGGGAGCTTCGCTCGGCCGAGCTCAATCGTGCCAGGAAATAGGGTCGCAAACAAAGGCCTCGCTCAGTCGAGCGAGGCAGGCTAGGCTGAGCGCGAGCGCATGCGCAGAAGCAGCCGGACAGAGTCCTCGCTCGGTCGAGCCATCTGTCTCTCAGCCGAGCGACGCGCAGATTTTAAATATTTGGGCGATCCCCATTTCGCCCCATCTTCATTTTGGTCGAAATTTCTCTTCTCCAATTTTCTCTAACCCTTTATTGCTTTGATTTGTGCTTATCTCACCCTTCAATTTCATTCATGGCTAGCAAACGAGCACGTGGTGAGTCTTCTTCTTCATGTGGTCGCCCAAAAGGATTCGACGATGAGGAATTTGCTAAATATAAGAGTTTGGCGAATCGACAAGTCATGGGCACCAAGTACTTGTGCCGGGAGATGTTGAAAGCCTTTAAGTTGAAAGATGATGTGTGGAGTCTCCTCAGCGGCATCGGATGGAAGAAGCTGCTCAATGCTAAGTGGCCCGGATACATGGAGCTGTTGAGGGGGTTCCTTGCCTCTGTCACAGTCATGAAAGGTGCGGGGGGAATACCATTATCCATGAAGTTTAAACTCCAAGGTAAGGAATACTTCTATATGAGGGCTAAGCTTGATGAAACTTATGGTTGTGATTCTGATTCTATATTTCTGCATGAGAATGTAAGCATGGGGGATCGAATGAAGTGATACCTCACCGCCTACCTTTCTACAAACTTAGTCTAACTTGACTAAGTTTGGGGGGAAGTGTCGGTAGTCGGTGACGTGATCTCCTCTTTCTCTCTATCTTTACACTGCTTTCTAGCTTAGTTTGGTTTGAATTGAGTTGAATGATTTGATTTTCTTTGATTTGGTTGTATAATGGTATTGATCTACCTTTACTTTGGTTTTGAATGATGGATTTGGATGTGGATATTGTTTGGATGCTTAGATTTTAATGATGAAATGGTTTCTTGATGGATTATTAGCGAGCTTGCATTAGATTTAATTATTTCCATTTGGTTTGGTTTGTGGAGATGTTGAATGGTTTGGTATGAATGGTGGAACTAGTGGATATTGCTTTATTCTTTGTGATGATTGGTTTGTGGAAAGTCGGTGGAAATGAGAACTTAATTGGCTTGTTTGTGCTCAATAGTTTGGTGGTGTTTGTGTTGATTTGTAGTAGGTACAAATAAGGCATGGAGAGCGGTTTGATCGTGTGCGCCGATGGTAGGTACAAATAAGGCATGGAGAGCGGTTTGATTGTGTGTGCTGATGGGTTCTTTTACCAATTAGTTTCATTACAATTGTTTTATGGCATGTAGATTGTTGTTAGGATGTTGTGTGCTTGTTTGTGTGTGTGTGATGAACCCAAACAAGAACTTGAGGTTTGAATCATGATTTACATAGTAAGCTTGATATTTACTTTGACCAATGATAGGGCGGAATCTAGTTGTCAAGGCATGCTTTACTTGAACTTTTGAATTATTGAGTTTTGTGTGTGTTAATGCATAGGACTTGACAAAAAGCTGTGAGATTTGAGCTATGATATTGTCATATCTTTATCGGTTGTGAGTGGCAAGATTGAGAGCACAAGATCTAGAACTTGCATTTATTCTCTATCTATTTGGCAAGAGTTTGGTAACTAAAAAATAATATTAGGCCATCAATTCTTAGACCCCCGTGATTATATGGTGTTGTTATCATAATTTTGCCGTTCATATCTTTGACCCCCGTGATTGTGCTTTAATGGTGGATTTCCTTTGAGATTATTAGGACAAATTTTGGGGGGAAAGAGTGTATGAGGGTGAATACAGTGATGAGAGTTGGGTTGAGAATTGTTTGGCGTCTTTGTATTACAAGTGTTGAGGCATGAAAGGTATGAAATAAAGGATTGATGTGAATCATAAAAAAATGAAGCACCAACAAAAATTTTGGGTGCTTGAGAAAAAAAGCGAAGAAAGAGAAGCACCATTAAATGAATGAATGATGGTGTTGGAAAAAATATGAAAAAGGAAAAGGAAAAAAAAAGAAAGAAAGAGAAAAAAAAATGGGAGAAAAATATTGTGAATGAAAAAGCCTCGGGTTTGAAGTGGATTAAAGAGAATAAGTTTGGGGGTTTTGGAAAATTGAGAAGTTTAGTCACTTTGGCCCAAAACCACCTATCCTTTAGTAAGCCACGTTATAACCGAAAAAAAAGACCTTTTTGATTTTAGGAGCCAACTCGTTGTAGTATAGTGGTGAGAATAGTTTCAAGCTTATGGAAATTGTGCTCGATATCTTGTGAATGAGTGATACTCATCGTCCCTAAACATGTAAGGGAGTGCTTTTATTTCTTTATCCAAAAATTGATGAGTGGTTCAAGTCATTAGCATTAACTGTGTCACAAAGTTAGGTGATAATCTCGATTGATTAGGGCATGCCAAGATAATTAAGATGAGCTGTGAGGTTTTTTCATGAGATTCATGGATTGCTTTACTTTGTTTTGATTGAGGACAATCAAAGGTTCAAGTTTGGGGAATTATGATATGTGTATAAAATGACCTAATTTTTTATGTGTGAGTGTGCATGTTTGTGGCCGTTATACCCTCATATCAAATGTTTTTGTTGTTCTTTTGTCTTGTTTTCGTGTTGTTGTGTTTTGAATGTTGTAGGACGTGTTTTGATCATAAACTAGCATTTTTGGTGGAGTTTTGGAAGCAAATCGCATGGGTTTGGAGTTTGGAGGCGTCGACCGGCCAAGAAGAGCAGGACCGGCCGAGCTAAGTCGGACAGAGAGCTCGACCGGCTGAGCAGAGCATGACCGGCTGAGCCAAACCGGACAGAGGCTCCGACCGGCCAAGCTGAGCTGCTCGACCGAGCCCTGCCAACAGAGAGCAGGCTCGGTTGAGCCATTTCTGACCGAGCGAACCAGAACGGTTTTTTCAACGGTTTGGCGGTTTCCAGCTTCGATCGGGCGAGCCATACTTTGACCGGGCGATCTGAGGCCCTGTTAGCTCGTTTATAAAAGGGGGATCTTCGAATTTTAAAAGAACTTTTGGTCAGATTTCAAATAACCGTCACGAGAATTCTTTCCCAATCCATATTCCAAAGACTCCCAATCCACATCCAAGGTGATCTAGGCCACATTCCTCTAAATTTGGTGAAGATCAAGTAAGATCAAGAGGTAGATTGAGTACAAGGAAGACAATTGAGGAAGATCATCATTTGACATATCAATTTGTAATGGATTCTATCATTTTCTCTATTGTATTGTACACAATTGAAGGTATGAGGAACTAAACTCTTTTGTGAGTATTGATTGGATGAATATTGTGTTGAATTGAGATTGAATTTTGATTGTTTACTTTCCTTTGAGAGCTTGAATTGCACTAGAACTTGTTCCTTACCTCTTAGGTGTAGGTAATAGCCAACTTAGGGGGTAGTTGATGTGAACGTTGCAACCAACACGCGGGCAGAATCGTCGTGAATAGTGTAGATTCATACGAATTTAGTTCTAATCCCTGTGCGGTGCTAGGTCATAGGGCTAAAATTGACGTTCTATTTGGAGTGGTCTAGGGCTTAATAACGTAGCTATTTGCAAGTCTTAGTATCATCAACCGTTAGCTCGCCGTGATAAGGGGTTAACGAGTGTAGGTTCGATTGCTCAGTCTCCTAAGGATTAGATATTGTTTACAACATGATTTGACTCAAATTAGACACAATTGACATTCATTCAATACTCACTCTTAACTCATTGTTGCACTTGATACTTTTTCTACCTAGATTGAAGAGAAATGATTGTTTGAAAGTTGGATGATATTTGAACATGTTTGGATTTATGCTTTATTTATTTTATGCAAGGTATGTTATGATTTTTGCTTAGTTAGATAAAAACTCAACGACTTGTGTTTGTCTAGCTATAAGTTCCTTCGAACGAGTAAATGATGTTCACTAGAGCGAATTGAAAGAACCTGGATTGATAAATTTAACATGATTAAGTGTTGCAATTTCACCGTCATCAATAACGTGGTTGACTAATCGGTAAGTTGAAATGGGCTAAAGTGGCTATCCACCTTCAAACCCCCAATACACCCCAACCTTCATCCTCAATCAAGTAATCCCAAGGCATCACTCATTTTTCTTTCTTTTCAAAATACACATTCCATGTATTCTTTTCTCACACAACTTTCGTAGGTGCTCATTTTTCTTTGATATGCAACATCCTTCCATTTTTCTTCATTCTCTCTTTTTTTTCATTCATTCTTTCTTTCTTTTCAACACCTAATTTTCACATATTTCCTTTCTTTTCTTTCATGCCTCAAACATGGGATACTTATTCAAATCTTTATTCAACCAATTCCCAGCACCCAACCTCACAACATCCATATTCACCATCAATTCTCTAATCCCCAAACTTAATTCTAATTATATATCAAAATAAATCTCCAAAATATGGTCAATCATTGGGAAATGGAACAAAAGACAAATAATTCTCATCATATACACTTTACACTCCAATGTGCAAGGTAGGAACTAGGAATCGATGACCTAAGATCATTGATATGTGTGTGAAATGACCACTCTATTGATGCATTATTGTGATAATTCATGTTTATTTCACCAACATATCGTATGTTTTTGTTTAGATTTGTTGTGTTTTTGAGTTTGTTTGTGTTTGAGTTGTGAAGGTAGCATTAGAGCGTAAATCCACAAGTTAAGCTAACTTTTGGAGTAGATTTCCACCCAGATGGAGCGTGGAGAGAAAAATGGGTGAAATAAAAACATATTTTGACCCAACCCCGTTTGGGATCGGTTGAAATCTGCCACTGTAGGGCAGATTTTGACCCAGCTCTATTTGAACTCGGTCAAAACTGGCACTACGGAGGCAAATTTTGACCAGGATGCTTCTGTCTTGGGTGAAATATTGTGGGATTTTTAGGAAGTTTCTGAGTTTTTGGCCCTCTCGGTCGAAACGATCATGTCCCGAGAAAAATTTGGATGTTGTTACTTACTATAAAAACGGGGGAAATCCGGTGGGTTAAGAATTTTTGGCATTTTTTTAAAAAAATAGGGGAAAACTAGGTGATTACTCACTTAATACCACCTCCAAACTTCTCCGAACATCAAACTGAGGGAGAATCAATGCCAAATCCATCCAATTAGATGCAAATTGAAAAGGAGATTGAAGATGCAAGCACAAAGATCAATATTTGAGGAAATTACTCTTTCCTACCATACTTTGTAATGGATTCTTTTACATTTTTAATTGAATTGAGCCTCATCCAATGTATTGAATCTCTTGAATTGAATGAAAGTTTGTTTACCTTCTCCTAGTCAATTGCAACATACTAGAGTTTTTTAATAGTCAAGTGATGTAGGCATTAATGAATTGATTGATTGATCTGTTGGGACTATATACTGAAAGCATATATGATTAAGTGTTTTGTACACTGGTCTTCATATATGTTGCCACAACAATGCTCGTTGTCTGATGAAACAAACATACAACGAACCATAATATCCTATTATCTCGCCTATAGGGATGATCATATGGTGTGTAGGAGATCACAGAGGATCATATGAGTCGTTTGACCTAGCGAGATATAAACAGTATCACAGCTGAGACAGTCCCTCGATAGGCTGTCGGTCTAAGCTGCGGCACATCTGTTCATAAGTGGGCTTATCCTAGCTACTTGATGTGTCGGTACATGGTTATGTATTGATGGGATCAACAGTGGGATGTGCCATTCTCATTGACATACGAATGAGCCAGATCCCTAACATACTTCCTATGATCTTAAACCTAACTGAAGGATAAGGGGCACACACAGATTGACCACACTTTGATTTACTAGAGTGGTGAGTCTTACATGTACTCTAATACTTGTATTTTGGGTGTTGGCAATTTGTGTGTGGCCTGCTTAGTCTGGACGTTTAGGTAAACATATCCGTTTCAGGATGGTGACATTCCCTGAGGAGCTCACAAGGTTCATTATGCTAACCCTGTAGGTTGAATTATTTAATTCAGACATAAGTGAAAAGGAGTGAGTGGTATTACTCAGGATATAAGAGATTAATTAATTGTGGCTGATTGTCATAAGCCAAATTAATTAATGGATGTCTAAAACCTTAAATATGTGGATCATGTTAGTTTGGTGAAACCCGTTCCTAATATCGTAGTAATAAAGGGGCGAGTCAGCATTTTTACCGTGGTGAAGGTTAAAACAATGTTTTATTAATTAATTATGTTCTGGGTTGAACAAGGAAGGATTAATTGATAAAGAGGGCCCACTTTATTATTTGCATTTGGTCCCTAGTCTGGCCCATGAACTGCTCACAGCCCATTAGGGTTAGGGTTTCTCAAAACCCTAACACTATATAAAGGTTTTCTCTCTATCAGATCACTAGAGTTTTTTCAGTACATTGAAAATTGAGAGAGACGGCGGCGGCTATCCGGAAGGGGAGAAACTGATCGATTTCTCCAGATCTCGAATTCAACTTGGTAGATAATCCTCAACAGATTTCCAAGGAGCAAGGAAACATATCAGAAGATCAGATCTGTAGGAACAACTGTTCATCGTCGGTGTTCAGATTCAGATCCAGATCTATTTCATCGTTATTGGCTCCGATCTAGATCTGTAGATCAAACGGTGAAATCAGGTATTCTCTAAATCCATCCTCTGCAATTAATTTTTTAGGAACATGCATAGGATTGCATGGTTTATTTAATTGAAATTTTTTCCTCGTATCCTAAGAACGATCCTTGGCAAGAATTTAATTAATGGCAACTCGTGTTGTCCATCGTAGACTCAAACCCTACATGATCGGCATCAAAATTGCACCCATTATGCGGATCAAGATGTCATGATTAGTATGTTTGCATGCAAGTGTTGACCCTATCCATGTGCGGGGATAGCTTGTAGGTCCATAATCAACAAACCATTAGAGTGAGCTATTGTTTGATAACGTGACAGCTTGAGAATCTTATTTCATCAACTTCTAATTCACCGGTACTAAGGGGATTAGATAGCATTGGGTGGATTGATAATTACTAGGAGGATTTAAGATTGATTACATCATTCAATCATTTATTTTTGGTTCATTACAACGTTCATGCCAATATCCTGTTTTCCTCATTTGTGAATTTTACCTATTAGTGAGATTTGATTGTTATTGTTTGTGAGCTTGTTATGGAAAAATGAACTAAATTGTTGCCTTGATAACTGAGTTTGAAGCATTTAATATCTTATTGATTGTTAGCTTTTTTTCTTAGATTAAAAACATACTCAACGATTGATGTTGCTTGAATACAATCACAACACAGTAGTAATCGGTAGTCTACGTCAGCGAATGAAGAAGAACCTGGGTTGATATTTTTAATCTTGATGTGATTAGACTTTGGTTAATTTGATTGATCGAATTTCTATGCTAGTAAGTTTTGGCATCGTTTTTGGGGAACACAATTAGTAGGTTATTTGCTATTAGTGAAATTGTGTTGGTTGTAGTCCAAATGTTAGATAATTTGTTTGTTAGATTGTTCATTTGACTTGTGTATGTTATGTATGATCACATGGTCCAAAGCACGAATATTGGAAGAACAAACGAGAAAGCATGGCTTTGAAGAAGTGGAACTCAACATGGAGAATAGAAGAGTTGACACAGAGAGAATGGATGAGTTGTGAGGCAATTGGATGAAATGAGAGCAACTATGAAGGATAGGAATGAGCCTCGAAGGCCATTACAAAAATTTTTCCGACCTCATGCAGATCAAGCAACCGGGGAATTTCGATTAGGAGTCAATGCTACATAGTTTGAGATCGAGTCATGTTTCATCGAAATGATTCAAAACTCACAATACGGAGGCCATTCCACCTAATATCCCAATGGACTTATGTCACAATTTTTGGAGATCATGAACATTATCTAGATCAATCAAGTTCCTCAAGACCATATCCGAAATAGGTTATTCTCCTTCTCACTACGAGATGATCCAATGAATTGGTTTGACGGATTGAATAAGGGAACTATCACATATTGGGATCAACTCCGGTAAAAATTCTTGCTTAGGTTCTTCCCACCTCGCTTAATTTTGTAAAAAAGAGCTAAGATCACATCTTTTAGCCAAAGGTACGATGAGCCATTACATGAATCATGGGATCGCTTTCGGTATTTGTTGAGGAAATGTCCACGACATCGGATGACAAAGACCCACAAATATGTCATTTCTATGGGGATTGAATTATGATATAAGGATCATCGTGGATGCATCTTTCGGAGGGGTTTTCCTAGAACAAGAAGACGAAGAGGCCTTGAGAATTATTGAGAGGATGTTGGAAAATATTTATCAATGGCCAAGACTAGGAAAAGAGTACCGAGTTGCGAAGAGTGTAAGAGTGTTAGAGAGTCTAACAAGCAGGACAATTTGAAAAATCACATAGACATTATGCAAAGACAAATGGGCCGTTTGATGATGGCTCATGGAAAAAGAGAGGAGATTAACATAGTGAAAGTTGAAATGTGCCCCGAGGATATCAATTGTCTTTATCAATGA
This sequence comes from Plectranthus barbatus, assembly GCA_026898455.1. Lineage (NCBI taxonomy): Eukaryota > Viridiplantae > Streptophyta > Magnoliopsida > Lamiales > Lamiaceae > Plectranthus > Plectranthus barbatus. Next base: position 375,021 of record JAPKLW010000278.1, on the reverse strand, counting down.
TGTGGAAATGACGGGGGAATCACAATCTTCAAGGCAACATGTACTACCATCAGAATCACTAATATTACCCAAAATTCTCCAAAGATTAATTGTATAATGCCTCAAACCCACAATTAAGATTCCAAAACAATGGGGGATGGATCAAGTACATCATACCAATGAAGAGATGGATAAGAAGTTTGAGAATCATGACAATATACTAGTTAAAATCTAATTTCAAATCCCTTCGATTGCCAGACAAGTGAGTGGAAAGTATCCAAGTGGGAAATTTCCTTGTGATTTGTAAATTACAACAGTGAAGAGTTGCAATGTAGTGATTATTGGGAGTGAGATTCCTCAAGAGGATGTAGTGATGGAGCCCATGGTTGAAGAGGTGCAATCGGAGGAATCGGTGATGATGCCGGTGCAAGAAAGTTTAAAAGAGATAGAAGGAAAGAAGGAGATTGAGAAAGTTAAAGAAGAGAAATTAGTGGAGCTGAAGAATGAGGAGCAAAAGAAGGAATGTGATGTTGAGCTACCTTTATTTGAGAGGATTGGTGGAAAGAAAATGAGAGTGGGGAATGTTTTGAAGGAGACTTGTAGCAACACTGAGGTAGTGCCACTGCCGGAGTTGGGTGAAGGAAGTTTGGTGAAAAAAAACATGTGAAGTTTATGAGGACGACATTGATGTTGATGTGGTACATAAGTTCGATGTAAGGACAAATGAGTCTCTTGTAGTGGGAATTTAATTGGATGATGGCTCGGAGATTAAATCAAAGAAGGAAGCACCACCTTTGCCATTCGAGTTTGTGAAGACATTCAAACCTCCTTGGAAGGATGAGAGGGGTGCAAGGAAGATCTCCATAAATAAGCTGCTCCCGAGGAAGGTGTGATCAAGAGAGAAATGTATACCCAAAATCCACAAGATTTTTTACAATGGATGAATATGGTAAGGTCGTCTAGCTACTGATGTTAATCTAAGCTCTTGTTGGGAGGCAAACCAACCGTTTTTCTTTCTTTTGTTTTAATTCTTGCCTAGTTTGATTTCCAATTCGTGTTGTGTAGATAGAAGAGTCTTTGCTAGGATTCATGTGGATGATGGTGTTCCTTGTGAGTTGTTAATAGTTTGATTTCTCCTTTGTCAAGGTGTACCATTTGGGGGATAAAGCATGATGATTGAAGAGTCTACGACAAAACTTACTTTCAAACTTAGTCCCTTCGGGCTAAGTTTGGGAAGATGTGGACGGTTGTCGGTTCATTCTTCTTCCAACTCTATCTACCTTGAATATGCTTTGTTTATTATTTCCCCTGTTGAACGACTTCTTAAATTTGGAGTTGGATTTGATTCGATTTGATTTTATAACATTTTGAATATTGATGTATTGGATATTTGAATGTTTTTATCTTTTGGTTGTATAATATTTTGAAATAGATGGGTGGGATATTTGAATGTTTTATCTTTTAAGGAATGGTTTGGAGTGGAGATTCATTCCTTGATTCTTTTAAATTTTGTAGATGTTTGATCATTGGTTTGTGGAATCTATGGTGGAGCTAGTGGAACATTTTTTTTTTGTGACTTGGTAGTGGTTTGTTTTGGTGGAAAGGTGTTTGGAAGAGAATGTGGTTGTTGGATATGTTGATTTTGGAAGTGAGATTATATTTTGGTTGATATAAGCTATGGTTGGAAGTTATTTATGCTCAATAGGTGGTGTTTTTGTGTTTGAGTAGTAGGTAATATAAGGCCGATGGGGAGGGGTTTGATCGTTGGGATGCAGACGGGTAACACTTTTTAATGTTTACTCTTGTCAATTAGATTGTATTTGATTGCCTAGTTGATGTTGTTTAGGTTTGTGTTGCATGTGTGTTATGTGTATTGAATCCAACTTGACTTGAGATATAACCTTGAGGAACTATTGAACCAATGATAGGGCATAATCATTGATATCAAAGCATGCTAAAATTGATCTTTAAAATTCCCAAGATTTGTGTGTGTTAATATTTGAGACTTGACAAAAGCCGTGAGATTTTATCTTTGATATTGTCATATCATGTTTGTTTGAGAGTGGCGAGATGGAAAGTGAGAAACCTAGAACTTGCATCCGTTCTTCAGCTAATTGAACATGATCTATTGACTAGAAAATGATATTAGGCCATCGATTCCTACTCCTAACTTAATTAGTAGGTTATTTGCAATTGGTGAAATTGTGTTGGGGTATTTCGATTGGGAGTCAAAGCTACATAGTTTGAGATCAAGCCCCGTTTAGTCTAAATGATTCAAACTCACAATACAGAGGCCATACCACCGAAGATCCTAATGGGCATATGTCTCAATTTTTGGAGATCACGAACATGATCAAGATCAATGAAGTTCCTCAAGACCATATCTGGATGAGGTTATTCTCCTTCTCACTACGGGATGATGCAAGGAATTGGTTTGACGGATTAAATATAGGAATTACCACATCGTGGGATCAACTTCGGGAAAATTTCTTGCTTAGATTCTTCCCACTTCGCTTGATTTTGAAAACAAGGGCTGAAATCACATCTTTTAGTCAAAGGTACGACGAGCCATTACTTGAAGCAAGGGATCAATTTTGGGATTTATTGAGGAAATGTCCAAGAAATCGAATGACAAAGGCCCAACAAATATGTCATTTCTATGGGGGATTGAATTATGATACAAGGATCATCATGGACGCATCTTACGGAGGGATTTTCTTAGAACAAGAAGAGGAAGAGACCTTGAGAATTATAGAGAGTATGTCAGAAAATAGATATCAATGGCCAAGATAAAGAAAAGAGTACCGAGTTGTGAAGAGTGTTAGAGAGTC
>JAPKLW010000278.1:352253-372201 GCA_026898455.1 Plectranthus barbatus | reverse complement strand
GTTGAAACTTGTCTCGAAGATATCAATTGTCTTAATCAACAATGTGGGAATGACCGAGATAATCACAACCTTCAAGGCAACATGTACTACGGTCCAAATAATTTCTATTACCAAATATTCTCCGATGATAACTTGTATAATGCCATAAACCCTCAATTTGTTTTCCAGAGAAGTGGGGGGATGGATCAAGTACGTCATGCCAATGATGAGATGGATATGAAGTTCGAGAATCATGACAATATGCTTGCTAAAATCTGACTTCAAAGTCCATCGATTGCCACACAAGTGAGTGGAAAGTATCCAAGTGGGGAATTTCATTGTGATTTGGAAATCACAACAATGAAGAGTTGCAATGTAGTGATTATTGGGAGTGAGATTCCTCAAGAGGATGTAGTGATGGACCCATGGTCTAAGAGGTGCAAATGTAGGAACCGGTGATGATGTCGGTGCAAGAAAGTATGAAAGAGGTAGAAGGAAAGAAGGGGATTGAGAAAGTTAAAGAAGAAAAATTAGTGGAGTTGAAGAATGAGGAACAAAAGATGGTTTGTGATGTTGAGCTACCTTTATTTGAGAGTGTTGGTGAAAAGAAAATGTGAGTGGTGAATGTTGTGAAGGAGACTTGTAGCAACATTGAGGTAGTGCCACCACCGGAGTTAGGTGAAGGTAGTTTGGTGAAAAAAAACATATGAAGTTTATGAGCACGACATTGATGTTGATGTGGTACATAAGTTTGATTTAAGGATTGATGAGTCTCTTGTGGTGGGAATTCATTTGGATGATGGCTCGGAGATTAAATCAAAGAAGGAAGCACCACCTTTACCATTCGAGTTTGTCAAGACATTCAAACCTACTTGGAAGGATGAGAGGGGTGCAAGGAAGATCTCCATAAATAAGTTGCTTCCGAGAAAGGTGTGATCAAGAGAGAAAGGTATATCCAAAATCCACAAGATTTTTTACAATTGGTGAATATGGTAAGGTGGTCAAGCTACCGACGTTAACCAAAGCGCTTGTTGGATCTCAAATCCGTGTTGAGTAGTTAGAAGAGTCTTTTCTAAGAGTTGAGTCGATGATGGCATTCCCTTTGAGTTTTAATAGTTTTATTTTTCCTTTGGCAGGGTATACCATATGACGGATAGAGCGTGATGATTGAAGTGTCTACTGTAAAACATAGTTTCAAACTTAGTCCCTTTGGGCAAAGTTTGGGGAGATGTGGACAGTTGTCGGTTTATTCTTCTCCCTACTCTATCTAGCTTGCCTATGCATGATTTATCTATGCTTAGTTTAATATTTCCCCTGTTGGTTGATTTGTTAAATTTTGATTTGGATTTGATTCAATTTCTTTGTGTAATATTTTGAATATGGATGTGTTGGATATTTGAATGTTTTTATCTTTTAGTGAATGGTTTGGAGTGGAGATTCAATGCTTGATTCTTTTAAATTTGTTGAAGTTTTATGGATGTTCGATGATTGGTTTGTGGAATGTATGGTGGAGCTTGTGGAACAATGTTTATTTTTGTTTGTGACTTGGTAGTGGTTTGTTTTGGTGGAAAGTTGTTTGGATGAGAATGTGGTTGATGGATATGTTGATTTTGGAAGGGAGATTTTGTTTTGGTGGATATGGGCTGTTGTTGGAAGTGATTTGTGCTCAATAGGTGGTGTGTTTGTGTTTGTGCAGTAGGTACAATAAGGCCGATGGGGAGCATTTTGATCGAGAAGATGCCGATGGGTAAAATTTTATAACGCTTACTCTTGTCAATTAGATTGTATTTGGTTGTGAAGTTGATGTTGTTTAGGTTTGTGTTGCATGTGTGTTGTGTGTGTTGAACCCAACTTGACTTGAGATATACTCTTGAGGAACTACTGAAGTATGATTCTTACTTAAACCAAGGAGAGGGGAGAACCATTGATATCGAAGCATGCTAAAATTAAACTTTTGAATTGCCAAGATTTGTGTGTGTTAATACTTGAGACTTGACATAAGCCGTGAGATTTGAGCTTTGATATTGTCATATTATGTTTGTTTGAGAGTGGCGAGATGGAAAGTGAGAAATCTACAACTTGCATTCGTTTTTTACCTAATTGAACATGAGCTTTTGACTAGAAAATATTATTAGGCCATCGATTCCTAGTCGTACCTTGTGCATTGGGGGTATAAAGTGTTATATTTGATTGTTGTTTGCCATTCAAACCGTTGTTTCCCGTGATAGAGCTTAATTGGAGAATTTCTTTGAAACATGCTTAGGAAAAATTTTGGGGGATGTGTGTTTGAGGGTGAATACGTATGTTGTGAGTGAGGGGTTTGGGAATTGATTGGTTTTGTGAAGATGAATCCCGTTGTTTGAGGCCAGAAAAAAAAAACAATAAAAAAGGGGAAAATTATTTGATAAAAAGAAAAGAAAAAACTGGAAAGAATGAATGGTGCAAGTCAATAAAAATAGGCACCAACAAAAATCGAAAAGAAAAAATTGTTGTGAAAAGGAAGAAAAAGAGGTGAAACATGTAAAGGCTGTTGGGATTGTATACTGAAAGCATATATGATTAAGTGTTTTGTACACTGGTCTTCATATATGTGTTGCCACAACAATGCTCGCTGTCTGATGAAACAAACGTACAACGAACCATAATATCCTATTATCTCGCCTATAGGGATGATCATATGGTGTGTAGGAGATCACAGAGGATCATATGAATCGTTTGACCTAGCGAGATATAAACAGTATCACAATTGAGACAGTCCCTGGATAGGCTATCGGTCTAAGGTGCGGCACATCGGTTCATAAGTGGGCTTATCCTAGCTACTTGATGTGTCGGTACATGGTTATGTATTGATGGGATACAACAGTGGGATGTGCCATTCTCATTGACATATGAATGAGCCAAATCCCTAACATACTTTCTATGATCTTAAACTTAACTGAAGGATAAGGGGCACACTTTGATTTACCATGGTGGCGAGTCTTACATGTACTCTTATACCCGTATTTTTGGTGTTGGCAATTTGTGTGTGGCCTGCTTAGGCTGGACGTTTAGGAAAGCATATCCGTTTCAGGATGGTGACATTCTCTGAGGAGCTCACAAAGTTCATTATGCTAAACCCTGCAGGTTGAATTATTTAATTCAGGCATGAGTGAAAAGGAGTGAGTGGTATTACTCAGGAAATAAGAGATTAATTAATTATGGCTGATTGTCATAAGCCAAATTAATTAATTAATGTCTAAAACCTTAAATACGTGGATCATGTTAGTTTGGTGCAACCTGTTGGGAATTATCCCTAAAATCTTCCTTAGGACTTATTTGTAAAAGGTTTTGTTGGATCAAACCTTATCTAGTTGGTCGATCATTTGCTGAAATCTAGAAAGTCTAACGCAACTTGTAAAAGTCCTGTATAAGTTAAACATCGAGTTGTAATAGACTAGTGTGCTATGAAGAATCCCTAGCAGAGAAGATAAGATGACTCGAAAGGTCAAATTCACAGACTGCGAGAGAAGTTGGCAAACAAGAACGTTAGAATGCTAAGGAATTAGCATTCGCACGTTTCAGCAATCAATGAAGAATCACATATAAAACAAGTCAAAGGATCTCATGGAATATTCCTTTAGCAACGTTGAAGCCAAGCTGCGACTCTGACAAAAAGGACGCACAAGGGACGAGACTTTCCCCAAGTAGTCTGGGAAGTACATCTCCACCCAGAAAGGCGTTCTACCAGTTTAATCCATTCTTGGAAGAAAGAAGCCGTTGTGTCTAACGGGTATGGAGATTCAAAGTTTTGAATCTCCAACTATAAAAGGCAGAATTCAAGAACTGGATAGACTACTGCTTTTACAAATCTACAAGTGCTCTTATCACTTTACTCACGAACGCTCAAGCTAAAGATTCCCTTGACAAAGTGATCCTTAAAAGTAGTCAGTTGAGAGCCATCTTAAAGTCTATCTGAAGACTCTCAACAACCTGTGGTGTCGTTCATTGAAGTACTGACACTCCATTGAAGATATTCCTGATTGCATTCAAGGATATCTCAATCATTGGGATTCATTTCTTTCAGAAAGGAATCCAACAGTCACTCTTGAAAAACTGTGACTCTCACGGGCACTAGCCGCAGACCTATTAAGTTCCGAGGCAAACTATAAACGCCTCATTAGCAAAGGACAAGTTTTACGAAGGTGTGCCCTTGACTTGCCCGGAGCTATGTTCGGAGAAGTTCAGATTCACGGAGGATAGCTGTCAAGTAGCCAGGCCGAAAGCTCACTGCCTACTTAACTGGAAAGGCGATTCCTTGTACTCTGTATACTTTTCTAGTGAAATTCTTAGCGTTTCGGCTAAGGAGTGGACGTAGATCTATTTGATCGAACCACTATAAATCATGTGTTCATTTACTGCTTTACTTACTGTTTTATTAGTTTACTGTTCAAAGGATAGATTTAAAACCTAGCAACAGAGTTGCTAGTGTATATCTGTAAACTAACATAAACATCAACTTGAGCTAAGAAAACATTTTGCTGACAACAATATTAAGTGCAAGTGACTTTAATCTATTCCGCTGAATTTCGTGTTAAACTTTAAATCACGACGACTCTGATATTTCGGGACCAACACAACCCGTTCCTAATAACGTGGTAATAAAGGGGCGAGTCAGCATTGTTACCGTGGTGAAGGTTAAAACAATATTTTATTAATTAATTATGTTCTGGGTTGAACAAGGAAGGATTAATTAATAAAGAGGGCCCACTTTATTATTTGCATATGGTCCCTGGTCTGGCCCATGAACTGTTCAAGCCCATTAGGGTTAGGGTTTCTCAAAACCCTAACACTATATATATGCCTTCTCTCTATCAGATGAAGTTAGTTTTTCAGTATTAAACGAAAATTGAGAGAGACGGCGGCGGCGATACGGAAGGGAGAAACTGATCGATTTCTCTAGATCTCGGATTCAACTTGGTAGATAAACCTCACCAGATTTCCAAGGAGCAAGGGAACAGATCAGAAGATAAGATCTGTAGGAACAACTGTTCATCGTCGACATTCAGATTCAAATCCAGATGTATTTCATCGTTATTGGCTCCGATCTAGATCTGTAGATCAAATGGTAAAATTAGGTATTCTCTAAATCCATCCTCTGCAACTAATTTTGTAGAACCATGCATAGGATCGCATGGTTTATTTATTCGAAATTTGTTCCTGATACCCTAAGAACGATCCTTGGCAAGAAATTCATTAATGGCAACTCGTGTTGTCCATCGTAGACTCAAACCCTACAATTGGTATCAGAGCCAGGTTCATGTTCTTAGGCTGTATCTTAGATAAATTAAAATTAAATAAATATGTATGTTCATGGATGGATTTAAATTGTCGTGGATGTTTTTGTTCTTGTGGCCTTCTCGTTTTTGGATCTATTTTTTACCACGAGAAAATTCGTGGTTATATTTAATAAGGAAAATCATGTAATAGATCTAGATCTATTTTCTGTGTTTTCTATTTTTTAAAATTTGTAAAATCTGAGATCCGGAAGAAACAAGAATCGAAGAACAAGATCTGGATATTGCAGCAGCAATGGCAAGGAACTCCACGGCGGCGGAGGGTGGCGGCAGCGCGGGGAAACCTAGTTCCTCACGTGGCTGGGCCGCGCCCTTGCAGCTTGATGGTGAGTGCGTCTTCCGGCGTTGAGAATAGGCCGGCGAGCAAGGTGGTCAAGGCAGGCAGGCGCGTAGATGGCCGAAGCGCTACAGGGGCGACTGGCGGCGGCTAGGGTTCCACCACGAGGTTACCACTGTGCGTGGTGTCTTCTTTGTTTAACAGGGAAGACAATCGGCGAGCAGGTGCGCAGCAAGGCTGCGGGTTCGGCTGGCTCGCGAGCACCTGCTGCGTGCGTGTGCTCCGTTGATGGCTACTGCAGCGACGGCCGGTGGTGGTGGTGTCGGACAGCAAAGCTCAAAGGTGGTGCGCGGTGTTTTGCAGCAGCAGCGAGCGCGAGCTCGCATTTCAGGCACGGCTGCAGCGACTCGCCGGTGGTCGTGGCAGCGCCAAGACGTTGCTGGGCTGCGGGCTGGGTGCGAATTCCGGCCGCAGGCGGCAGCCGGAAAGGTGGCGCGGCGGCTGGGTGTGCAAGGGCTGTGGCTAGGGTTTGCAAAACCCTAGGGTTTGCTGCCCAGGTCGTGGCTCGGGCTACTCAGCCCGGAGGCGGCCTGCAGTTCTGAAAAATTAGGGTTTGGCTGCTGTTTGGGCGTAAAACCCTAATTTGAAGCCCAGTTACTGTTAAATCAATTCAAATCAGATTTCACGTCCAACGGAGGCCCAATTTGAAGATCTATATTGGAATTAAATCTTGTAATAGTTAGATTTAATTTATTCCCATGTAATCGCATCTGAGGGGCCACGAGAATTTATTTGTTCATTTATTTATTCTCGTATTGATGTGATTTATTATATGCACACTAGTAAATAATAGGAAGCATACCTGTTTGCTTTAATTATTTACTTTTATAAGCATGTTGCAATTTCATTTTTGAGCATGTCTTATGTGATTTATTTTATGTTTTAAAATATATCTATAAGTTCCAGGATCATATTAATTTATGATGGAATTTTGGGTGTGACATAATTTATGGGAACATAAAATAATGTGTGCGCATGAAACCTTTAGAATTTAAAAAATACTAAGCTGGATTTTGGTTCTTTTCTAACCAAGATCATTAGACCTCCACAAATACGACTTCTCATTAGAAGTAAGGCATCTCGAAGCATAAACCTCTGCTGAATCAGCTTGCGTTAGAGGTCCCTTACCGGTTCTAATGCGATGAGGTTTCTAAATAAAACATTTTATTTAAGATGAGAAGTGGGAGCCTCTAAGCTAACCTCTGCTGAAGCGGCTTGCATTGAGACAACTTTCATTGGTCTCTAAGATTAAACTAAATGAGATAACGAAGGCTGTGAGGGGCATGCGGTATGGGTCGAGTACGTATGCTAAATCGCTCTAAACATTCGGAGTTAGATTGTGGTTAAACTGGCTTAGATGTTGCCTGGAGTATAACTCATGAATGATGTCCCTGCTCCGGATAGGTGAACATGGTCTTAAGATCTCCAATATTAATTTCTTTTGCTAAAGATACCTGACATGTTAAGAAATTAAAGGATCATTTTGGTCTGGTTGAGCGTTTGCTGTAAACGTCTGCTGAAGCAGCTCGCAGTAAATTAGCTAGGGCAATTGGAGGAAGCAAATTGCATTGTTTTATCTAAAGGTTCGATGCAAATTTGTTTCAAATTGTTCGTAGTATGTGCTTACTTTAATTCGATTATTTTTTTCAGATATGTCTATTATTGCATCGCTCATCAATTCAATCGTTCACAATTCCTTAACTGGTCCGAATTTTCCTTGATGGAAAAGTGACATTGTCAAGCTCTTGGATTCATTTGGACATTTGTTTGTTCTACAAACTCCCTGTCCGAGTTCACCGACTGATACATCTTTCGATGAGGAGCGTGCACAGTATCACATGAGGATGTGGTTGAATGGCATGGCCAGACAATATATTTTGGCTGGTATGTTAGATGCGATGCGTCCTCGTTATAGTGATGTATGGCTCTTGCATGACATTATGCGACGTCTTGACGTAGCATATAGCGGACTCGATGGACATTCTAGATCCAGTCTTATCAAGCGTATTGTAAGATAGAAAATGGGTCAGAACTGTTCGGTACGTGAACATGTGGAATCACTCATCCAACTCATAGATGAGTACACATTAATGGGTGGTCAAATTGACAATGATGTCAAAATTGACTTGATACACAACACGTTACCGAAGTCATTTGATGACTTCAGAATTTCTGTTGAGAAAAAACAAGAGTTAGTATACTGTTCACAGTCTGCTCAAGGATCTTGTATCAACAGAAGCTTCTTCAGTCTTTTCTGTGAGTCACTCTGATTTGCTTCTGAGTCGAAAGAGTGATGTCAAGGAAAGGAGGAATGAAGGAAGCAGTGGGAGCAGTCTTTCCTTATCAGTTCATTCCAGATCTCTTGCTAAAAGTTCTTCTGAATCGCGTCATAATGACATGAAGAAGAAGAATGGAAAAGGAGAGAACAAAGGATAGAAAGATAACAAGAAGGACAAATATTTCAAGTGTGGCAAGAAGGGTCACTGGAAAGTAAATTGTCCAAGTTTGGTAACTAAGGGACAAGATACGTCATCTTTTGCATTGCTTGTTGAAACATGTTTAGTATCGATTTTCAACTCTTTAGTGGGTAGTAGTAACTGAGGTCACTAATCGTGTTTGCTACACTTTGCAGGGAATCAAGCTTAAGGCTTGAAGATGGCGGGATTACCATCTCCAAGATTGATGCTGGAAGTTGCTACTTCAGCTAATGGAGATTTTACTTTAAGTTTATGTTAAAACTCTATTTTAATTCAAAATCTTTTGAAGAGATGTTGGTGTTGTATTGATAAACACTTTTCATCTATGGATTATCAGTTATTCAGATAGAGTTTTCTATCATGATGAATAACATTGTTTTCTATTATGGATGATTGTCTCTTCATTACTTGATTACATAAACTATCATTGTTCTAAGGTATAATTTAAAGGAATCTCTATAGAGATAGGTTACATCAGTCTAAGTAGTTTTAAATAATTCATGGAATTATGGATTCAATCCAGGTATTCCTAAGAATGGTACTTATGACAACTACTTAGAGGAATAAGATTGTAACCAGGTCTTTTAATAGGCGATAGTATCTCTATAGGTTATTTCGTGTTTGCTCTGGTTTGTTGGTTTGAGTCTACTTCCACAGTTGCCTTAACAGGCATTGATACGGTAATCATTTAAGATATTGGATATGTTTATCTAGTCCACTACAAGTCTTAGTCTTTTGCTTTAATCAAGAGCGTTCAAGACTAAGGTAGAGAATAAGTTAAACAAGACCGTAAAAACATTATGGTTCATTCATAATGGTGTATCTTATGTGATGGGGTTTTACAGTATCTGGCAGAGCAAAGGGATTGCATCCCAGTTAACTACACCTATTATTCCTCGATTGGGATAGTGTAGGAAAAACAAAATAAGATTCTTTAAAAAGTTTATAGGTTATGCCAGCTTTGCCAAATTTTTGTTTTGGGAACAACGCCAAATGCAATTGTACGTTTGCATAATCTAGTGTCTTCTAAATCAGTTCCAAGTACCCTAGCAGACCTTGACTCTGTCGAAAGGGCAATGATGGGTAATTCGGCTGTTAAGCTGATATAGGAAACTGATTGGTTGGAAGAAAGGTTTAAGCTAGTACTGCTTTGTGGGCTATTCCAAGTAAACGAAAAAGATGGTTGCCTAGATACAAGAAAGTTGTAAAGGATGAAACCATGAATCCAAATGTGAGATTGTTCTCTAACGTTTTAGAGAAGACAATTCAAATCCATTAGGAAATACCCCGTGGCATATTGAGCATACCTTGAAAGGTATGGTACCAATTGCACGGTCACCCGTGTAAGGTGGTAAACCAAAAATTAAAGCACCATTAACTGACAACATAGAGGAGCATCGTTGCAGTGGGAGGTTGCCTTAACAGGCTTAGTGGTACTAGTTCGTGGAAATAGTCTCTGGACTTGTTCCCAGCTTAATGAACAAAATCGTACTTATCCCTTAAAGCGCAACAAAGCTGTTAAGACAAACGATGCAATTTAATGACATCAAGTCATGAATTCAGAAATGAATTAGTAAAGGTTATGGTTGTGTAACAGGATCAGTGATTGCCAAATAACTTTCCAGCTATAGGCAACTGATTGATATACATGAAAAGTGCGCGAATGGCAACCTAGTATATTTGAGAGGCTAGGTTAGTGAGTCGGGTTTGTTTCACAACAAGACCTTCTCACTGGTTGCAACTATTAAGTTCATTCGAATTCTTTTAACCATAACAGCACATATGAATCTAAATATCTGGAAGATAGATGACGTCATCCATATTTTATAAATGGGTACCTTGATAAAAGGTGACGACATCTATATGCAACAACAAGATAAATTATGTGCAGTAAAGTGAAAAGCATCATGTCTGGAAGCCAAGGTAGTTCAATTATGAACTTAAAGGAGCTTCAAGGTCATGTAATAGACATTTCGATATTGTCTATTGAGAATGATAGTTTCATGTACCAGTTATGTGTCAGCGGAAGCGTGGTTTTCCTTGCACATTATGTAGATGGTATTTTCACTTTCGGAAACGGAGTGGAGATATTGTCAGGCATAAAGAGATGGTTATCCGAACAGTTTCAGAAGTAGGACTGATGAGATTTTGGAACATCTTTTGAATTAAGGTCTTTTTTTGCCACAAGAAAACGATGTTCAGGTATCTCAAGTCGCTTAAATTGATTCTGTGGTGAGTCGTTCATAGCAAGAAAGATTGTTGTCTTTCTATATTGTAGATGACGAAGTTAGATATATGTAATGCTATAAGCATGTTAAACATATATAAATTCAACTCAGGACAAGCAGGTTGGTTTACAAATGTGTCATGTGAGTTGAATGGCATCGGATATCCAGGAAGACTATAAGGAAAGGAAATCAACCTCTAACTATGTGTTTGCCTTGGAGGAGGAGTTATGGGAATCTAACACAGAAGTGTGTTGTGGATTCCGGTATGAAGGCTGTGTTTTTTACAGCTTCATTAGCTTCGCAAGAAGCAGTATAACTCCGATGTTATCCTCTAGAGGTGTGTGTTCTGAGTTTGCCTAATAAAGTCACATGGAATTGTGATCATGTTGGTGCAATGACAAACTCAAGGGAACCCAAGACTCACAAGGTGGTGAAACACATAGGATGTGTGGTATCACATTGATCACTGCTTTTTCTAACAGATTAATTATAATAACCGTGGCAAATAAATTTGTAAATCCTAAGGTTATCGATCCAGGGGAATTGTGTGGGGAAAATATCCTATGTACTAATTATGATTCTAAAATCTATTGTTTGAGTAATTCAAAATTAGATTTTGGTTTTATAAACTAAACAGAACAATACGAAAAATTAAAGGTTGTGAAATCAGATTAAAGAGGCACAGATTCTAGGGAAGAAGTCTTATTATGGATAACATGTAGGAATCAATTAATTTAACAGGTGGAATACTGCAATAATGCTATATTTCCTTGTTTGGAAAATATAACCTAGATTACTAATTAGTGATTATCTCCGCTCGGTCTCAAATACACCAAATTAGTCAATCTGATAAGCAAATTAGTTCAATTCCTACAATCTAGTACATCTGTTTGGATAGTGTAGATGTATCATGCATTCCTAATCCCACTATTAATATTCACCTCTCGGTCCTTCTATCAATAGCTAGACATCTAAATTAATCGTCACCTCTCAGTCCTTGAATTAATCTAGAATTATGAAATACACACAGGAATCATGAACCCAATTAATTAATCCTAACATGCATCCATAATAATATTCAAACCCTAGAACCCGCGAGGGTTTCTAGCCACTAATCGCAGATAGAAATCCAAAAGAAAACATATTAAATTGCATAAACATAAAGAACTTACTAGAAAATAAAAGGGTCTCTTGTTCCCCAAGTCTCCAAACTCCAAAAACTAAATTGCAGAATGAAAATATGAAAAGAGAACTGAAAAATATGAATGGCGATGTCTAATAATCGAATTTAAGGAGGTATTTATAGAGGGGAAGGTGTATCCTATCAAATCTAGGGCTAAAGATATGATATATCTCGAATTTGACAGGATTTCCGCGCCAGACTTGCGTTGATCGACGCCAATCAAGCGTTGATCGACGGCCTTTTTTTTCTCCGGCGTCCTCCTGCGCGGTCTCACGGTTTTGGCCATAACTTCCTCTCCATAACTCCGATTGACCCGATTCCAGTTGCGTTGGAAAGCTAACTCAAAGTTCTATCCATTGCCATGCTCCAATAGCCCGAATTCCTTGTGTGGAGAAATCCTTCACTGCTACTCTTGCACATCACTACTTTCGGAACGGTTTTCCGGTGATTTTGGCCTAAAAACTGTGAAAACACACCATAACCCGCATAACACCACCAAATATCGAATCATGCACATAATATATGTATAAACTCAATAAAACTACATAAAATAGTAGAGAATAATATGGATAAGCGAGTAAAATGATGAGCTTATCAAACCCCCCAAACTTGAACGTTTGATTGTCCTCAATCAATAGGCAAGAAAGAAATCAAAAGATCATGTAGTTAAAGTGCAATGCCTCACAAGATTCATCACAGTGAAGAATCAAAAATCTACTACACACAAGCAATTTGAAAGAGACAGAAATCCTTCAATTGTGGAAGAACTCACGGGAAGTGTATCGCTCAACGCTTAAGTGTTTAAGATATAGATGAAAGCACTCAACAACATGTATGAAGAAATTTCTACCATAGGCTTGCAAATTCTCTAATATCTCCACTGCTAGAATGTGCACACAAATCTAGGATCAAAAAAGACTTGCAATAAGTTGTAATGTAGGCTTTTTGTGAAAGGTAGGGAAATATGGCCAAGTGACTAAAAATAAATTGAGTTAATTACTCTCAATAAATCTAAAACCACCATCTATGAACATCTACCCCTTCTCCTCAAATATATCAATGACACACAACTTTTTCTAGCTCATTTTGAATCTCTTATGCTCTTTACATAATTTTGTATTCTTTTCTTTTAAGAGAGCTTATGAGAATTCTAATTATTTCTTGAGCTTCTTTTTCACACATCTTTTCACCACTAATTTATAATTTCTTATCTCCATCTCACTTTCAATCAACCCCATATACCACAACTCAAGACATGAGCGAAACCAATACTTCTTCTTAATCTCACAGACAAGGAAAGAAAAATTTTGTATAGGCTCAAAAGTGGCTAACTAGGGAAAATTTAATGTGAAGGGATAGTGTTTAGGGAATTGGGCTATCAAAGATGGCCTAAGATCATCTCCTAAACTTGTGCACACTATGCAGTCTTAACACAGAAAATAGGCAAGTTCTAGAGAAATAAAAACACACATGTGAATCTCACATCAAACGAAATAAGGCTCAAGATCTCACACAAGGGTTTAAAATTTTTCTTCCACAGTCAATTTCAAATCAGCTCAATCATCATTGAAGTGTAAGTGTTAAATTAATCCTGTCATGCGGTATTCTACATTCATAGGCATCTAACCACATTCACAATCAATTCAAACTTAGCCCTCAATCAATTCTAATCTCACAATCTCATTCGGGTTATATCAAAACTCAAAATGTTTCCCCACAAAATAGCATAAAACTAAAAGTTAAGGCAAAATAAGATTAAATACGAAAAACAGAATAAAAGATAGAATGTTCCATCTCTTGTCCACATCCCCCCAAACTTATTTCCAACTCAAAGAGTGGAATAAGTTTGAAAATCAGACAAAAGAAGGAACGATATCTGGTAGTTGATCTCAGACATCAACTTTTTATCCTCCTGGAGTTTTCAAACTTTGCACGACGTGAATTTGAGGCTGTTAGCACTTCGCCTCGATCGACATTGGATGGCGTCGATCGATGGGAAGCCTTCTTGTGACCCTCTCTCGGATCAAGTGCATTCCGCCGGCTGTCTACTCGGTATCGATCGACGTCGAGCCGTACTCCAATTTTTTTTTACTGCAAAACACTGTTAGTGCATAAATAATAGAAATTCGAAATAAAATAAAAAAACAAAAATTGAAAAGAAATTACGGAAAAGGTTGGGTTACCTCCCAACAAGTGCTTGATTTAACGTCGCAGCTCGACGATACCTCAACTCACTGCCAGGGAGGTCGGGTCCAGACTCGCCGACCTTGGGCATCCACCATGTAAACCTTCCGGTCTTTGACAATGGTGGTGAGCGCAGAAAAAGGTGGCATAGTTGACACTTTTGCTCCTCCGTTTCCTCGCTCCCACTCAATGGCAGCTTCTTCCTCCTCCTCGGATTCATCTCCTTCTTCAATAGTGGAGATCCGGTTGCACTCTGCTTTCTTCTTGCTCTTGTAGATCACAAAAGTGATCTTCTCGTCATTTGCTCGGAGTGTGATCTCACCGCCTCGATAGTCAATGAGAGCGGCGCTAGTGTCGAGAAACTCACGACCCAAGATCATGGGCATGTTCTCGTCTTCCTTCATCTCTTGCACCACAAAATCTGCAGGAAAAATGAGATGGCCCACGCGAATGAGCACATCCTCTAGTATACTTTTTGGGCGGGACACAAATTGGTCCGCCATTTGTAGGGTGATCTTCGTGGGCCTCATCTCTCCGATGTTGAGACGCTTGTAGATGGAGTACGGCATCAGGTTGATACTGGCCCCAGTATCGCATAGTACTCTCTCGAACGTGTGTCCCCCAATCTCAACGGGAATAGAGAAGCATCCAGGATCGCTTCTCTTGATGGGCACCTACTTTTGAAGTAGCAGGCTGCACTGCTCGTGGATCTTCACTGTCTCGTTCTCCACGAACTACTTCTTTCCACTCATCAATTTCTGGAGGTACTTCATGTACCCCGGGATCTCCTTCAGTGCTTCGATCAGCGGGATGTTGATGCTGACCTTCTTCAAATTCTCCACAAACCTGGAGAACTTTGAGTCCTCCTTCTGCTTCGCGAACCGCTGAGGGAATGGCAAAGGAGGGGGTGGAACTTCAGACTGCTGCAGCTTTGTACCTGGAGTAGACTTCTGCATCGATCGACGTGGGGCAGCTTCGATCGATGGGGTTCTTTCTTTGGCGTCGATCGACGCGGAAGGAGCGTCGATCGACGTTGACTCCTCTCCTGCGAAGTCTTGCTCTTTCTTGCCTCCACAATCTTTCACGGCCATCTCGGGACCCTTGTAGCTCATCCCAGATCTCAGAATAACGGCATTCACTAACTTTTCCTTAGCCGGGTTCATATCTGTTGTGCTTGGAAGATGTCCCGGCTTATGCTGCTTGCTGAGAGTAGCGGCAATTTGGCTTAGTTGGGTGTCCATCATCTGCAGATGTTTCGTCATCAGCTGCATGTGGTTGGCCATCCCCTTCACTTCGGTTTCTACTTTCCCAAATTGATTATCAGAGCTCTTGATAAATTTCTCGAGCGTCTCTTCCAGCACAAATTTCTTTCTTTCCACAATCTCTCCTCCAGTGCCTACATCAAAACCGGGTGGAGGGTGCTCTGCTGCAGAGGGGTTAGAATATGAAAAACCAGGGTGAGTTCTCCCATGGTTGTAGTGGTACCCCTGATTGCCTCCTCGATAATTATTCTGATAACGACCTCCGACATAATTTACTTCTGCTCCGGTAGTTCCAGATGAACTGCTCGCCCCCCGATTGATGTAGTCAGCCTCCACGGGTACTATGGCCATGTTCGGCTCTGCTGTAGTGGCAGTTGTGGCTTTTGCTGCTTCCAATTTTGCAATATCTTCTCGGAGCATTTTCACTTCAGCAACCACGTCCAACTCTGGCTTTGTCTCGAGTGCTTTGACTGGTAGTAACTGCCTCTCGGTCAGCCACTGATGGTTGTTCAGTGCCATGTCTGCCAAGAGTCTCATTCCATCGGCTCCACTCTTCTTCATTAGGATTCCACCAGCAGATGCATCAACCAACTCTTTCATGTGCGGGCTCAAGCCTTCGTAGAAATGACAGACCTGCATCTCCAAATCAATCCCATGCCCAGGACAGAGTCGCAAGAGCTCCTTATACCTTTTCCAAGCCTCATGTAATGATTCTTCATACATCTATTTGAATGTAGTGATAGCAGCTTTCCTCTTCAGCAGCAGGCTCGACGGGAAGTAGTTGGTGAGGAATTCTGCTCGAAGCTCCTCCCAAGTCCCAATCTGACTCTTGTCTAGTCCAGCATACCAAGACCTCGCCTCGTCTCTGAGTCAGAACGCGAAGAGTTTCATTCTGATGACGTCTTGGGGAACTCCATTTTGCTTTACAGTGTCGCACACCTCTATGAACAGATTGAGGTGGGCATATGGATCTTCGATGGCTCTCCCCCCAAACTGTATCTGCTGCACCATTTGGATCAGACCTGTGCGTAGCTCAAAGTTGTTGGTGTTGACGCCAACTCTGAATCCGGCCTTTTCTTGCTGTGGAAGAAATCGATCCAAGATGGACCTCTGTGGAACCACTATCTGCCTGCCATTCAGTTCCGCCAGTCTCGCGGCTTGTTCGGCTTGAGTAGCCTGGGCTGCTTGAAGTTGTGCTCTCAGCTGTTGTACCTCATTCACAAATTGCCTCAGCTCTTCAGGAGTCATATTCTGCAGAGGTGCTTCAGGATTCTCTGCCATCTCTCGTTGTTTGTCTTTTCCTTTCTTTCTGATTTTCCTGCAGGTTGCTTCAATTTCAGGGACAAAGGCCTCGAGTATCTTTCCTTTGGCTCGCGTGTTCATGCACCTGCGCAGAAAAAAAAGGTAGAAATCAGTCGGCATCGATCGACGTGAATACCACGTCAATCAATGCAAGAGATCGGTCGGCGTCGATCGACGCTTGACGCGGATAAGAAAACTCACACACGCACATGTACAGAAAAATAAAACTCAATCCAGCAAATCTTAGAACGAACTAGTAACAAGATAAAATCTAACAATTCCCCGGCAACGGGGTCAATTTGATCACTGCTTTTTCTAACAGATTAATTATAATAATAGTGGCAAATAAATTTGTAAACCCTGAGGTTATCGATCCAGGGGAATTGTGTGGGGAAAATATCCTATGTACTAATTACGATTCTAAAATCTATTGTTTGAGTAATTCAAAATTAGATTTTGGTTTTATAAAACTAAACAGAACAATACGAAAAATTAAAGGTTGTGAAATCAGATTAAAGAGGCACAGATTCTAGGGAAGAAGTCTTATTATGGATAACATGTATGAATCAATTAATTTAACAGGTGGAATACTGCAATAATGCTATATTTCCTTGTTTGGCAAATATAACCTAGATTACTAATTAGTGATTATCTCCGCTCGGTCTCAAATACACCAAATTAGTCAATCTGATAAGCAAATCAGTTCAATTCCTACAATCTAGGACATCTGTTTGGATAGTGCAGATGTATCATGCATTCCTAATCCCACTATTAATATTCACCTCTCGGTCCTTCTATCAATAACTAGACATCTAAATTAATCGTCACCTCTCGGTCCATGAATTAATCTAGAATTATGAAATAAACACAGGAATCATTAACCCAATTAATTAATCCTAACATGCATCCATAATAATATTCAAACCCTAGAACCCGCGAGGGTTTCTAGCTACTAATCGCAGATAGAAATCCAAAAGAAAACATATTAAATTGCATAAACATAAAGAACTTACTAGAAAATAAAAGGGTTTCTTGTTCCCCAAGTCTCCAAACTCCAAAAACTAAATTGCAGAATGAAAATATGAAAAGAGAACTGAAAAATATGAATGGTGATGTCTAATAATCGAATTTAAGGAGGTATTTATAGAGGGGAAGGTGTATCCTATCAAATCTAGGGCTAAAGATATGATATATCTCGAATTTGATAGGATTTCCGCGCCAGGCTTGCGTTGATCGATGCCAATCAAGCGTTGATCGACGACGCTTTTTTTCTCCGGCGTCCTCCTGCGCGGTCTCACGGTTTTGGCCATAACTTCCTATCCCGAACTCCGATTGACCCGATTCCAGTTGCGTTGGAAAGCTAACTCGAAGCTCTATCTATTTCCATGCTCCAATAGCCCGAATTCCTTGTGTGGAGAAATCCTTCACTGCTACTCTTGCACATCACAGCTTTCGGAACGGTTTTCCGGTGATTTTGGCCTAAAAACTGTGAAAACACACCATAACCCGCATAACACCACCAAATATCGTCTCATGCACATAATATACGTATAAACTCAATAAAACTACATAAAATAGTAGAGAATAATATGGATAAGCGAGTAAAATAATGAGCTTATCACACATCATTCGAGAAATCATGACAAGAGGTAACGTGAATGCAGTGGGAGTGATTGACAGTATAGACACACTTAATACTTGGTAAAACAATGGTATTATGCTTTAAGTGTGTTGTACACTGGTCTTCATATATGTGTTGCCACAACAATGCTCGCTATCTGTTGAAACAAATGTACAACGAACCATAATATCCTATTATCTCGCCTATAGGGATGATCATATGGTGTGTGGGAGATCACAAAGGATCATATGAATCATTTGACCTAGCGAGATATAAACAGTATCACAGCTGAGTCGGTCCCTGGAAAGGCTGTCGGTCTAAGCTGCGGCACATCGGTTCATAAGTGGGCTTATCCTAGCTACTTGATGTGTCGGTACATGGTTATGTATTGATGGGATCAACAGTGGGATGTGCCATTCTCATTGACATATGAATGAGCCAGATCCCTAACATACTTCCTATGATCCTAAACCTAACTGAAGGATAAGGGGCACACTTTGATTTACCATGGTGGCGAGTCTTACATGTACTCTTATACCCGTATTTTGGGTGTTGGCAATTTGTGTGTGGCCTGCTTAGGCTGGACGTTTAGGTAAGCATATCCGTTTCAGGATGGTGACATTCCCTAAGGAGCTCACAAGGTTCATTATGCTAAACCCTGCAGGTTGAATTATTTAATTCAGGAATAAGTGAAAAGGAGTGAGTGCTATTACTCAGGAAATAAGAGATTAATTAATTATGGCTAATTGTCATAAGCCAAATTAATTAATTAATGTGTAAAACCTTAAATATGTGGATCATGTTAGTTAGGTGTAACCCGTTCCTAATAACGTGGTAATAAAGGGGCGAGTCAACTTTGTTATCGTGGTGAAGGTTAAAACAAAGTTTTATTAATTAATTATGTTCTGGGTTGAACAAGGAAGGATTAATTAATAAAGAGGGCCCACTTTATTATTTGCATCTGGTCCCTGGTCTGGCCCATGAACTGCTCAAGCCCATTAGGGTTAGGGTTTCTCAAAACCCTAACACTATATATATGCCTTCTCTCTATCAGATCAAGTTAGTTTTTCAGTATTAAACGAAAATTGAGAGAGACGGCGGTGGCGATACGGAAGGGAGAAACTGATCGATTTCTCCAGATCTCGGATTCAACTTGGTAGAAAATCCTCACCAGATTTTTAAGAAGCAAGGGAACAGATCAGAAGATCAGATCTGTAGGAACAACTATTCATCGCCGACGTTCAGATTCAGATCCAGATCTATTTCATCGTTATTGGCTCCGATCTAGATCTGTAGATCAAACGGTGAAATCATGTATTCTCTAAATCCATCCTTTGCAATTAATTTTGTAGGAGCATGCATAGGATCGCATGGTTTATTTAATTGAAATTTGTTCTTGATACCCTAAGAACGATCCTTAGCAAGAAATTCATTAATGGCAACTCGTGTTGTCCATCATAGACTCAAACCTTACAAGGGCATGATGAAAAATGAAAGAAAGAAGGAAAATTAGTTGGAATAAGCCTCGGGATTGGTTTTTGGTGGTAGATTGCTTGGGGTTTTTGGATTATGTTGGAGTTTAGTCACTTTTGCCAAAAAATCACCCACAATTTCATCAACCCCGTTATAACCAAATGAAGTACCTTCTTGATTCTAGAATTAAGCTCATTCTAGTATAGTGGTGAGATAGGCTGCAAGCTTATGGAAATTGAACTTGATAACTTGTGCTTAAGTGAATGGTCCATAAACACGAAAGTGATCAGTGAATTTCATTGTCGATCCACTTTGTTGAGAGGTTTGAGTCTCTTATATTAACCGTTGCACAAATTTGGGTGATAATCTCGTTTGATTGAGGTATGTTAAGATTAATATGATGAGCTATGAGGTATTGCACTGAGTAGGGAGATTGATTTACATTGTTTTGATTGAAGACAATCAAAGGTTCAAGTTTGGGGGATTATGATATACGTGTGAAATGACCACTTTATTGATTCATGATTGTGATAATTCATCTTTATTTCACCCACATATCATAGGTTTTT
>JAPKLW010000278.1:320027-352243 GCA_026898455.1 Plectranthus barbatus | reverse complement strand
TTTTTACCCAGCTCTGTTTGATCTTGGTCGTAATTTGCTCTACAGAGACAAATTTCGACCGAGATATTTTTTGTCTCGAGCGAAATGTTGCGGGATTTTCCGGAAGTTTCTCAATTTTTGGCCATTTTGGTCGAATCGATCTAGTCCCAGATGAAACTTGGATGTTGTTACTTACTATACAATGGGGGAAACAAAGTTGGTTAAGAACTTTTGGTATTTTTGATAGGCAATTAGGGGAAAATTACGCAGTTACTCACTTAAAACCACCTCCAAACTTCTCCAAACATCAAAATGAGGGAGAATGAATGCCAAATCCATCCAATTAGATGAAAATTGAAGAGGAGATTGAAGATCGAAGCACGAAGATCAACATTTGGGGAATTTACTCTTTTCTACCATACTTTGGAATGGATTCTCTTACCTTTGTAATTGAATTGAGCCTAATCCAATGTATGAGTGGCTAGATCATTATACGATATTGGTTGAACAATGTATTGAATCTATTGAATTGAATGAATATTTGTTTACTATCTCCTAGTCAATTGCAACATACTAGAGCTTTTTCATAGTCATGTGATGTAGTCATTAACCAATTGCCTGATTGATTGTCATCGAAATTACAGCCATTACGCGGATCTTGATATCGTGACTAGTATGTTTTCATGCAAGTGTTGACCCAATCCATATGAGGGTATGCTTGTAGGTCCATAATCCACGAAGCATTGGGAGTGAGATATGATTTGATAACGTGACAGCTGGAGAACCTTATTTCATCAAATTTTAATTCACCAGTATTAAGGGGATTAGATAGCATTGGGTGGATTGATCATTACTAGGTGGATTAAAGATTGTTTACATAATTCTATCATTCATTGTTGATTCATTACAATGTTAATGCCAATATCATGTTTTCCGCATTTGTGAATTCTACCAATTTGTGAGACTTGATTGTTATTGTTTGTGAGCTTTTTGTGGAAAAGTGAAGTGAATTGTTGCCTTGATAACTGAGTTTGAAGCATTTAATTTCTTAGTGATTGTTAGCTAGATTATATTTAATTTCTTTGCCTAGATTAAAAACATACTCAACGATTGAAGTTGCTTGAATACAATCACAACACAATAGTAATCGGTAATCTAAGTGGGCGTATTAAGAAGAACCTGGATTGTTATTTTTACTCTTGTTTTGATTAGACTTTGGTTAATTTGATTGATCGAATTTCTAAGCTATCAATCATCTTGTAATTAAAAGCTCATGCTCGAATAGATAGAGAATGGATGCAAGTACTAGTTGTTTCACCTTCAATCTTGCCACTCAAAATGAAATATATGACAATATCAAGGCTCAATTCCCATGGCTTTTTGTCTAGTCTCGAGTATTAACACACTCAAACTTGAGCAATTCAAAAGTTCAATCTGAACATGCCTCAATCTCAACGATTCTGCCCTATCATCAGCTTACGCAAAGTTCAATCATAAGTTCATCATGATTAAATCTCAAGTCCGGGTTGGGTGAAGTACACAAAACAAGCACACAATCTATAAAAGCTAATCTACTAAAATTCATCTACATGGTCTGGAGTTAACATTAGAAAGTGATAACCATTAGCATCCACTCGATCAAACTGCACTCCAATCCTTATTTGTACTTGCGAAACATCAACAACCATATTAAACAAGATTTGATCACCAACAAAGACTCATCCACCAACAACATAACCTTATCAACTCAAATCCTCAAAACAACAATCATCATCATACGATACTTATCATTGCAATCCACCCAAACATCACCACAATCCAATATTCATCAACTATATAATCATTAATCCACGTAGCACCACCATTCATACTTCAAACCAAATCATCAGTCATCAAATAACAACTCAAATTCAACATAGAACATATTCGAAACAAGATCCAAGCCAAATAAAATCTTTATCAACTACAACCATATCGAATTCAGAGAAATTTAACAACAATTCAAACTAATTAAAGGAAATGATAAGAGTAAAGTAGAGTGGGGAAGAAACAATTGACAGTCGTCCCATCCCCCCAAACTTAGCCCGAAGGAACTAAGTTTGAAAAGAGGGCTAGCAGTGAGCACTTTCACTCACTCTCTCATCCCCCATGTGGTACACCCTACCAATAACAAATACACAACATTAGAAAGTCTCAAGGACAACGAAGGGAACTTCAACCGTCTAAAAATCTGCGCCTAACAAACATCTAAATAAAAATAATAACGATTGGGTTGCCTCCCATCAAGCGCTTCGATTAATGTCGATAGCTCAATGACATACCTTGTATCATCAACCATTATCAAGACTCTTCGATATTAGAAACTTACCTTGGCCCAGGAAACTTTACTTAGCCAGAATGAATTTGTTGACAGCTCCTTTGTCAATGTTTCCTTCTCTAAGTCTACGCTTCTTCACTCCATGTTTCTCTCCTTCAACTCCATATGGCCTGTCCGGAGCACCATCCAATCGGTTTCTAATCAACAATGACTCTTCAATTGTATCCACTAAGTTGTTCAATATTTTTACAACAACTCCTTTTTCCCTCATTTCACTTTTCTCAATCACCTTCTTTGATTGCACCTTCTCTTATACTTTGTCAACACCTTTAAGTAGGAATGAAAACACCAACTCCTTTCCAACATAATGCAATGTCAACTCAATCTTCCTAACATCAAGGCATGCATCCGTTGTAGATAAAAATGGTCGCCTCAAAATCAAATGGATACCACCTCTGTTATCCATGTCTTTGACCAAAAAGTCTACCGGGAATATTAACTCTAGGACTTCAACATGCACATCTTCAATAACCCCTCTAGGGCAACACAAAGAATAGTTAGCCATTTGCATCACAAACTTAGTTGGCTTAAGCTCTCCAATTTCCAAAATCTTAAACAAAGTTCATGACATGACCTTAACATTAGCTCCCAAATCACAAAGAGCTCTCTCCACTTCTACACCTCCAATTTTGCACGCTATTATAAAGCTCCCTCAAACCTTCAATTAGCTTGGAATCGAGTTTCTACTTCCATCCTCAACATCTCTAGGCACCACTTCCTCATCCAATTTTTCTTTAATTGTGTTTCCCGATTCTTCTTCGTCCAACAATTGTTCCAAGGCTGGAACTTTGTACATCTCCTATGGTAAAGGCATTTTGATGTCACATTTCCTCACATAATCAAATAAATTTTCCTATTCCAGAGTGTGTGTCTCAGTTGCTTCATTTTTCTTATTCTTCATATGTTTTTCCTCTTTGCTCCTTCCTCGTATACATCCTCCTCAACATCCTCCATTTTTTCTTTCTTAGATGTTATGATCACATTATCTTCATCTCCTTCTTCATCTTCAATCAACATGTTACAACTTTTCTTTGGAATAATCTTCATGACACATAGGAATTTCCCAGCTTCATGCTTTCCACAA
Source organism: Plectranthus barbatus (assembly GCA_026898455.1). NCBI lineage: Eukaryota > Viridiplantae > Streptophyta > Magnoliopsida > Lamiales > Lamiaceae > Plectranthus > Plectranthus barbatus. The sequence goes on along the minus strand of JAPKLW010000278.1, from coordinate 348,803 downwards.
ATTTGCCTGCCATTAGCAAAAATTTAAACTTGAATTTCAGCCAACATCCTGTCATACCTCTCGAATATCTTTTCAAGATCATCATTCAGATTCTTTTGAGGCTCACTATGATATGATTCTTGCTGGAAGGTTTAGATCGCAGCCCAAGAACTCGCACGAATCAACTTAGACACGACGCGGAAGCAAACTGAAATTGAAATGATGGATGGATCCAACACCTTTGTATTCGAAAATCTTCAAGTATCGTAGTCCAGATTGAATCTCCTATGACCCAAGAAGTGGATTGATCCAACAATGATAGATATACGCGAAGACACCACCAACTGAAATGATTTTTTGATTGATTAGTCGAGATTGAAACCCTATTGATGATGTAGAATTTCGAATTTGAGCTTTCAGAAATAAAGGAGAAAAAACCTAATCTAATAATATTAAAATACTAATAAAATATGGCCTAACATATTGGCCCAAAAATTGACTAAAATTAACTAAGCTCAATCATTACACATAATTAAATTAATAATTTTTGGGTCTTCATTTAATTCTAACGTAGCATCGAATCCTTGGAAATATTTGCATCCCAGATGTCTTTAATCAACACACTCAATCCAGTCCTCAAAGTCCTTGCTCGAGCTCTAGTCATCAGCCCACTCAAAATGTAGACTGGATCGTCTCTCACAGCTGCTACTTGGGCTCCATCATTCCCCTCCTCTTGAAGAGGATTTGTCCTAGGGTGCTTGTATGGCCTAGGGTGTTTCATCACCAGTAACCCAGGTTTCTTAACTATTGGCTGACTCACCACATTGGTGCAACTGCCTCCATCTATAATCATGTTGCAGACCTTATCGTTGATATGATAACAAGTATGGAAAATATTCTCCCTCTGCTCAACATCATCGGCTACAGGCTGGGCATTCAAAGTCATTCTCATCACAAAATTCAGCGCTGCAGGCACCTCAATCTCTTCTTCATCCTCATCAGGATCATCTTATTCAGGTATCTCTAGATCAGTCTCCTCATCAGTCACAAACTCTCCATTGTCCCGAATCACCATCACACCCTGATTTGGGCAATCATTAGCAATATGCCCAAATCCCTGATACTTATAACACTTACGATCTCTATTCCGAAGTTTAGTAGTAAAGGATTTACCTTGAGCTGTGAAATCTTACCTGAGTTTCACAAACGGCTTCTTCTCCCCTCGAGGCTGCTCCTCCTCCTTCTTCCATGGAGCTTGTTTTGGTGAGGAACCACTTCCAGTCTGGTATTCTCTCCAGCCTGTAGGGTTCTGCCTCGTATTACTGTTGTTGCCCCTCCTCTTGAGCTGTCCCTCAATCTTAATCACCATTTGGACCATGTCATCCAGCTCAACATAATGCTGCAGCTCTACCGTATTCTGAATCTCCCAATTCAGGCCTACCAGAAATCTGGCCATCATTGCCTCTCTATCCTCCACTACATTGGCTCGAACCATAGCCACTTCCATCTCCTTAAAGTACTCATCGACACTCCAACTACCCTGCCTCAAACTCTGCAGCTTGTTGTACAACTCTCAGTAATAATGATTCGGCACAAAATGCCTCCTCATGACAGCTTTCATCTCATCCCACGTCTCAATAGGCCTCCCATATTCCTCCTCCTACTACTAACTAACTGATCCCACCACACGAGAACGTAATTAGAGAACTCCACTGCAGCTAGCTTACTTTCTTCAACTCAGAATAGTTGTGGCATTCGAACATCGTCTCCACTTCTCGCTCCCACTCCAGATGCAATTCGGGGTCATTCTTTCCCTGAAAGGACTGGAAATTAATCTTGATTGTTCCCAGATTGTTATCATATGACTCCTCCTCGGCATAGTCATCGACATCCTCCTCATACTGAGGACTATGTCTCCTATTCGAGCATTTGCCACCTCGATCACCACATCCTCCTCTCCCAATACTCCTATGACTCTCAGATGAGTCTCGTCAAGTCTTTTCTACCACAGAAATCTCAAGATCGTCCATACGTTGATGCATTACATTTATCTCACTCTTCAGCACCCTAGTCAATTCAGATTTTAGGGCCTCCATCATGTACTTGACATGTCAACCACTAACAACCTAATCACCTTTCAACTCCTCAGATTGATTACCTTAAGACAGACCTGTAAAAAAGGTTAGATAAAAACAAAGGAAGGACCTCACCACCTCACATACACTCGTGTATCTCTCAGTTATGTCAAATCACTCACGCTTGTGTATCGCTCTCAATATATATGGCTTTTTTAGTCTCTCTAATTATCTCACACTCTCTTGCCCTTTTCCACTCTTTTCTCCTATTTAAAAAACTAAAAAATTCACAGAAAATTCCACAGACTTCAATTCAACTAACCTACTGAATGAGAAGACTCGAAATGACTCTAGGAAGGTAAATGACCAAAAACAAACCAAAGTTTTTTTAAAAAACTTTCGGAGGGCAATAACTACTCAAAAACAAAGAAATTTGGCCTAAAAACACCTTATGTCACGGCAAAGCACTGACTCCTTTACAGCTCGCCGAGATGTTTCTGAAAAGCATAATTAAGCCAAAAACAAACACCGAATGCAAAAGTTACGACAAAAACAAGATTTAGTGGAAAACAGACAAAAGAAACTAGTACAAATCAAGAAATTAGGGATTTTTGAATTATTTTTCATCCCCCTTTTTTATTTTTTTTCGACTCTTTTTTTTTTCTCTTATTTTTTTTTCTTTGAACTCTTTCTTTTTTGTATTTTTTTTTACCCCCCATTTTTTTATATGGTAATTACCAAATTAATTGGTAATTTAAGAACGAAAATAAGGTATCCAAGGAAATAAGATATGGTTAAGATAAAAAAATATAAGGAAGGATTTGAATTGATCTAATATAGTATGGAAGATAATTCAAATCTTTACCCACAAGAAACTCAACAACTCGAAACCCTAACCCTAAAACCAAAATTTTTGACCTTAGAAAGATCGGAAGACACGAAGATATACGAATCAATGTGAGAAATTAGGACACGTACGAAACAAGAACAAAAGACACGAACCCCAAATAAACAAGACTTGATTTTTTTTCACAAATAGACACGCTGAACACAAATGAAATTGAAACAAGGAAGAGGAAGGACAAGACCTAGATATTGATACCAAAATGATACGATCCTTGCCTGAAGGTTTAGATTGCAGCCCAGGAACTCGCATGAATCGACTCAGACACGATGCGGAAGCAAACTGAAATTGAAACAATGGAAGGATCCAACACCTTTGGATTCGAAAACATTCAAGTACCATAGTCCAGATTGATTCTCCTACAATCCAAGAAGCAGATTGATCCTACAACGATGGATATAGGCGAAGACACCACCAACTGATATGAATGTTCGATTGATTATTTGAGATTGAAACCCTATGGATGATGTAGAATTTCGAATTAAAGATTTCAAAAATAAAGGAGAAAAAACCTCACAACTTTTATTAAATCTGAAAACTGAATAACAGTGAATACAAGGCCTATATATAGACAAACTCAAAACTTAATCTAATAAGGCATGTAAATTTTGAAAATTAAAAACCAAATAATTTGAAATTACTAATAAAATTAGGCCTAACGTATTGGCCCAAAAACTGACTAAATTTAACTAAGCACAATCATTACACATAATTAAATTAATATTTTTTTCCTTCGTTTAATTCTTCCAACAACATCGAATCCTTGGAAATATTTGCATCCCAAATGTCTTTAATCAAAACACTCAATCCATCCCTCAAAGTCCATGCTCGAGCTCTAGTCATCGGCTCAATCGGAATATAGACTGGATCTACTCTCACAACTGCTACTTGGACTCCATCACACTACCCCCTTTAATGCATCACATTCACTCGACTCCCCCACTATTTTAATCGGTCGATAGTCTTTTCTTTCTTTTGGCCATTGATAACTATTTTTCTCCATCTTTTCAATTGTCTTCAAGGCTTCTTCCTCTTCTTGGTTGAAGAAGGATCCTCTCGATCCATGAGCACCTTGGTCTCATAGTTAAGGCCTCTATAAAATTAGCATATTTGTTGTGCCTTTGGCAAGCCATGGCGTGGACACTTCCTTACCAATTGTCAGAACCTATCCCCACCTTCATATAATAGTTCATCATATCTTTTGCCAAAGATGTAATATCCGACCTCCTTCTCAATGTAGGGCTGGGAGGGAAGAACTTGAGCAAAAAGATTTCTTGGAGTTGTTCCCATGAAGTAATTCCATCTTTGTCAAAGCCATCGAACCAATTCTTTGTTGCGTCACATAGTGAAAAGGAGAACGATCTCATGCAAATTTGATCCTAGGGCACTTGATTAATCTTGATTGTATCGGTAGTCTCCAAAAACCTTGAGATATGTGCATTTGGATTCTCTGTTGGATGTGCTCTATATTGATTGTTTTGTATCATTTGCACTAGTTCTGGCTTTATCTCAAATTGTATTGCGTTGACTCCCAATCGGAGTCCTCCGGGAATATCCTCCTCGTGTTGTCGAAAGAGATTTTGGAGTGGTCTCCTTGATACTTGTCTCTCATCGAGACGTGCTTGCATTTCCTGCATTTGCCTTTGCAATGTGGAAAACATCTTCATATCCACAATGGGTTGATTTTCCATGTTGACTTTAACTCATTCAATCTCTTATCGCCTTTTTTGTTCTTCCAACTTTCGAGCTTGCGACCTTGTGATCATGCAACACCTCACACAAACCAATTCAAACAATCAAACAAAAGCAATAAAACGTGAACTACAAAAATCAAAGATTCGCAAATATTGACTAGCAACCTACTTAAGAGGGAGGTCAACGGAGCCAAAACTTGAATTTTGCAATAAAAATCTCGATCTTGTTGTGTTTGAGGAAGTTATGGGGCGGTTATCTTAAGTAATTGCAAAAAGTTCTCTTCAAATTTGATTTGTCTCTTTTTTATTAAGTTGTTATTCTGATATTTTGCCCGAAATAAGCCTTTTTCAGAGATTTTTTACTTCATTTCGACCAAAATCAGCTGGATTTCGGCCGAAATGAGGCTATATATGACTTCAAAAACTCATCTCTATTATCATTTCGACCGAAATAGATCCATCTCGGCGATAAGGCTCTAAAATTGATTTTTTTGTCTCAGCTACTCATGTTTCAGCCAAAATGGATCTCATTTAGGCCGAAATTGGCATTTGTCTTGTTGTTAGCCGGCAACACTTCATTTGGATCGAAATTTATATCTCCACAATCTTCATTTAGGTAGAAATACACAAAAACTTGGCAAAACATAATCTTTTTCATCTTTTATTCATCGAACAACACTTGAAACACAATTACAACCAAAGTAACACAAAATCTAGCAAAAATCTATGATATGTGGCTGAAATGTATGTGCAATAATCCTAAAAGGCTTCATTCATCCACACAAATGCATACATTTTACACACATATCAATGATTGCACGAAGAACATGCTGATCAGGAGATCCTTGATGTAGCCAACGCAAAAGATCTTGATGGAGACAACAAAGGTGTCGCGCGAGACAAATTTGTCGAAGACATTGAAAAGAAGAACTTGATTGCGTGAAGAATGAGTGAAAATATGATTGCAGAAAGAAAAAATGAAATTATTGACTGTGGGTTAAGTGGGACTTGATATAAGTAAAAGAAAATTTTCAAAAGAACCCGAACAATGCTAGAAAAAACTATCATAACACACAAAAATTATAAGATCTTGACCGTTAATATGCAAAAATGGAAAGCTAAGAACTTTTATTATTTCTATTGTCAACAGTTCTCATATATATATATATATATATAGAGAGAGAGAGAGAGAGAGAGCGAGAGAGTTATAATCAAGTGCTAAAATTAGAGTTTCTGTTAAATTGGAATTAATCTCAGCCATTGAATTGTTAGCATCAATGGTTGAGATTCAAACATCAAAGATTGAAAAAGTAAACATAAATTTCGTTCGTGCTTGATTGATTTATAAATCATGCTTAATTAATTAAGCATGATTTATAAAGCAATTAAACATGAAATCTTGAAAAAAGTTTTCAGGACATCCTAACTACGCCAGCACAACATCCCCCCTCATCATTCCATAAGTCAAGTAATATAGATGTCCTAACCAGGTTAGTCCACCCACACCACACCATCGATATAGGAAGTCAAATAACAAAAAAGCTGAAGCTAACGACTACACATTGTTCCGGTCAAAGTGAAGAACCTCCTCCTCTATACGATACACTGCATATAGGAGCCTAAACACATCTTATTTTATACTTCAGACGATAGCCATCACATCAAAAGGCACCCCATTGAACTTTCTTATTCCACACGTACCAAACATGATTTAATGTAGTCACCAGCATGAGTATCCGAACTTTCTTGATGAATTTAGACTTGCACCGCTCACTCAGACACCACTTGATGGAAGACTCCACTGTCGATGTGTTGTGCTGCATCCTCAACCACTCCTGAATAGCTCTCCACACTTGAAAGGTCTACATGTATTCAAAAAAAAATGGGCAGTTTCTTTAACATCATCACACAGAGAACATGTAGTGACACATCATCATCCAAAAACCTCATACGATCCTTTGTCTTCAATGTCCCCTGCAACACAAACCAAAGAGTGACGGATAAACGAGGAGGAATAAGGGATTTCTAAATATGGTGATGCCAAATAATCGGACCCCCTTCACCCTCCAATAACCATATGCCAAATTGACACCATAGGCAGCAAACCACTTGTCAAGCAAACAGCCTGCAACATCGGGATCCCCAACACAATCCTGCTAAAGAAAATTACGGATAGAAAATAAATAAATTAAAATAAAATATTCGATTGAAATTAGTTTTTCTCTCATTTTTGGAATGTAATTATTCTATGACACCATTTAGATTTATTTTTTTGGATAAATAAAAAACATAAATATGTGGCAGTGAAATATAATGCATTGAAGGTGGAGAAACTGATCGTCAAATATGTCCGGAGTCAAAGATGAATTTAATTTATCCAATAACAGCCACCCAACTTGGTTTATTTGAAGCCACCAAACACCGGCCTAGCTTTGAATAGTTTAATTAAGGTGTAAAAGCATGAATATTTGCAGTAATATAGATTCAAAATAAAACGTTTTCTTGATGGAGTATTTGCATAACTTATTTGAAGTCTCTCTCTATATATAAGTATTTGATGTACGGGTCCAAGTACATGCCACACAGAATCTCAATGTCTTCTTTTTTAAATGAAGCATCTCTTCAAGGTACGTATTTCTTTTATTTAGATTTATTGTATAAGATTGGTTAAAATGCGTGGGATTATAAACAGTATCTTACACTAGAAGAAAATCATAAATTAGAGACGGATTTTTGCGGGTTGTATGTTGCAATCGATTGATGACGGAATAGTAAATTATTGAATATTGATGGAATTATTAATGGATATTAACGAATGGAGTTAGTCAGGTTTTTATTTCATTAGTCTCATAATTGTATGTGTTTTAAAAGTTTGGTAAAATTTAATGGAAAGACTTTTTTTCGAGATCATCTTGCAAATCTTATTTTATAAGATAAATTTTAATGGTGAAATATATTATTTAAATCGAGTAAATATATCATTTAAAGAGGTGAATACAACATTATATTTGAAATACATCATTGCTAGTACTGAATATATCACTACTATCATTGAAATACATTATTTATGTAGATAAGGTTTTAGCTACAACTTATATCAACACACTAATATTCCTCAAGTTGTGTTAGCTGTGAATCTTGTGAAAATATTTATGTCTCGCCAAGTCAAGTAATCCATATGGTATTCTGTGGTCTACACGTCGTATCATCTCTCTATCGACGAGACAAGAGAATACAATTGTTTTCCGCAAGTACGTTATTTCCAAACATGAGAAAAATAAATTGTATGAGCATTATAATAAATGCTTTCAGTATATAAATCCCAACAATCTCCAACTTATACACCGCCAACTAGATTATGCAGTGTGTCTATCTAGTCATTCCATAACATTAAACACTAAGTGGTAGGCATCCACTGCATTCCCGACCACGAACATCTTACGCCTTCTGTAGCAAACACTTTGTGAATAGAACAACTAGGTTGTCCTCCCTGTCAATCTTCTCAATTCATATGATGTAGTACTCCTTTTCTACGTTCTTAGTCACCTTGTGATTCTGCAGTTCCTTTGAGTTTGCCACTGCACCAGCGTTGTCACAGTAAATAGTGACAACTTAAAGCAAATGAGGAATCACGTCGAACTCTAACAAGTAGTTACCATACCACTTCTTTTGAAGCATCAGAAGCAGCGACATCTTTTGCCTCAATGGTGGAGTTAGTAACGCATTTTTGCTTTACACTACTCTAAGATACAACTCCACTACCTAAAGTGAACAAATAACCCGAGGTCGGTTTCTTCTCATCCTGATCCGCCTAGAAATCTGAATCTTTGTAACCGATAGAGCACAAATCCTCACTTTGATAAACTAGACAATAATTTCTAGTTCTTTTTAAATATTTGAAGATGTGCTCTACCACAAACCAATATGCGTGTCCTATGTTAGACTAATATCTTGCTATCATGCCTACGACATAACAAATATCAGGCCTCTTACATAGCATTGCATACATGAGTCTACCCACCGTTGAAGGGTATGGTACAATACTCTATCCAAATAAAACGGTTTGGTTTGGTTTGGCTGGTTTAACAGTTTGAAACATGACTTTAACGAGTAAAGTCAAAACGTAAAAGATGTCCTATTTTTGTCAATAATTTACTTAAGAAATCAAAAAAATAAATAGTGACTCTCATAGGCAAAGTATGAGACAATCCTAATAAATAAAACAATTTATGACATCAAAAAATAATAGTTCATATCATTCTCAAACATAATAATAAGGTCAAATTATTAAGATGCGACAACAGTGAAGCCGGCCAAGAGAATAGAGATGATAATAAGGGTAAAGAGTGAGACATTTGAATAAAAATGTGTGAATAGTTTAGGTTTTCTTTTATATTTCAAAATTAAATATAAATGTAGAAAAAGAATAAATATAAGATTGGAATATTTAAAAGTTTAGGGTTTATTTAAGATTTCAAAAAACAAATAAAAATTTAGGAGAAAAGTAAAACTTATATAATGTTGCACAATAGAGGACTTGAAATTATGCCTCTTAAAACCTAAAGTTTATTATTAATATAAATGGTCCGGTCCGGACCAAACTTCTGATTTCTCTACTCAAATTGTAGACCAAACCAAATAATATGGTTTGTAATATACGGTCTGACCGACCGAGTTTCTCACTTGTCAAACCGACCAAATCATTTTGTTAGGTTTGGTCAATTTGGACTGAATCTTGTACACCCCTAACTAACAACCGGTTGGTACACACAACTCTTGTTCTCTAACTGCGAAAATCCGTAGGACATAATTACATAGTTGGAAGCTTGCTTAAGTCCATATAAGGACTTCTTGAGTTTCAAGACAAGATGTTCTTCGTCTTTAAGCACATGACCCTCGGGTTGATATATATATGCTAAAATCTTATATGATGTTAAATAAGAATAAATCTGGACCATTAAAAATCAAAATCAACGCATGTGATCAATTTAAACTCCTCCCAGTTTTGGTGCATTGTTTGTGCTATCATCTAGCATTCAAGGGCAAAAATGATAAAAATATATATTTAGGAATTTTATTTCGTGTAGTTCATAAAATATAATATGCATACGTTCGATGTAAAAAATGCAATATTTTGGGCATAACAATGCAGTATATAAGTAGTGCAAAAAATGCACTCAATATGAATACTAAATGTATATACTTTAGAATAAAAATGAATCTTGTTTAAGTTAAGAATGCATCATTTGATGCAAAAAATGCAGATATTTGGGAACATCTTTTATGCGTAATTGATGTATTTTTTATCCTGAACGTAAATATAATGAAGAACATATGCCAGCTGAATATAAAATCAAGATTTTTGTGTGAATCTTCTAAATTTAACATATTCAATAAGGATATCATATTAATCATCGTAAAATACGTTTAGTTTGATATTTGATTTGTAAAAAATAAATTTGAACCGAGAAAGATATAATCGTTTAATTATAATGGGAGAAAAGAGAAAATTAGGAGAGAGAGTGTTTAGATCTAAAGATAGAGAAGACGGTTACTCAAACTTAAAGGCTAAATTACTATGATACCCTAATTACCTTATTTATCTAATAAATTCTGAATTATCACAACCATTGGATCAATAAAATAAAGGATCCAGATTATTTCCTATTTAACATGGGAAAAGGCTTTATTATATGATCACTACTCTCTCTCTCTCTCTCTCTCTATATATATATATATATATATATATGTATATAGATATATGTATATGTATATATATCGACCATCTTCAAGGTAATTGTTTAGAAAAACAACTTTGACATCAATTTGCTATATCTCGAGGTCAATATGTGCCACTGTGGCAAGAAGTATCCGGATGGATTTGAGCATGGCTACCAATGAAAAGGTTTCATCATAGTTAATGTCGTTCTTTTAACTATTACCCTTCACCACCAACCTGACTTTGAAAGTTGTAAATTTCACATCCGTTCTTTTCTTCTTTGACTCCCAGGACAATGAAATGGCCACCTTTTGTTTGTCGATGATACCCTATAAACAACATTAGTTTTGATTTAATTTTTAATTTATCAGGTTCCTCAGTAAGCACATGTCTTGATAGCCCAAACTCTAAACTTGCTTAAACCAATTTTGCGCCTAAGAATGTTTTTGTCTGGTGTCTTACGAACCGATTTAGAAGGTACCCATTTCAAAAAGTATGTTGTTGTTTCCAATGTGATTCCCAAAATGAAATGGGTAAGCTCACATAACTCTTCATGGACCTCACCATCTCCAAAAGTCTTATTTTTTCACCGGAGTAGAACTCGGTGTGATTTATTAAGATGTAACTGCATGGTCTTATAAGTACTATGGAAACTTATTACAAAGTTACTCGCCACCATGATTTAGTCGTTGTGTCTTGATAGTCTTAGCGAGCTTCTTTTCTACTTCAACCTTGAACTCTTTGAATCTCTCAAAGCATTCAGACTTCTTGCTAAGCAATTAGACATATTCATATCTTTAGTAGTCATCAATGAAAGTGACGAAGCACTTATAACCTCCACGAGTATGGGTGGACATAGGTCCACACAAGTCAAATGAATCAACACCTACACATCTCCTGCTCGAGCCTTGCTAGCCTTGAAAGGTCTATATGAAATCTTGCCCTTGATGTAGGATTCCCATACTCGATGAGGAACAAGAGAGACAGAGTCCAAAGTACCATCAGCCAAGAGTTGGTGCATCTAATTCATGCAAATGTGACCAAGTCTCAAGTGCCAAAGGAATCTGTGATTCTCATCCGAAGAAGAAAACTTTATCTTTCTATGATTCTTAATTTCATATTAATCACATACCACATTCACGAAAGATTTATGATGACAATGATTCGATAGTTAATCAGCATTCCATGACAGATACCATCATTTCCAATGATAAAAAATTAAACTAAAATAATTACAAAATATTTATTTGAAAATGTTTGGAAACTGAAATAAATTATGCTTTAAAACCAGCATAAAATGTACTTAAAATAATTAAAAGTCATAATTCATAAAGAGAATCATCCACTAAAAATAGCATTGAACCACGTTACATTCACCATGGAGGTTGTACCACCGCCATCATTTTGCTACCTTCTCAACGCAAACCCCTGCAAGGTATAACAAACAAGGGTATCAAGCCCAATGTCCACAATTCATGAAAGAGTAAAGACATACTCTAATCATGTTACCACTACACATGAAAATGGTGTACCTTGTCTAGCTCTCTTGGCCTAACAATCTCTCTTCCTGTGACCTTTCCCACCGCACTTGAAACATTTGTCTTCGCTGTAGCCACCTGAGGCTTCTTACTAACATCCATGTCCTTATGATTTTTCATCGAAGCCTTCTTCTTAGTCACTCTTTTCCTCTTCACAAATTCGATGGAGTTGACTGACTGCCAGAAGTGGCTAAAGAAACCTTTAAAAGATTTATGATTGATTCTGTCACCATCAAGTCATTGAGTAACTCATTAAGAGTATACTCTTTCTTGTTTATGAAGACATTCAGCCTGAAAATCTCAAAAGACTTTGGGAGAGAGTTCAGTATAATATCGACCTTAGCCTCAGCATTGATACCTCCACTATCACAGTTAATTCATCCATGAGATGAGTTATAGTGACAACATGTTGTCTCACCAACATCTTCTTATTCACGATTTCCCTCATGAGATTGAATATGTCCTAAAGAATTTTCATGATGTCATAGGCATCCCTCTTATGGTGTTAATTATGTTCTTGCAAGACTTTCAACATAATGCTCATCATATAGTGCTTGACTATATTATTAGACTTATTCCACTTAGTGTACAAGTCTACCATTTTTACCAGGTGAGTCAGCAATAGGTGCCACGGGGCAAATCATTTGCAGGACAAACATGTACTCCTCCACAATAAATATATATTCCAGATTACACTTCCACACTAGGTGTTTAGGACCACTTAATGGATTTTGTGCAAGAATGTTGATGACATTATGAAAAGACATATCTGGAATAATGAGGTTCACTAGAATAATGAGGTTCAAAATAAGAGTATACATGAACAACATTTTAAATAAATGCCTTTTAACCTCATGATAAACTAATACATTATTTCCACCAATTGTCCAAGTAATCCCACCACAAGCGATATTTGTGGACGTTTCGATATGAACCTCAATCAGACTATCAACCCTACCTTAATGAGTTCAGCCCAATCTTTAATCTCATACTGTGTCAGGAATCCTTAGACACATGAAATTAATAATTGGTGTAAACTTAGACCAAACCATCTACCAAGAATAGGGAAGCAACTATTGCACTATATCCTCATATGTTCTGAGCAAATAAACCAAATCTAACTCCTGTTACAAGATATCAAATTGGTACATACTAGGACCTTACTACATGACTCTCATAACCTTTGTTATCTTCATATTAAATCACATGACACGCCTTGTCTGTGCCTAGCACTGGACAAAGTCATCAAAAGACTCGGGAAGAAAGTTCATGATGATATTTGTTACCGCCGAAGCATCAATACATCCACCTCTCTGTATGTACTTATTCATGACATTAGTCATGATCGTAACATGTAGATTCGCCAAACTTCCCTCACTCATTTTCTTGCAAACACGATCTTTTATAAGATCATAACAGATAGTTCGTTCAACCTCCCCATATAATGCTACAAGATCTTTCCAGATCTCAACATTACTGCAGAAGCTTCTACACTTGAGTTTTAACGCACTAGACAGACTGTTCATGATGATAATGTAAGCAAAATCATCAAAAGCCACCCATATGTCAAAGAATTGTTGCTCAAGCTTAGAATCCTCATCATACCGAGGAACCAGTGGATCCATAAAAAGTACATATGCATGATCCTCAAACCAGATAATATACTCGAAGCAATATCTCCATTCAGGAAAGTTTGGACCAGTCATGGGTTAAGTGATAAGAGCTTAACAATGTGGGATATAGACATGTCTGAAAACAATAAATTAAAGCAGAAATAAAACATGATCGCAAACTTTTGAAACAAACAAATATTGCAACATTATGATAAATTAATATTATTGTTTCCTCCAATAGCCCAAGTCATTTTATTGCAAGCCACACATATGGATGTTTACAACAAAATACTTGACCAGACTGCAACTTTCAGTTCCATTCCTTTAATTCCAATCCATATCAGTTTCCTTAGACAAATAGAATTAATAACTGGAGACTAACCAAGACCATGTTATCCTACTGAACAGAGATATTACATATGAGTTATACTCTAGATAACATCTAAGCTAACATACCACAAGACCAACCTTCTCATATAAAATTAATTTGTTAAAAACACCAGGTCCATGACACATGATCTTTTATAATAAAGTTGTCTCATTTAATTCAATTCTAGAGAACTTGTGAAAGATCAAATACTCAAGCTACACATGTAGATGTTTACGCATAAGCTCCCACTTCTCGCATGAATTAAATGTTTGAGTTAAGAAATCTCATCTATTAGAACTTATGACGAATAAAATAAGCAAACTACACATGTAGACATTTACTTATTAAATTATCCACTTATATTAAGAGATTTCTTTGTGGAGGTCTTTATAATTAGAACAACTTAGTAATTTTTATTCGTAAGGTTCAATCGCGCACAAATTATTTCATGTCGCGCATGAACACCAAATTCATAGCCATAATTTAACTTTATGAAATAAATCACATAAGCATGTTTAGAAAGCAGTAAATAATATGCAGTAAATGTGCTTCATATTATCCACAACATGTTTGGATGCTACACAATAAATAAAACACATATATTATGCGAGAAAAAATAATAAAACAAATAAAATAAGTCCTTGTGGCCCCATGATACAAAATACAAAAATAAATCCTATCTATTACAGACTGGATTTATTTTATAGATCTTAAACTTGGCTCTCACTACTTGGATTGAGATTTGTTTTTAAATTAAGTAAATCAGGCCTCCAAGATTTGAACGAACCAAAAAATATGACAAATGGGCCCATGTACACACCATGAACCAAAAGCCCATGTGTACATGGCGCGACGGGCCATCTCCGACCAGCCATTGCCAACTGGTTGCCCGTCGCCACGAGAGAACCTACCGGAAATGTGCATCAACTGTGCGAAGGCTCCCATGGCCTGTAGTCTGCATCACAAGCCACCTCACCATTGTTCGTCATCGCCAGTTGCCATTGTCCAGAAGCGCCTGTCATCCTCAGTGTTTGTTGCCGGCTGAAGAAGGAAGACCGTGCAGGTAGTTTAGTGGTCTGCATGCAGCCCATGCATACAAACCTTAGGGTTCGGCCGTGCATCGCTGGGCCACTGCTCATGACCATCTGCCCCTACCGTGTTGCCTCTAATCCTAGCTGCTATTGTCGTCGCCGTCGACCGTATTGGAGGAGGAAAATATGCCTCGATCTCTCAGGTACATCGTGAAGACACGTGCGCAAGGAACCTAGGCCATCATTCGCCGGTCGGTCACCTCCACAAATGCGCCTGGCTGCATGGGTTACTGCCTGTGCGCCACTGCCGCTGGATGCCCGCGCCCTTGCTAGTTGTTGCGCTTTACCCGCACCACCCTACACCGACACGTACCAGCCATGCAGACGCCCTACTGCGGATGGCTGCGTGCGCGAACCCTAGGGTTCTGCTGCTACTGCCGCCGTGTGCTATCGCGTGAGGTTGCCTACGCTCTTCATGTTCTTCATCTTAATTATTTTTGCAGATTATTTTACAATTGATTTACAAGTAAAAAACAACCTAATATAATTGGAAAAATGAATCTTACCACAGATGTATCTCTTGGGTTAAAAAAATAAATTCTTTTAAATATGCGGATTAACTCGAGAACCACAAGGAACAAAACCATACTATCAATACAACCATTTTAATTCAATAATAATAATTATGCATAATTACAGTTAATATTATTTAACCGACAAAGCCAATAAATTTAACCCGGCTTTGATACCAATTGAAGGAATTGCTGCAAATTGAATTTCCAATCCATAACCCAGGCTGAATATCGGATATCTAAAATAAATTTTTATGCCTATAATAAATACTAGCATGCTTCTATTTAAATGCATAGATTGGTTATTGGGGAATACGTGGATTGCATGAACTCCGAACTGGTTGTGCAGGGATTTTTGATCTTCAATCCTCTTTCTTGCGCAACAAGTTTTAATCCTACGAGATGGAAGAATGAAATCTCTAAAATTAATCTAATTAATTTCAAAATCAAAGAGAGACAAAGTAGAAAAAGAACCTCCAGATCTAATATTGTAATTTGTATCCCTTGCTCTGGTCCAAATATCTAGTGAGGATTCCCTCTGGCTTCCGTGCCTATTGCGAAGCAGAATTTCCTTCCCTTTCTTAGATCTCAAAATCACCTACTTGCAGCTCCGAGTCTCTGGTTTGATGTTTGGCAACTTATGATCTTGTTGTGTGTTGTGATCTGAAAACCAAAGAAATATGATCTTGGATGGGCTTGAGCTTTTCATAGGCCAGATCAAGGACCAGAATACAAATAAAAAAGAAGGTCTATTAATTAATTAATTCTCATATTCAACCCTGAATACAATTGATTAATTAATATTGTTTAATGTCACCATAGAATCAATATTGTCCTACCTCTTTGTTACCATGAGGAACGGGTTGCATGTGCTTGGTATATACCCATATTTAAGGTTAAAGACCTTTATCAATTAATTTGAACTCTAACAAGCTTCAAAATCAATTAACATCTTTATTCCTGAATCAATCCACTCAAGCTTTTTTATTTATGCTTGAATTTAATCAGCCTGCAGGACTTTATCATAATGAACCTTTTGAGCTGCTCAGGGAACGTCACCATCCTATAATGGATATGATTACCTAGTTCCACTCACAGATTACAATATACAAACTACTACAACAAAAAGATACAGATATACAAGTGCAACAATGACTCTCCATCATAGTATCTCAAAGTGACACATAAAACGATATATACCTTCATACCTTCATTAGGCTTAGGATTCTATCAAGCCACCAAGATCAAGATTCCTTTAATGACTCATAAAGGATTCGATCTTAAATAAGGTCCCATCAATGCATACCGCACGCACCATCATATCAAGCAACCAAGATAAGCCGCTTATTACCGCGTATGCTTCAGCCTATACCGACAATCTATCTTGGGACTGTCTCATCTGTGATAACCGTTTATATCTCGCTAGTTCAAGCGATCCATACAATCTTCGATGATCTACTAGACACCGTATGATCTCCCTATTGACGATATAAGAGTATAAGAGTGTTTGTGATATATGCTTGTCAATTCAGACAGGAGATGAACATAAAACATACATGATTCCCATTATAAAAACTGAAAACCTTGTACATAATATATCAATCATAATGCTTTCAATATAAAAATCCATCATGTTAGGTGGTGGTGGTCTACGCTGAATTGTAGGCAGATGATGCGGAGAATTAACATTCAAAGTATCTGGTGCATTGGGCTGTGGTGGTGCAGGTGTAAGTGTAGGTAGGACTGGACATATATTGCATGGTGACTCAATTGGAGGAAAAGAAATAGTAGATGGAGTTGGAAGATAAGATAAGGGCTCAAGGAATGTTGATAACTCGAGCTGAGTAATGGTTGTTTGCATCAAGGAACTAGCCAAATGGATGTACGACTCGGCAAAACGAGCAAGGCGAATAGCAAAAACTCGTAAGGTAGAAGGATTAGGACATTGAAATCCCTTATATATATATATATATGCATGTCCGACTGCATTCTCAAAAGGTAATTTTCCATGCAACACGGAGGGATGAAGTTGATTGGTAATATAAAATGTAGTACTGAAAGCTTCAACCCACATTATAGTCAAGAGATGAGAAGAGTTAATCCAATTTCTGTAATATGACGGTGCTTCCTCTCAACACGACCATTCTGGCCGGTGTATAATGGCACGATAAAATATGATGAATACCCTTTGAAATAAAAAAAAATCCTTAATTAACTTTATTGTTGGTAAATTAGGTGCTTCCAACACATTGAAATTTCTTAATTGAGCAAGCAAACTATTTTTCCACATAAGTCACAAAATTGCCAGTTGATAAAAAAATCCAACTTACAGACAAGAAGATACATCCAGGTAAATCGACTAAAACCATCGACAAATATGACATAGTATCAATAATTTGAAGAAGTAACTAGAGCAAGACTCCATAAATCACAATGTATTAATTCTAAAACGTGCGTAGAACATTGATTAGATATAGAGAAAGACAGATGAATGCTTTAAGCTAACTAACAAGATCCACAAAGGGACGATTTTTCGGAAGAAAAAAAGTAACAGTAATTCAACTTAAATTGTTTAACAAAGTAAAAGAATCAGAATAAGCATGTTCTAATCTAGTGTAAGATTCGAGTATGCAAAAGACAACATGAGTTGTCACTTTAAATTATTTTGCCAAGGATCATTCTTAGGATATCGAAGACAAATTTAGATTAAGTAAATCAGGCGAACCTAAGCATGCTCCTAGAAAATTAATGGTAGTAGATGGTTTAGAAATACCTCAACTCCTTCAGATTGAATAACGGCGGTTGAATAAGTTGATTGGTGTTCCTATAGATCTGATCTTCTGATTTGTTTCATTGCTTCTCGGAAATTTGGTGAGGATACGCTACCAAGTTGAATTAGAGGATCAGAGAAATCTATCAGTTTCTTCTACTGATAGTCGTCGCCCCTTTCTCTCTCTTCCCTCAATATTCTATGTTGAATATTAAATTCTCATACTGATTTAAAGAGAAGGATATAAGGGTTTTGTAAACCCTAATACAAATGAGCTTTGAGCAGTGTGTGGGCCGACTAGGGATCAAATGCAAATAATAAAGTGGACCCTCCTTATTAATTAATTCTACCTTTGTTCAACCCAGAACATAATTAATTAATAAAACATTATTTTACCTTCACCATATAAACAATGCTAACTCACCCCTTTATAACCACATAATTAGGAACGGGTTGCATTAAACTAGAATGATCCACATATTTAAGGTTTTAGACATTCATTAATTAATTTAGCATATGACAATTAGCAATAATTAATTAATGTCTTATTTCCTGAGTAGTACCACTCACTCATTTTCACTTATGCTTGAATTTAACAAATCAGTCGCAGGACTTAGCATAAAGAACCTTGTGAGCTCGTCGGGGAATGTCACCATCCTGAAGCAGATATGATTACTTAGACGTCTAGCCTAAGCAGGGCACACACAAATTGCCAACACCAAAAATGCAGATATAAGAGTACATGTAAGACTTTTCATCATAGAAAATCAAAGTGTGGTATGTCTATATGTTCCCTTTAGCCTTCTGTTAGGTTTAAGATAATTGGAAGTATTTTAGGGATCTGACTCATTCATATGTCACTGAGGATGTCACATCTCACTGTAGATCCCATCAATATATAAAGATGTACCAGCACATTCAAGTAGATAGGATAAGCTCACTTATGAACTGATGTACCGCAGCTTAAGCCTATCCAGGGACTGTCTCAGTCGTGATACTGCTTATACCTCGCTAGGTCAATCTAACCATATGATCCTCTGTGATCTCCTACACACCATATGGTCATCCCTATCAGCGGGATAATAAGATATTATAATTTATTGTACGTTCAATATAATATCAGACAGCGAGCATTGTTGATGCAACACATATGTGAAAACCAATATATAAAACATGTAATCATATATACTTTTAACATACTATCCCAACAATCTCTCACTTATACTCAAAGCATAATACCATTACTTAAATAGAGTATTAAGTGTGTCTATAAAATATAGCTATTGCAAAATTGGACACAGAGTGTCTGGCTTCAGATCTTTAGTCCAAGATTACGAATGTTTTCCTCGTAGATCTTCTAAGGTAAGCCATTTGTAAATGGATATGCTAGATTCTCCTTTTTTATCTATCTTTTGGATCTGCACATCGCCTCTAGCTATGATTTCTCGTATGATGTTGTACTTTCTTTCTATGTGTTTTGATGTCTTCTGAGTCCTAGGTTTCATTGAGTTTGACACTGCATCAACATTATCACAGTATATTGTGATTGCTTTAGGCAAGCTCGGAATGATATCTAGCTCTAGGAGGAAATTCCAAAACCATACATTTTCCTTCAAAGCTTCTGAAGTTGTTACAGACTCAGCTTCCATGGTGGAGTCCATGATACATTTTTGTTTTGCGTTGCTCCAAGATACAGCTCCTCCTCCCAAGGTAAACACATACCCAGAGGTCGATCTCTTCTCATCTTGATCCGCTTGTAAGTCTAAATCCATTTACCCTACAGGACACAAGTTCTCACACTGATATACAAGACATAAGTCTCGTGTTCTCCTCAGATACTTGAGAATATGTTTTACCGCATTCCAATGTGTCCGACCGGGATTGGACTAATATCTTGCCGCCATGCCTATAACATAGCAAATATATGGCCTCGTACAAAGCATTGCAAACATGAGACTTCCCACTGCTAAAGCATTTGGTACTAAAGCCATCTAATTCTGTTCTTTCTCTGTCAATAGACATTGTGACTTAGAAAGACGTATGCCATGACAATAAGACAGTAAGCCTTTCTTGGAATTTTGCATGCTAAAATAAGCCAACACAGTATCAATGTAAGTACTCTGAGACAAGCTTAACATCATTTTCGTGCAATTTCCCAGGACATTGATCCCAAGGATGTAGTCAGCGTTTCCCAGATCTTTCAGTTGAAATTTTTTGGACAACCAACCTTTTATGCTTACAACACATCCACATTGTTTCCGAATAAGAGAATGTCATCAACATAAAGTAAACCACGCTTCCACTAACATAAGCGGTACACACAAGTCTCATTTTTGCACTGTGAAAACCCATAGGATTTAATCACATCGTCAAAATGTTTGTTCCATGACCTTGAAGCTTGCTTAAGTCCATACAGTGACTTCTTAAGCTTCCAGACAAGATGTTCTTCATCTTTTTGTACATACCTTTCTGGTTGTTGCATGAAGATGTCACGACCTTCTTCAAGGTAACCGTTCAAGAATGCAATTTCAACATCCATCTGTTAGATCTCAAAATCCATATGTGCTACTATGGATAGGACTATTCGAATGGATTTCAACATTGCAACGGGTGATAAGGTTTTATCATAGTTAATGCCTTCTCTTTGACTTTAACCTTTTGCCACCAACTTGGTCTTAAATATTGTTATGTTACCACTCGAATCCTTCTTTTTCTTGTATACCCACTCACTGCCCATAGTCGAAATCCATCAGATAGTAAGGATATCTAGTATACATCCATAGTTGTAATCGATTCAATTTTTTAATCCATGGCTTGACGCCATTTATCAGCATCCTTGTCATTCATGGCTTCGTCGTATGTCCATGGGTCGATATCATTCAGTACGTCTTCTGGGATTAAGTCAGAAGACTCACCCACAAACACGTACCATTCAAGCATCTGAGGCACCATCTCACTATGATGAGGCCCCTTTCTTGTGTTTGTGCTAGGTGCATTCACTTGTGATTCACCATCTTGCATAGGAGGCCGTGCATCTAGTTCCATACCTATTCCAAGTATGCTCAAACTACCACGCGGTACTCCTAATGGATTTAAATTGTTTTTTTTCAATTTCTTGAAGTACAGTTTCACTCTTGGTTTTGTCGTTTCTTACAAATTCATCCTCTAGGAATCTTGCATTAGTACTTACAATGACTTTCTGATCTTCAGGATCATAAAATAAATCACCTTTAGTTTGCTTTGGATATCCTACAAACAACATTAAATTTGATCTCCCTTCTAACTTATCAGCTTCCTTGTTCAACACATATGTTGGACAATCCCACACTTTTAATTTTGATAAATCAGGCTTCTGCCTATATCAAAATTGTGTTGGAGTTTTCGAGACTGATTTAGAAGGTACCAGATTAAGCAAGTACGTTGTTGTTTCTAGTGCATATCCCAAAAAAAAATGGGCAAACTGGCATAGCTCGTCATTTCTCTAACAATTTCTAACAAAGTACTATTTCTTCTCTCTACTACACCATTCTTCTGAGTGGTGCCAGGTGCAATCCTTTGAGAGGTGATCCATTGATCAGCTAGATACTGTATGAACTCATTGCTGAGGTACTCCCCACCACAATCTGATCGCAATACCTTTATGGTCTTGTTTAACTTCTTCTCAACCTCAGCTTTGAATCCTTTGAATTTCTTAAGGCATTCAGACTTATGATGAAGAAGATAAACATATCCATATCTAGAGTAGTCATCTATAAAGGTGACAGAGTATATATCCCTCCATGGGCTTGTGTTGACATAGGTCCACACAGATTAAAGTGGATGAGGAATAACAGATCATTTGCTCGAGACTCAGTTTTCTTGAAAGGCATGGTCATCATATTTCCCTCTATACAAGACCCATAAACTCTATGTGGAACTACCTGGATTGGATCCATAATTCCACTGTCAATGAGTTTCTTGATTCTTTTTAGATTGATGTGACCCAGTCTCTCGCATCAAAGATATGTAATATCCTCATTTGAAAAAAAATTCTTTTCTATTGGTTAGACAATTTATATGCCTCTATCACTGTTGGTTTATTTTAACATGTAATAACATAAAGAGAATCTTTCAGTGATCTATGACAGATAAAAGTGTTATTTTTCATGATAGAAACATCTCTGCCAAAAAACAACAGGAAATCCATCATCAAAAAGTTTGGAAACTGAAAACAAGTTTCGCAGAAAAGTTTGCACAAACAAAACATCTCTTAAAGTTAAAACATTATTGCCAAAATATAAAGTAACATCTCTGATTGTTGCAAGAGAGACTTTAGCAGCATTGCCCATGGAGATGGTAATCTCGCCATCTTCAAGCTCTCTAGTCAGCTTGAACCCCTGCATAGAGTAGCAAACATGATCAGTAGCTCTAGTATCCACTACCCACGAATGGATAGAAACCGATGCTAAACATATTTCAATGACTAGTTCAGAAGATGAAGTACCTTGTCCCTCAGTGACAGACACCGGACAATTTACTTTCCAGTGACCTTTCCTTTTGCATGCAGAATAGGCCCTTTTTTTGTGAACTTCTCCAGATCTTGGTTTAAAATTTGCATTATAAACTTGGCACTGGCAGTCTGTCCCAACATACCATAAGTCTTAATCAGATCTCTCCAAATCTCAACCACATCAATACAAGACTTATACTTGAGGGGGAGTTCCTCAATCATGGACGACCCAAACAATGATAAAAGCTTATCATTGTTCACTAGCCATTTTTCAAATGACTCTTAAAGAATCAAAAGACTCAATCGAGACCGCAGCCGGACGAGGCAAAAGTAACACAAAAATAGTTTGAGTAGCAAACATAAATCGCTCCATGAGCCATTTCTATTCCAGGATATTAGAACCCTTCAAGGGACTTTGCGCCAATATACGAATAATAATAGACGTGTTTGAAAAAACAGTAAAGCAGAAAATAAGAACAAACAAACAGAACAAATTGAAACATATATGCATATTAACCTTTAGATAAAACAACACAATTTGTTTCCTCCAATTGCCCAAGCTAATTTACCGCAAATTAGTTACTAGACGTTTACGCCAAACGCTCAACCAGAGCAAAATGATCCTTTAATTTCAAATCATGTCATGTATCCAATGGTAAAAGAAATTAATATTGGAGATACTAAAACCATGTTCACCTATCCGGAGAAAGGACATCATTTATGAGTTATACTCCAGGCAATATCTAAGTCTAATAACCACAATCCTAACCCTAGATGATAAAAGGCAATTTGGCATAAGTACTATACTCATACCGCATTCCTTCTACATCCTTCGTTATCTCATTTAGATTATTCTTAGAGACTTGTGAAAATTGTCTCAATAAAAGTTACTTAGTAGACGTTGGCTCAGAGGCTCCCACTTCTCATCTTAATCTAAATGTTTTATTTAGAAACCTCATCGCATTAGAACTGGCAAGTGACCTCTAAAGCAAGCTACTTAGTAGATGTTTACGCATCTAGATGCCTTATTTCCAATGAGTGGTCGTATTTTGTGGAGGTCTGATGATTTTAGTTTGTAAAGAACCAAAATCTAGCTTAGTATTTTAATTTGTAAAGGTTTCATACGCATACATTATTTTACTAGTGCGCACATAATAAATCACATCATACGAGAAAACTTTTAAATAAACAAATAAGATTGTGGCCCCTCTGATGCAATTACAAAAATAAAACAATCTATTACAAGATATTATTTTAATACGGATCTTCAAAATTGGGCTCCCACTGTCAAATCTACAAACTGGACAGCATAATGGGCCAAAACTAGGGTTCACAGCTGAATCGGGCTGCCTCCGGACTGGAGAGCTTGAAAACAGGCCCAGCCACACAAAGCCTAGGGTTTGATGGGAAACCTAGCCTTCAGCACCTTGCAGCCGTTGTCGCCTTCCATCGCCGTAGACTCACCAGCAACGCCGGCCACAACCCTCGCACGACACAATCGATCGGAGGAGCACGCCGACCATGTCTGCTCACGTCTGAAAGGCTACTGTTGCAATCTGTGGCTTGCTATTGCTTCCTCCGTGAACTGCCGTGCGCCTCCAATGCACGTGGCTGTCATCAACCTCCATCAACGCCGTCGCCATAAACAACGACGGAGAGAGAGAGAGAGATCAGACGGGCACGTGATCTCCAGCAAAGGCACGGCCTAGCCGCGCATAGGACAAACTCTAAGGTTTGCTGCGCACCGCCACCACCTTCGTTCAGCCCGCTATCGCGAATCACAGAGACTCCAGCTGTCGCGTGCGGCCTTGTGCTCACTTGGGATGGTCGTCGCTGCCTCTGCATGTCAAATGAGCACATGCGGTGAAAGGCAGTCCAGCCGCGTGCAGGCAAAACCCTCGGGTTTTCCTGCACACCGCCCCCTATCACCGTCATCTGACTAGTGGGTGGCTACCATGGTGTTGCTAAAACTGTTTGTTCTTCATTCTCGTTTTAGTTTCTGGATTTTACAGATTGAAATAAAAATACAAAAACAAATCTAGATCTATTACAGATTTTTCCCTATCCATCTAACCAATGATTTTCTCGTGGTGAAAAAACAAAACCAAAACGAGTAGGCTATGAGAACAAAATCATCCATGACAATTTAAATCCATCCATAAACATACAAATTTATTTAATCATAATATATTGATAGTTTTAAAGTTTAGATGCGTTAGCCTTTTGTGTCATAGCCAGTTTGTCTCTTCCTTGCTATATGCAATAAAGAATGATGCTTGCTGACCACTTTCCCAATCAGCAACATAGAGTCCTCCTTTTCTGATTCCTCTAAGCTTTACTTCTCCAGGGGTCCTATCAGCAATCTCACAACCTGTATCAAAGAAAGAAACAAAATATCAATTTTCACTTAGTTGACTGATGCTCAGTAGGTTGTGCTTGAGGCTATCGAAGAGGGCCACATTAATGATGCACATGCCATTTTGCTCGATGCACCCTCTCCCGATTACTCTAGCTTTTGAGTTGTCACCAAACAAGACTGAAGGTCCTCTGAACTTCTGAAGTTATGTGAAGATCTCTTCATCTCCAGTCATGTGACCAGAGCATCCACTATCTAGGATTCATTCTTTTAATTTTCTTGAGGTTCTTCTTCTTCGACCCTAATCCTGCAAAACAAAGAAGTTATATTTTTGGTACCCGATCAATTACGGGTCCTGCAAGATTAGTTCTCTGGATCATTCCTTTGGGAATCCAGATCTTCGTGATCTTAACATTTCTTTTGTCATCACATTTTACTACCCTTCCGTCCCTATTGGAGTAATACATTGAATCAACATAGGAATGTGTAGTAGTGTGCCGAGCCTTCACAGTGTTTTGAAAGTATGGTGTTTTAGACTCTGGCCTCAAGTAAGAGTTCCTTCTACTTGTTGTGTATGCTGGCTTCCTTGCAATCTCAACAGATTGCTTAGCCTTGCTAGAATTTGTATGAACCTTCCTAGCAGATGGAACAGTCTGCTGGGTTGCACACCTTGACTTTGCTGGCCCTTTATCAGCAGACATGTAGTTTAGTCTTTGTTGAGCAGTCAGCTGAGGGACGTTAGTTTGCAAACAATTCTGCTGAGAAAATGTAGCTAACTTAGAGTTTCCCTCTTATCTTTCTTAGTTGATTGCTAAATCTTCCCAGTTGCTGGGACAAAGACAATTTTCTTTGATTTACTTGATTCAGCATCGCAGGAATCTCCTTTATCAAATCCTATTCCTGCAAAGTTCTTCGAACTCCTTTGGACACTTAGAATCTCATCTAAATCTCTCGTGCTCTTTGAAAATTTACACTGGCAAGCAGTTTGTACAGAGTTTTTACTTTTCAGAACTTCATTCTTCTGTTTTAAAACCTTAAAATTTTCATTTAAGGAGGAGAATTATGTTCTTAATTTTAAAAGTTCCTCGTCTGCTGAACTAGATTTTTTATTCTCACTGGTCAAAATAGAAAGCTGAGATTTCAGAGAGGAATTTTCTTTTACTAAAATATCCTTTAAAACATGAACTTTTGAAAATTCTTTTAGCAGAAATTCTATAGTTATTTCATCTGATTCTGAGTAACATGAATCAACAGTATCATGCATATTTTCTGAAGTAGAAGCAACAGACATAATAGAATTTGTTACCTGATTTCCTGTAATAGCTAGAGTTGATTCTCCTGTCTACTCTTCATTTCCATCACTATATTCATTGATGTCGGCCATGAATACCATAAGAACATCCTATTCATCTTCTGATGAGTATCCTTTTTCGTCATGATCTGGGATGTCTGGTAGTTCTGTCCTTGTCAATAGAGCTTTGGTAACAACTTTTGATGCTCGCCTTTCGAACAACTTCCTTAATCTTTCCCTTTCCTCTAGATCTATTCATGGACATTCGAATTTCAGATGATCCGAAGAGTTACATTCATAGCATGTTCTTGGCCTTTTCTTGGCAATTTGGCAGTCAGTTGGTTGGCTTTGCTGGATTTCTTCCTTCTTCCATTTGGCTTTCAACAACAACTTTTGTAATCTTTTCATATGTTCTTCCAGCTCGCTCACTGAGCATTCTGCTTCTTTTGCTTGAGACCCATTGGTAGTTGGTATCTCCTTTGTTATATTGGATTGAGTTGATCGATGTGAGTGGAATGGCTTCTTGGTCTTCCACGAGAAATAGCATCGATCGACGTGAACGACGAAAGGTAAGATTATGACAAGAAATCAAATTATATTGTGAAAATCTCTTTCCATTGAAAACGATTACAGTTACTTATCAAGTAATCAACTAATTAATCCTAAGATGTGGCCAGCAAACTCAAGATTATGGATAAACACAGATTTCACAAACTACGAAGGGAAAGGGAAATTAATTCAATTAATCAAACATGCATACAATGATAATTCGAAACCCTAGAATCTGAGAAGGAAGTTAGTTACACATATTCATAGCAATATTCATTATAGAAAAATAAAACCTGAATTGCATAAAAACTTGGATCTGAAAGTCTTCCCACAAAATCTGTCTTCAAACATATACTCTAAAAAACCTTGGAAATCTCTAAAAATCTTCAATACTAAAATCTCTTAATTGCTCTACTGATTTCCACCCTTAAAAACGAATTTTACATGGCTATTTATAATAATGAAAGATGTATCAAACAATATCTAGGATTAGATATGTCTTTATCTTCAAATCAAACTCAGATTAGGAATTCCCGCAGTTGTATCGATCGTCGGAGAATGGCGTCAATCGATGCCCTTGAAAACTCTCATCGATCAACGTGCCCTAGTGTCGATCGACGTGACCTTTGTTTCGTAGCTTTCGTTGATCTCTCCTTCCCCTTCATCGATCGCTCCACTTCACTTTCCTCGTCGATCGACGTGCCCTAGCGTCGATCGACGTGGACCTGGAACTGGAAATCCGATTCTTCCCTTTTTTCGACTAAAAACCTGCATGATTCATCAAACACGATAGTACAAGTACAAAAGCCAATCCATGCACGAAAAAGACACTAAAAGCAATCTGAACATCACACAATTAGTCAAAGAACAACTAGATAAGTTGGTAAAACTCCTAACTTATCACCATTTGAATCTTATTCGTTAGACTCAAAGGTATTGCTCGCCAATCTCTGTGCTTTCTTTTTCTGTAGCATACAAAGACTCTTTAAGTCTCCCTTGTCTCTGATTGGCGTAGCTCCTATTTGTAGTCGTCTATGTCAGAACGGATCTATCACTTTGAACTTGAAACCTCCGTTGTGTCTGGTGATTATTCTATTCTTTGATTCGTCAGGTTTCCTTGTGATTTGGATCCTTCTGATTTGCGACTTGTGTCTTCCTTGATTGTTGTTGAGTGTTTGTTGGCGGTAGGCATTTAGCTGATGTTTCAGCAGACTTGCTAAGATCTTTGCAGCATGCTGGCATTACTTCTTCAGCATTCCCTTGTTCAGCATTCCTCCGTGTTTGCTAGCTTTTACTAGTTTCTTCAGCAATCTTCAGCAATTATCAAGTTTATTGATTCCATCAGCATTCTTGATTCTTCTTTTCTAGTTCTATTACAACTCGAGTATAAATTACCTATACAGGACTTTAACATTTCAACTCGATACTAAGTTGCTAGAAACTAGATCAGCTTAAGCTTTGATGCACCAAAACATAATAAACAAACATTGACAACAGAAGGGTTTTAATATATCCAACAATATTACTAACACTTATCCCTGAATTAAATAATTCAACCTGCAGGCTTAGCATAATGAACTAGTGAGCTACTGAGGGAATGTCCCTGATCACTGTAATTTCTACAGATTAATTATAGAAATAGTGGCAAATAAATTTGTAAACCCTAAAGTTATCGATCCAAGGGAATGAAGCAACGAAAAACCTTAAGTACTAAATCATAAGTTCTCAAAATACTGGTCAGGAAAAGCAATTAAAAAGTTTTGGTTGTTTTGAAAATCTCAATACTTGCTAATGAAAATTAAACAGGAAATTAAAAGGCTTTTGGA